>CM031241.1:164426035-164858498 GCA_018340775.1 Taxus wallichiana var. yunnanensis
AAATTGGTGGATATATATGTATAATGTGGATATTTAAGGATGTAATTGATGTAGTAATATGTTTGTTTGAGGTAGATGTGGGTAGGGGATTAAATGGGATGGATTGAGGAATGGTATATGTGGATGAAGAGGTAGGTATAGACAAGGATAATGTGGATTTGGTAAAGGTAGGAATCAATGTAGTTGTGGAGGTAGATAATGAAGAAGTCGTAGACAAAATGTCTACGTAGGGGTAGATGATGAGGTAGATGAGATAGGAGAGGATGTGTGTATAGTATTGTTTATATAGGGATTGAATATTTAGGATGTGGAAGATGGAATTTTATTCGTTGATGGTGAATTAGGAAAGGATTGCATGAAGACGTCAAGGGGTTGGCTAAAGGATGAGGGAGAATTGTCTACTTGGAGATCCCCTAATTTATAAGTTGTTGAATGCAATCTTTAAAAGAATGACACTTTTCGATGTCATGACCTATGACACGATGATATTTACAATAATGACCCTCGTAATACCAAGCAGGTTTGGGATGTAAGTTTTCAATAGGTCAGATGGGAGGCAATTAAATAAGGTGAGCCACCACTATCTTATCAAATACTTGAGCTATAGGATTTAATTCATGGAGTATACTTAAAAGGTTCTATAAAAGTTTCATGTAAAGGCCGGATGTATGAAGTGGAGGGCTGTGGTGACACCACATGAGAAGTATATGGATAAGGATGTAAAGAATCTTGGGGATATGTTGAAGTTGAAGGGAGTTCTTGATAAGAGGGAGTAAAATTGTATGGTGAAGAATGAATTGGTTAGGGGATTGTGTGATGCCGGAGTGTAGAAATGTGATAGGATGATTAATATTGGATGGAATTCCTTTATTTTTGAGGCACATGATAAGTGTGAATGTTGTAGATTGGGGAAGTTGGATGGGAATTCTAGTGGTAATACTAGATAAAGTAGGGGTAGTGTTGATACGAAAAGACAGAGGTGGAATATGATCCAATAATTGAATCAATTGATAAGATTGAAAGGCTTTGGGATATCTACGAAATAGGAAGTCATAAATGGGGCTAGAAGGAGGCCCAAGAGTTTATAAAGGATAAATAGATGGAGGTGTGATTGGTCAAAAAGGTTGGATTGATGAGAGATATGAGGGTTGGTTTCAAGATAGTAATGATCTTAGATGAAATGATCCTAGAGAATTGATACCATGTAGACAAGGGGTTGGGGAACCAAAGGTGTGGTATCAATTTTAGAATCTTGTTGGGAAGGATCATCAGAGGGAGGGATGTCATTGGATGGAGTGGATTGTTGTGTTACCTCAACTTGAGGAAGGGTAATAATAGGCATGAAATAGATGAACATTTTTTTATGTAATTTTTTAACAAATAAATCAAGCAATAAGTTTCTTATTAACATGATTAATTAATAAATATGAGAAATAAAAAGGGAGGGTGATAATAAAGGTACCTAAGAAGTTGTAGTCTAAGGATGGTTTCAAGTAGTTTTGGTTGGGGAGATTTTGAGTGGCTTCTTGTTTGGCGGTGGAATATCAATAAATCTACCGGGTAGGAGGATGTTTAGATGTGTTGATTGGTGTGTGGGTTTTAGGTTGTGTGACAAAGTGTGGGATGCACCAAGTTAAGCCCTACTTAAACTATGTGAGAAAGCAGATGCAGAAAAGAAAGGTTCTTTTTAAACAAAATCGATGTGTGATCTTTCTATGAGGACACACACAGGAAAGGGAAATATGATGCAAAAATAAGAAAATAGGGAAAAACCAAGAATACTTGGATATATCTTTTCCTTTTTATTTGAACGTTAGGGGAATGGAAATTCGGGAAACTGAACCCAACATTATCAAGAAAAAAGTGAAGCCTTGTGGTGTAGTGTTAGTAGAAGACACAAGAAGAAAAAATAGGAAGAAATAAAAAAGGACCACCTACGAGTTGTCCCAACGGGCATGCTAGAAATGTTTTTTTAGTTTTCTTATTAATCAATTAATGATGTTAGATATAAAGGAAAGATAAAAACTTAGAATATTCGTGGTTTATGGTACCTCTAATGTGTGATGTGATGGATATGGGTGTAAAGTAGATGATGAATCCTTACTGCTACAAGATGATGACCTACAAACAAGAATCACTAAAGAAAAAAATAGATTAGATGGTATATGCAGGGGCTTCTTGACAAAGATGACTCCCATAAGTGTTACTTTCCTTTTGAGAATGTCAACCCTTGTTTGATGAGAAAAAGTGAAATAAAAGATGGATAATTTGATAACATGTAGAAAAAAAAATGTCCCTAAATATTAAAGTCGTAAAGATTGATTTAAGTAGCAACTTGATCTAAATAAAGGGAAAGAAAATGGTACCCGACTAGGTCGATGATGACCCGTACTAAATAGAGATAGGTCGATGGCCACTTGGGTGAGTGAATCTTGAAAGTGATGAAAATATGCAGACCCAAAGAGGTATTAATAAAAACCTGATGCAACAACAACCCGTGAATGCTAGAGTTAACCTATAGAAGACATCCTAATGGAGAAAACATTAGGGAATGAGGGGAAGTAGGGATATGGAAGGGTAAATTAGCAAGTAGGCCCCTAGTCTACACGACAACCAAGGTGAGGTGACATCGATCGATAAAAATGAGCTATTTTTGATGCAATATAAAAGCTTTGTTATGGATCCGACAAGACAAGGTAGAGAAATAGCACAAACATAGGATGAAGAAGGCTCCAAAGATGGAAAAAAATGTAAGGGAAGATCAAGGAGAAACAGAGATAACCACCGTAATAGAGTGAGGCAAGGTCAAGGAGAAACGAGATGGAAGAATGATGTGTAAGTAGAAATATTGGAAGAACAACTTGATAATGGAGTGACAATGGCTACAAAACCTACAAGATGTTATCTTTAACAAGATAATATAAGTAATGATATAAGATGGAACCAAAAAGCAATGTAACCTCTCGATGTTGTGTAAGAAAATGAATTAAACTCCCAAGAGCTGAAAAAATGTAGCTAAAATGCTTTGGTGTGAAGGTGAATTCACAGAGTGGAGAATAAAACAATTTTTATCACGCCAATGTCTTTTCTAGGCTCCTTTGGAAAGAGATGAACTTAGTTGAATAGGTTCAATGGTGACTGGGTTGGGTCATCACTGACTATGGGGAAACTTTCCCAATCAGGTGGGTTATGTGATTTAGGTTGGGATGTCACATTTTGATGAATGGAAAAACTTATTTAAAGCATGTAGGATGGAATAGGTTGTTTAGGGATGTGTAGGAAATAAAGCTAGATAGGATAAAATCTAGAAAAGAAGAGGGATCTAGATTTAAAATGAAATAATCCTAAGTGGAAGGTTAATTAGGGTAAGGTAGGATATTAATTAATTAATTAATTAATGAAGATTAATTAATCAATGTTTATTAATAAGGATTAATAGGTAAGGGGATAAATTGGCATTTAATTAAATAAAGAAAGATGAATTAAAATTTTTAGCTAAGACCATGATAAAATATGCACACGCGTTAGAAAAGGGTAGATATAACAAATTTAAGTGTCTACAAAATTCACACAACTCTCATAACTTGTTGCAGTAGTTCACACAAAGTCGCTCAACTTCGCACTCTGCAATTACTCAAGCTCTTCGCAAGGCAAGGTCAATAATAAACCTCCTCTAACGTCTTTATTTATAGATTTCAAAAAATCCCCTACATTTATTTCTCAAGAAACTACCACCATACCACAATTTTAATTATGTTTTTCTACTTTCCTTCTCCTTTTTCATCTATTTTCTTTCACATTTTCCAATTCTTTGTGTATGCTACTCTTAAGCCTCATGAACCCTCACATGTTTTTCTTTGTGTTGCATCACATTTTCCATTTGCACTTAATACCAAGTAGCTCCTCCACTTGTTGCCTACCTCACCTTACATTGCAAATTTTTTTCCACTCATGTGATTAATTTAGAGAAATTTCCTTATTATCACCATACTTCTTATTTACAATGACACCTTTTTCTTCTTTTCCTACACACACACCTGAAACAAACATACCATCCTCACTACCATTGCACGTGCATCGCCATCCACTTCAACTTTCCTTTAAGCACACACAGATATTATTATCACACATATGCACTGCTCACACCACACTAAAAGTATGCATGGTCCTCGAGCATGAACTCAATAAATAAAAATCTACTTCCTACACATAAGCACACTTATTATAACAAAATAAGGAAAATAAAAACCAAAATAAAAAATTGAAAGAAAAAGATAAAAGGGAAACCTAATCTAAGTGGCAGTATTTCCTTATTACAAACATGAAGAAGCTTTATTTTTAGTAGGGCTTCAACCTACCGTATCGGTTTGAAGTACACCTTTTGTTGGATGGGCTATCTAACTTTGACTTCAGCCAGTACAATGGGATATCCTCCAATTTGTGGGTGCCTTGAACTGAGGAGAACCTCCATAGAGGATTCCCTCCCTTGATGGATCACTAATTCCTAAACTGTCTAGGTTGTGACAGCTAAAATAAATTGTAAAACTTAAAAAGTGGTAAAGGGTGATATACAAATTTTTTGTGGGGCTTCAAATAGTACAAAAATACTTGATGAATGATGTAAGAACTGAAAGCTTCATTTCAACCTCTTTATAACCAATTATGTAACCACAACGACATCTAAATACACTTAATTGATTAAAAAAATATTCAAAATGATATAATGCAGTCCTGTGAAATCGTGATGTATAAAGGATTTAATACATTCATTGTTGCACACTTCTAGTGTACTTTAACAAACTGAAAAAATATGAATATCAAGGAATAAATCATTCTTATTTATTTCATCAAGCCTTGATAGTATAATTCTACAACATAACATTGCAAAATCAGCCCCCTACCGCTTCCTTTCTCGATCCGGGTTTGCGTGCATTTTCATTCTATGGTCTAGCTCGATGTTCTTGGTTTGGTTTGAAACTACTTCCTATCTGATCTTTATTTACATTGATGGGCATTCATTTAGGAGATCACTAATTTTCATGGTTTTGATATCTCACCATGAAATGTTGAACCACTTTATTCTATGCCTTAGCACTATTTGAGGGTTTCATCTAGAAATGGTTGTTTGCATTGGAGTTGACCATGGTTCTTTGTCACGAGTTCTGTGTTTAATTATTGTTGTGTTACTCCCTCAATCTTGGCTACTTACATTGAACTTGGCCTTTCTTATTGGTTACAACTCCAAACACTTGTGTCAAGATGTTATCATCCCCCTTACGAACCGGGTTGTTACTTACATAATGAGCTCGATTTTGTTTTATTTTCCATGGTTCTATATTTCAAGTTATTTTGGATGAAATATGTGTTCACATGATAATGTACAATCCAATTCCATCCACATTTGATTGCTCCATGCTTCAGAAAACAAACCTTAAAAATAATTAAACAATGCATAGTGTAAGCTTTGAAAATAAAATTAACCAATAGAAAAACATAACTAAGGAAAATTTGAGTTATTGTTCACAACCTTTCCTTCCCACAGTAATTACATAAGAACAATTTTGTACTTACATACATCATATTTCTATTTAAGCCTTATGTTCTCGCATATTCAGGGATAATGTAACCAATGGTACCGTTAACATAGGTAGAGGTGTGGTCTTGGATGTAGCCTTGCTTTTGTATAGACTTGAAAGTAATATGAGATTCTTTTATGTCTTCACTCTGTAAATATCAACTCTGGTGTTCTCCTTATTTGGGTTGAGCCTTGAAGTAGTTGCATTAATCTTCCAACCTGAGGCTTGCTGAAATTTTTATTATTATTTCATGTATGAAAGTGCAACTTGTCTTCTTTAAAGCATTTCTTAATATGAAATATTTTAGAAAAGCACTCTTTGCCACGTCAAAGAAAACTTGATATTTTATATGGATGAAGGATGATGGTGATTTGATTTGTGATGAATAAAATCCTCTAGCATAATTATCTATGTTCATTTCTTTTCTGCAAATAAAACCCTTCCTGGAATGAATTTGTGTTTTTGTAATCTATTTTTTAGATGCAAATAATTATTTTTGGAATACAGGTGTATCTTTTGACATTTCTTCCTCTTTATTCATCAGTACCTATACATCTGAAAAATAATAGTTATAGATGTAGGGGCCTCAAGCCTTTTCCTTTTTTCATCCTTCATCGCTTTCCTCTCGATATCATGCTTTTGGAAATGTTTCTGAGATGAGGACATAATTCTATCTAATACTCTATTTCTAGCTCTTTCTCATGCACACCTATCTCGTAATCATTTTTAGAAATTCATCTCGCCTCAAACTCAAGTAGATGATTAGAGAGAAAACCTGATGATATAATAGCCTCTTTTGTCTATCAACAGGTGTTGTAATTTGGGAGAGGAGCATGAAGATGGTGCAGATGGAAGTGAGGAGGATGAGGACACCAATTCATTCAGAAATGATGGGTTTCCTCTCTCCTCATTTTTTTACAACTTTATGTATATGTATTTCTTTTATTTGTACATATGAGTAAGATCCCATGGCTTATGTAAGAAACATTATTTCTTTGTGAATAAATGAAATTAGTTTCTACAATTTAGTTTTCTATTTCCTTTTACATTTGATTATTGTAACTTATAAATGTGGAATGAACTAAAAAAATCAACACATCAATTAATCTCATTTAGCATAAAGAAATAATCAAAATTTAATGCACCTGTAATTTGAAAACTACATTCTTTTCCATGCAAACAACAACTATGTTTGTTGTTTAAAGGCACAAAATATGACATATGATGTTGTTCCCGCCTTCACCAATGCCGTGCACTAGTCCTTCGAGGCTTCTTCATGACTTTTTTGAAGATGACACTCAGAATGAAAACATATGTGAGGCATTGCACCTTGCCACAACACCCACAACTGCCAAATTTCTTTCAATTTCTCTAGAAGTGAATATAACTTAGCAACTAAAAAAAATTTAGTACCCCTCCTTGAGTTATTTCCCAAAAATGGTCAACATATTTGCCAAATTTTCTGATTTGATTACCTGTTAACCAGTTAGGACCCTTGAAAATGGATATTTTAGACATGAATGCTAATTTGAAACATTCACCAAGCTCGAACATGCATGCCAATGGCTTCATAATGCTAATAAGATTGAAAATCCCCAGAATAATTGAAAAACAACAACAATGATGTGTAGAACTGCACTTGGAGGAATTTAAAACACGTACAAAGCTATGAAATCATACATGCTTCAAAGTGAAGCATGTAGAGTGTACGGAAGCACTTATTATGTGTAAATATAAAAATTATACTAACCTAATCTAAGCAGCTAAAAATAAGAAGCTAAACAAATATTGATATGAGCTCATTGAAATAAATTCCTTTCCTCACAACACATGACCATGGGCTCAACTTGAAAATCAGATCATTGTGCAATACTAAAAATAGGTTTTGTACCTTTAAATTGCTGAAAAGATCACCAAGGATGTGAAAACTACCTCGTTGGAATTGTATTATGTTCTAGGAGGCATTTGGGATGACTTTGGAGAACATGATGTTCATCTTTATGATATGAATCAAGCACAGTTTATGGTTCAACTGATCTTAACTCTAAACCAATCAAATATTGAATG
Source organism: Taxus wallichiana var. yunnanensis (assembly GCA_018340775.1). Taxonomy (NCBI): domain Eukaryota; kingdom Viridiplantae; phylum Streptophyta; class Pinopsida; order Cupressales; family Taxaceae; genus Taxus; species Taxus wallichiana. The sequence continues at coordinate 164,433,679 of CM031241.1, forward strand.
GGACATTGCCTTCTAACAATTGCTAAACTAAATTTTCTCGACCGCATTGTTTCACTAATTTCATTTTCATCCTTGAAATCATTCAAGAGCTAAAAAAATGATGTTATTATTCTTCCAACAATTGTACCTTTCCTCCATGGCTGGTTTTTTAATGGCATTAACTCATTGTTCTCCATTCTATCGAAACATAAGGTTCAAAAACTCATAATCATCTGCTCATTCCGCATGGGCATCATCATCCTCTTTGATGTCCTCCTCAAATTGGTTGTCTATAAGATGATATAATATGAGTTCTGCTTCATAGTTCTCATCTTTTTCATTGTCATCTTCTAGCAAGAAGGCAGAGAGGTAGAAATCCTCTCGTTCCTTATCATGAAGCAACTCTAGATGTACTGATATTTTTGCAGATTCGATCTTATAATTACATTCTTTCAAATTGTTTTCATGACCACTTATGAGCAAACTTTCATACATTGTTAGTATATATTCATTCTCAAAATCAGCAACAATTAAATCATCAATTAAAATTGAATAATTTCCTAAACTAGAAGATGATACAACCTCAAAATTTTTAGTTTGAAGCTCTGAATCCTCGGTATGCTTACTTAATATATTATATGTACCTTTCATCTCAAGAGATAGATGAGGATCTTGTCTAACATTTGTTTGTTGATTTGAATCTTTCTGTTGCTTTGGGATTTGCACCTCTTTATTACACTCTTTTTCCTACCATGTAATCTAGTTGAACTCAAACTTTGCAGCCCAAATATGTAAATTTTCCATAAATTCTAGCCTATTGTTTTCTTCAATTGGCCCCTCGTACTAATTGATTTTCTAATCATAACATTTTTGAATCATGATTACGGATGAAGGAGGAGGGATCACTTGGGTCTTAGGATGATTTTATAACTTTTAGACAAAGGAATAGCATCGAGGGGGCATAAATTATAGTAGCCTAAAAAATTGGAAACTAATAGGTATGCTGAATTGGTTGACATGGAATATGCATTAGATTCGATGGGCAAGGTATGTGGGAACTACTCATGGACAAGGTTCCTCAACCTGATGCCTATCATCCTCTAATGCTTTAAAATACGTAATATAATCAACCAATTGGGGAAGAGAGTCTCGAATTACTCAAACTTTTATTGTGGGCTAAACCAAATAGGTAGAGGAATTCCGCATTGATAGGGATGTTCTGCACCAAGATGTTTAGCTTACAAAACCCGCACTTTCTCATTGGCCATTTGTTATATCTACTCTAATTTCGAACACCACTTTTAAAATCTTCCCGATTGGCAATTACCTCAAAAATTTGCATATTGTTTCTCATATCCTGTATGATCTACATAACCTGGAAAATATCCCTATTCTTGAACAACATAATGGCTATAAGGGTGGTCATATTGATCAACAAAATTTGGATCATAGGGATATGGGTTGTAATAAGGGTTGTGGTACTGATCTAGTGGAGGATATTGACAAAATAGAAGTGGATCTGGATGGTTCAGCTCTTGTAGGAAGGAATCCTACTTAGGAATTGATGTCATGATTACATGACATCATAAAGGAGTGAAATGGGAAAATAAGTCTGCATTGAAATGAAAATAAGATGTTTGGACCAAAACAATAGCCAAATCAGTATAGAAAATTACCTCCAAAAGGATGAAATTTTACCAACCACAAATCATACCTACAATAAATATGAAAAATTGAATCCATGGTCCCTCCGGCTTGCCAAAAAAGCATTATCGGTCCAAAGAAGACCTCTTTGTTGGATGGGATATTTGACTCGACTTCAATAGGTACAATGGGATATCCTCCAAGTTGTGAGTGCCTTTCACCGAGAATAACCTATAGAGAGGGCTAGCTACCTTGATGGATCATTAATTCCTAAAATATTTGGGTTGAGGGTTACAATAAATGTAAAACCGAAAACTAGTAAAGGGTGATACACCAATTATTTTGGGGCTTGAGCTGGTATAAAAACACTTGATGAATGATGTTAGAGATGAAAGATTCACTTCAACCTCTTTCTAACCAATTTTGAAATCGAGAAAGGCATCTAAATACACTTAAGTGATTAACAAAATAGTCAAAATGATGCAATGTAGGTGCCGTGAAATCGTGGGGTGTAAAGGAATTAATACATTCCCTATTGCACATGTCTAATCTATTTGAACACACTACAAAAATCTGAATATGAAGGAATAAATCAATATTATTTATTTCATCAAGGATAGATGCAAGATACATTCTCAGTAACATAACAAAGGCAAAACATAACCCCATACTACTTCCGTTCTGATTTGTGTTTGCATGAATTTTCCTACTATGGTGTAGCTCAAAGTGTTCTTGGTTGGGTTTGAAACTGATTCCTATTTAATATTTGTTTACATTGATGGGCACTAATTTATATTCTCACTATTTTTTATGTTTTTGATAACTCACCATGAAATGCCATCATCACTTTATTCTATGCCTTTTCACAATTTGAGGGTTTCATTTGGAAATGGGTGTTTGTATTGGAATTGATCGTGGCTCTATGTGAAAGAGTTATGTGTTTCATTCTTGATGTTCCACTCCGTTAACCATGGATTCTTGCATTAAAATTGGCCTTGCCTTCTTGCTTGCAAATCCATACACTTGTGCTAGGTCGCTATCATTCCTTTAACTATACTAGGTTATTACCTATACAATGAACTCGATTTTGTTTTATTCGGACATGGTTCTATATTTCAAGATTCTTTTGATAGAATCTATGTTCACATGCCAATGTCAAATCCAACTCCATCCATATTTGATTTCTCCATGCTTTAGATAACAAACCTTAAAAATACTTAAACAATGTATATTGTAATCTCTGAAAGAAATTTAGCCAACAAAAACCATAACTAAGGAAAATATGAGTCATTGTTCACAACTTTTCATTCCTGCCAAAGATAAATATAGAAGAATAATTTCATAATCGTATACATCAAATTTTCATTAAGCCTTGATGTTCTTGCATATTCAAGGACAATGTAACCAATGGTACTCATAACATAGGTAGAGGTGTGGGTCTTGGTCAGTAGCCTTGCTTTTGTATAGACTTGAAAGTAATATGAGATTGGTTTATTTATTCATCAAATCTCAACTCGTGTTCTCCTCATTTGGGTTGAACCTTGAAGTAGTTGCATTAATCTTCCAAATTGAGTCTTGTTGAAAATATGTTCTTATTTGATGTATAAAAGTGAATCTTATCTTCTTTAAAACATTACCTAATATGAAATATTTGAGAAAAGAATTATTCACCATGTCAAACAGAAATTGAGATTTGTATGGATGAAGGATGATGATTCATTTCTTTCTTTGATGAATAAAATTCTATAACATAATTATTTGTGTTAATTTCTTTGCTTCAAATTAAAACCTTCCTAGAATTAATTTTTGTTTTTGTAATTGTTTTTGTAGATGTAGATAATTATTTTTGGAATACATGTGTATCTTTTGACATTTATTTCACTTTGTTCCTTGTACTTGCACATTTGAAAACAATAGTTAGAAAATTATGTGTCATCATCCTTTTTTGTTTTTCATCCTTTAGTTCTTTCATCTTGATAGCATGATTTTGGAAATTTTTATGAGATGAGGACATCATGCTCTCTGATAATATGTTTCTAGTTCTTTCTCATGTACATTTATCTCGTACTTGATTTTAGAAATTACTTTACCTCGAAAATGTATGTACATGATTAGAGAGAAATACCCAGAGCTAGAAGAGCCTCTTTTGTATATGAACAAGTGCTACTATTTGGGAGAGGAGCATGAAGATGGTGCATATGGAAGCAAGGATCATGGGGAAACCAATTCATTCAGAAAATGATGGGTTTCCTCTCTCCTCATTTTTTACAACTTTATGTATATATTTATTTTGCTTGTATATATGAGTTAGATCCCATGGATTTTGTGGGAAACATTATTTTTTCATGAATAAATGAAATTAGTTTCTGCAATTGAGTTGTCTATTTCATTTTGCATTTGATTATTGTAACTTATAAATGTGGAATGAACTAAACAACTCAACACATCAATTAATCTCATTTAGCATAAATAAATAATAAGAATATAATGGACCTGTACTTTGAAAAGTGCATTCTTTTCCATGCAAACTACAATGATGTTTACCACTTTAATGCTCAATTTATGACCTCTCGCTATTATTACCACCTTCACCAAGCCCATGCACTAGTCCTCCAAGGAATTTGCATGACTTAGGTGAAGGCAACACTCAAAATGGAAACATATGTGAGGCGTTGTACCTTTCCACAACACCCACAACTACCATATTACTTCAATTCCTCCCCAAAAATACTAGAACTTAGAAATTGAAAACGTGTTAACAACCCTCCGATGAATAACCAAAAATGGAAAACACCTAATCCCACAATAACATGGAAACATGGTGTCACCAATTCCTTCAATTGAAATGCACTCAATTCAAGTATCTTGGTTACTAAAAATGTCCCAACCAATGCACCTTCAACTTCCCTGGATGGTGTAAAAACTTGGAGTCATAAAGAAGGACCATCTTGCCAACTGAAAATGTCTTGTTCTTAATGTGCCTATCATGCCGAGGATTTCATCGTGCCTTCTCATTTTTGGCTCCAATGCTTAATAAAGCATGTCATTCATCTAATTGCATTAGTTTTTCAATGCACTCTTCAACAACCTTCTTATCATCTAATCCATCAAAGCACGTATAATATGAAGGGATGGAAACATGAATTCAAAGGGTATTAAAAATTCTATGCCAAACACTAACTGGAAAGGTGTGGCCTTGTTTAATCTCTTATAAGTGGTCTTATAAGCCCATAGGACAAATGATAATTGTTCATCCAATTTATTTCTTCCAACATCATAGATTTTTATCAATGTTTGTCCCAAGATCTTGTTGAAATCTTCTATATTACCATTAGCTTAAGGGTGATAGGGGTAGTTTTATGGTCTCACTACTATATACTCTTTCAATAGGATTCTTATTGTCTCATTTAAAAAATGACTTCCTTTATCACCTTTTAAGCTTAATGGGAAACCATACCTACTAACAATGTTTTCCAATAAGAATTTTACTACTAGGCATAATCCTTTGTAGGTACTATACCTCTACCCACCTTGTCAAGTAGTCTATGTAAGTGATAATATAGTGCACACCGAGTCTAAAGTGTGGGTGGTGAAATAGGTCCTATAAAGTCAATATCCCACTTCTCAAAAGGCTTTGTGCTCACTATTGGTCTAAGTGGCATCTCATCTCTATGCCTGTGGATTTCCAAGTCATTGACAATGATCACATACCTTGACATATTCCTTGGTGTCTTTGTACAAAGTCTCCCACAAGAGTCCTACAATAATAATCTTGTGTGAAGTTACATCACCTACATAATGTCCTCCTATTATCCCACCATGAACCTCCTCCATAATAACATTGTGATCATGCTCAAATACACAAAAGCGTAAGACCTCATCACAAAAAAACTTATAGAAATATCCCCCAATCAGCTACTATTGCATTGTGCGTATAACATGCTACATTTTCTCTAACATCTTCATTCCTTTAGGTGTGAACCCAAGACACAAAAAGACAACTATATCTTCCAAATCCGAGGGTTCGTAGTTCAACCTAAAAAGTTGTGCAACTGATATAGTGTGTTTAATGATCTTTGTGTCCTCTGGTAGAATTTATCGTTGATAGATGGTCAAGATTTGAATTTCTCTTCCTGGATTGATAACTACCGTGAAGTCAAACTCTTGAAAGAGAAGTATCCACCTCTAGATTCGGCCTTGGAAAATAGACTTGTTTACCAAATATGTCAATGCCATATGATCTATATAGAAGATAAAAAAAGTAGCTAATAAGTATTTTCTAAACTTTTGTATCTCGTAGATCATAGAAAAGGATTTATGCTCAGTAATAGTGTAATTATACTTAGAGGGTGTCAAATTCCTACTTGCAAATGAAATGGGATGATCCATAATTGCTTCCCTTGGTTGCACCAAAATTGTGGCAATTGTCATGCAAGAGGCATCGACATGTACACGCAAAGGTTTGTACCATGAAGGAAAATGAAAAATTGGTGCATTGGTAAGCCTACTCTTCAATTTATTTGAATGCCTATTGTTTTTCCCCACCCCAATAAAATTTTCCTTTAATAGATTTCAACAATTCCTCCAAGGGTGTGACAATATTTGAATATTTTTGGGTTTTAGAATGGAACATGGCTAGAAACCACAGTCAGGGGACAAAGGTGTCCCTCCTCTTTAATGGGAGAGGTTCCCTTATTAAGAGCAGGAAAAACAAATGTACAAATATACAACTCTCAATGATTGGACCCGATATTCGGAATGTTTTCATACTTAAAAGATTATCAATACGAAGGATTGTAAGAGTATAGAGATGAAGAAGGAAGAAAACAAAAATATTTTAAGGAGATATAGGTAGCAAAATATATCCTTACTCACATTGAACCAAGAAAATATAGGAAAAAGAACAATCACTTCATCACCAATGCGAATCTACACACACAAATTTCTAAAGCTTACACAGACAAAGAACACAAATTTTCTTTTGAATGTAAAGACAAATGATCCATTGAATTGAGCAAGGAGAGAGAGATATATAACAGAGGAAATGAGAAAGAAAGCTTCTGTATTGAATTACTTCCAAATTTACAACATTCCTAGAAAACTAGAATCTTTTTTCGATGGCTAAAACATGTTCTTATAACAAGTCGTGTACATCCATACTTTGTCCCCAAGAAAATAATATCCAAAAGAAATAATGTTTGTTGTAGATATGTTTTTTGGAAAGTGACATGAAACAAACGCACTCATGAAAACCATAGGTTCAAATAGCTAAATATTTCATCAGTTTGAGCATGATTACTTTAGTAGGGGGCATCTCATGATTTTCTTCTTCATGTGGTCCTGCCATTTCCACCTTTTAACCACTTTCATAGAACTCAAGTGCTTACTGGTAAGTTTTCCCCTTTTTTATTACGTATGCCCGATGAAATCTATTTTCTGATAATAAAACTTTACATCTCTTTAAACTTATCAATTTTTCTCCACAACAAACCGAAAATGTATCTCATGAATAAACGACAAGGAAACATAGAGAGAAGAATTAAGAATGTTTAACATATGTATTCTTTGGAGCTTTGGTTTGTTAATGGCGTAAAAACAAGATGAATGCATTTTTGCCACTCTTTCCCTTTGTCATCTTTGAAATTAGACCCTACGTGTGGCAAGCTCCAAGTAACATTGGACCTGGGAAAAAAATCCATGTTTTAAGACATTTGAGAGAAAAAAACACAATTTCTCATTTTTCTCTGCCCCTTCGCATCCCCGCCAAAGGTCAAACACATGGCACACTCGTACTGGAAAATCGAAAGTAAGCGTAGGAATCTACAGTAACTCCTCCGCGTACCCGACCTCCCGAGGTCATCGCCGAGACAGCCGGTGGGGATGGAATATTCATGGGATGCAAAAACTAGTTAGGCAATCTAATGTCTTCAATACGCACTAGTGGAATTTACGCATCTAAGGCAAAGAAGGCCCTTCTAACTCGAATTGGTGTGATAGATCGATAGGTAAGGATGACTTCTCGAAAGCTCAAATCAATATCGAGCTCGCATGATTTGATCTATGGGTTGTGGAATACATGGAAAATGACCTAGGATAGTTTCGTGTATGTCTCCATATAAGGTCAAATGGTGGGTAATGAATACAATCGACTCTACGGACGATTCTCCGCCTAGTTCACTCTTCTCTAGCTTTGTTAGCCGCTATATCTAGTAAGGATAACTATTCGACGATGGTGGGTGGAAGTGGGGTAGATCTGAATACTAATATGCATAGGCCAGTGTCTATGTCTGATTGACTTATGGATTCGTTAGGTTGCGGGATTTGTGGATCACAACCGTAGACTCTTGGTTGTTGCGGTCCTACTATGGTCATGTACGAAATCAATTCCTAATCCATAGTATCCAATAATCATATGCTTTCTCAGCTTCTATATTTAGGATCAATAACTGCGTGATCTTCTTAGAATACCTCACAGGTGTTCTTGCAACCTGGATTCTTAGGATGGTATCTATATCTAGAAGAGTGTCTCCTACATCCGGTTGTGGGACCAAAGGTTTGTTCTCTTCGAACCCTTCTACACCATGTGTATGTTTGCTAGGTAATCTGTAGTTCGGTTGATTTGACCAAAACATGTGTGCTTGGTTGTCTTCTATATTTAATCCCAACCGTGAGCTGATCTGTCAGAAATCATTGTTGTTTGGAAGATTTGTATTCTAAGGTTCTCGGTCTATGTCAACTATTGCTGTGAGAGATTGGGTTGAGGCATAATTGGCTCAAATACGTATTCCCTGGGCTCCTAGGTCCCGTGATTGTCATACAAAACAATAATGTAAATCTAACTACAACAAAGAAAATTTTAACTACGTGGAATAAATCTAGAACATATATATAATTTCTATTTTTGTATTTTCTGAGAAACTTTAAGAATTTAAGAAAGCAGCTATTTAAACGTATCTAGAATTTGACAACTAAGATAAAACTTAAAACAAACAAAATAACCGAGTGTAGTTATTTGTCTATGCAATTTGTAGATCTATTCTAAATAATGAAATAACTTGCTTAATCTATTTTCCAGACTCTCGATCCTACCTCAGAAGTGAGGAATGAATCATAGTTTCTCAGAAACTATCAATCCCCACAGCTTCCCTGGCAATATCGAAAGTAAACTTAACTGAAAAGAAGTGATTATCTACTCTATTTGATATATTTCTAACTTTAGAACTTTGAAAGCTAGAACCTGGATTCTGTAGAACAGTGACGAATCCAATGGTGTGTGTGATCTTGTCCCCTCAGTGTGATCTCCTCGTTCCTTTGTGTTCACATGAATCCAGAAAAGTGTGTAATGCTAGCATCAATAGAAGTAGATATTGGGACAAAGGCAGCTCAGAATGCAGACTGAATATAATGCGAGTAGGAGAGGGATAGCGCAAGAGTACACATCTTGGTTTATGCAATTCCTAGTGGGATTTATTGTGAGTCATGCAACATAAAGTGTCCAGAACCTGAAACTATCTTGTTTTGAGGAGAAAAACCTACAACTTTAATGGCTTCCTAAGCTATTCTACTCTAATGGATTGGGTGAAATAACAGCACTGCCTGCACAAGATGGATATGTGGCTTACCAACAATTTGAACAATGCTTAACTAAACATGCAAAGAATTGAAACTATGGTTTCTAAGAAAAATAATAGACTGAACTATTGAAAATGAGAGTATGAAAAGTGAATGAGGGGAGAACCATTTGTTTGAGCACAAGCCATTTATTTATAGCTTTTCATTCACCCAAAGATCAAAACCAAATCAACTCTAAAACTATAAACAATGGCCAAACACTATTCCAGGGACCAAAAACATAAATGCAAGCCCAAGTCGGCAAAAAAAGATGGTGAATCATTGATTTTTACATGAGTCATGTGAAAAACACTTTCTGGAAAACGCATAAAGGACCGCCGCTTTGAGCAGGGCGGTGATTATAGGACTGCCGCCCATGTAAGGCGGCGAAGATTATCATCCGAAGAGCAAAAGGCCAAGAAAAGAGGGGAAACGGGAAAAACAAAGCACGCGGGGGCTAGGCGGGGCATGCGGGATGTTAACACACACTTGGAGATCTTTTCCAGATTCTGAACACCTTGCGAGGAGACCTGTATCATCATTGGGGCACTTGTCACGTTGTTCCGGCAGTACAGTACCTTACAATTTTGGGTACGTACATATTGCCCCCTCGGAGAAGCGTTTTAGCCATGAAGAGGTGTAAAACGGTGGGTCTGAGTATGGAAGTCCCGAAATGGGAAGTTAGAAGTTATACCTGACACGTACGTGTGTCGAAATGACACCATCCAAAATTCCTCTACTGCAAAATGAAAAAAACTCAAGTGCAGATAGACACAATAGTTTGAAAAATAAACGCTAAGATAACAGGGAATGAGAACGTACCATTTGTGTGGGGGTAGGAACTTACCTCCATCAGTGCTCCAAACCTGTAAAGAAAAAGTCATTTTTAAAACGAAACAGAGTGCTATATATATGAAAGTGGGCCCATTTTCCTATTCATTTGCGCGAGTCGATTTGATTGATTTTGAGCTCTGGGACCCACGGTGACGGTTTCTTGCATGAGTAGAGTCAAAACGTCCGTAGTGAGATAGTGATCATGCCTCCACGTGCAGAAAACCACCCCGCGAGATCACAAGTTAGTTTTCTTCAGTTTTTCCTTTTTCCCCCCTTAATTTTGAAATGTTAAAATCTTTGTCATGGGGGGATCATTTTTGAAAATGCTAGTGTCAAAAGGTCCACCTAGGGGGCGCCTACTGGGTAGGCTTCGTATTTAGGAAAAAGGGTCATTTTTTGCATTTTTAGGCTTGTTTAGCATTTAAAACCCGCGTGGGTTTTCGGACCACGACTGCTTCCCTGCCTAGGCGGTGGTTACATGACCGCCGCCCTGTTCAGGGTGGCGGTTACACGACCGCCGCCCTTAAGGCGGTGGTTACAAAACCGCCCCTCTGCTCAGGGCGGCGGTTTTGCACAGAATGCAAAAGAATCCTTTTTTTGAAAATGTTTTTGCTTTTCTAGCATTTCTACGTGCTTACATGGTTTTTCTAGTATTACTCGGATGCTAACTTGCTCTGTTTTGTGTGTTTTTGGGTGTATGCAGGTGAGAGAGGAGTACATCCGATGGAGTAGAGAGAGGGAGTGTGATTGGCTCCCAGGGGTACTAGATGCCCTCTCACAGGATGAGGAGGACACACTTCAGAGGGCTGGCATACTGCGCATATCGCGCATGCCTCATGTTGCACCATCTAGTCACATCCTTTGTGACCTATTCTCATACTGGGATGCAGATCGGAACACCTTCCGATTGCCAGGGGTCCGTGGTGAGTGGACCATTACATTGGAGGATGTCTATCAGTATTCTGGGGGTCCCGATCATCGGGAGACGGCTTACCCTAGAGACAGCAGGCTCACGGGCACAGATTGCACAGTGGGCCACATATATGGGAGATGCAGTCATCTCCACGGGGTCGAAGAAGGGGGTGAGAGTTCGATCTATTCCTTCCTTGCCCATCCCCTTACTTCGCCAGGCCATCATGGGGATCCTTGCCTCGAGATTGATCGGGGACAAGGGAGGGGACACATTATTATACTGTTGGGCCCCCATTATTACACAGATAGAGGGGCATGGTTAGAAATATGCCTGGGGGGCAGACATTCTTGGGACTACCTACCATGACTTATACAGGGTAGTCCATTTACAGGGGCAGTCATTGAGCCACCCGACTCTAGTCATGAGTTGGGTCTATGAGCATTTCATCCCCTATGGCAGGGGTGTGGAGGTGGCAGATCCTGGGGCTGTGAGGGCAGCCAGATGGAAAGACATGTCGGTGCTTAGAGCACCTCATCGGCCGCCTGCCTCCCGACTACTATTGCCGACATGGAGGCCACACCATATCAGACTATGACAGGCACACGGGCGAGGAGACTCTTACCTTGATCTCCTGCTCCACGATAGGGCAGCTTATTGACAGAGTGGGACGTGTGGAGATGCACCCCTTTGGCCGAGTTCCTCAGCAGTTTGGCTTACCATACACGGATATGCTTCCCCCAGTGGCGCCAATCTACAGATCAGTTTGTGAGGCCAGGGGGCCTAGAGGCCGAGGTTGGACAGTGGTTACTCCTGGCATTCCCATTGCATCCAGGAGGATAGTACATGCTAGAGGGAGAGCCAGTGCGCCTCAGGCACCTTTGCTTCAGATTGCTGCGGGTCCTGCTCATAGCAGCGATGACCCTATTGATATTGACTCCGAGTCTGAGGAGTTCACAGAGGGAGGAACAGAGGAGGAGACCGATGACAGTGATCCTGAGTGGCATGACACTCAGGATATTATGCAGGCAGAGAGGGCCGAGCAGAGCGCAGAGAGGGTGACTCTGGTTTCAGAGGAGCCACTCTCCCAGGGCCGTGGTAGAGAGGATGAGTCCGTTGCGGGGTGATACATTGCTCCCGCCACAGGAGCAGCCCCTCAGTCGGCAGCGGCATCCGCGGCAGGTGCCGGCCCCAGCGACCCATCCTGGAGGCCTGGTGATCCGAGTAAGTTACCCTTTCTCCCTTTTAATGTTTTCTTGTAGGCTCTCCTTAGTTGCAATCTTGTATTCCTAATTTCTTGTTTGGTTTCTAACTTGTTTTCTCCTTTGTTTGCAGAGACTGTTGATGAGTGGCAGGATTTGATCCGCAGGGTATGTACTGATTCCCTGATGATCCCCATGGATAGGACCCATGTAGAGCTGTCCGTAGACGTTGGGAGCCTTTAGCAGCTGGTAGGCATACCGACATCTTTTCTCTAGTCTGGCATGTGGCCAGGATGGTATCGACCCTTCGCACCGAGCTAGCGGGTACAGGACGGCTGAGCGTCTTATCGAGGAGCCGTTCTCGTGGTGAAACTACAGCTGCTTCTCGGGACCCTAAGCCCTCCGTACATTCAGAGTGCCGGCGTAGCCGAGTCCTAGGCATGGGCATGCACCTTCGGAGGGGTCACGTAGGGATTGAGAGGCCACTTGGCTCTCGTAGATTTTGTACTATATATTCTTTGTATATCCCGGGCTCTTTGAGCGTTTTGACCATGCTTAGTGCATGATGGCATTGTATATAAACATTGATCATTTATATATACGTATTTATTTTGGATCAAAATCTTGGCACTCATGGTTTCCTTTCTATTTCCAGTTTCCCTATGTATACTACGATGTATGTTTATATGCTTTTTAGAATGTATGCAATGGAGAACAAATGATGTAAATGTTTTTATTTCCTTTTGTGTTTCATGATGCTGATATATGGTGATGTAGATATAATGTGATTTTGAATCTCAACTTCGTAAGCAATTTTTGATACCTCATGTTTGTTTTGCAAAGTGATGAATACAAACCAAGACGATGAATGATAAACTTTCCCCACTCCTAACTCCACGCAACTAGTAAGATGCGAGGGCGTATCACCAAGAGTCGAAAGGGCACAAGTTATGAAATGTGCTAAAATGATAGTGATGAAAGACAGAGACAAAGCTTTGGTGGAACCAAATTGAAACTACAAGCTTACTCTACCCGAGTAATTTCATAGTTTAGAATGTAACTTACATTGCGGTTTATCTAGACTTAGATCCGTAGATGGCCACATAGTAGACAAAATCTGGGTTTTTAGGATTTTAACTCTCTTGGAATTTTGAACATCTGATTCATTTATTTTTGACTCAAAGTTTCAAAGTTTGAATTGTTTGTGTATGACCATTTACATTTATTTGTCAAGAGGACCCCCTACACTTTGCCCCATGCTACTAGTAAGAAGCGTGGGTTTAACACCGTGGGCAAAGCATAGGCGAGTAAGGGCATTTCCATCCTTTCCCAACCCTACGTCACTAGTAAGAGACGCAAGCTCATCACCAAAGGTTGGTGGGGCAAGGAAATGTGTAAAATTAAAATTTTCTGTTTGATCAATGTTTGACTTGTTTTCTTGAGTAAAACGTCAGTATGTGCTTATTTCCAAAGAGACATATATATGGGATAGATGTGACACCATGAAGCTTCTAGAACAGACCATAGGCAAGACACCTATCCTAAGAAGAAACTAAAAGTGATTTCACCAAATTCCTCACCTTCTAGCGTACATAAGAGGTATGCCTTTGTTTCCATAGTGCTACATGACTCGGTATGGGCCCAACCATTTGGGCCGGAATTTCCTTCCTCGCCGGTCTTCTTGTCGATCCGGCTTTCTAGCCTTAGAAATAGATCACCTTTGTATATTTCGCATTCATAGACCTTCTTGTTGTACTGCCGGCACATCCGGTCAGCATAAACTCTATGTCACTGTTCAACATCTAACCTAGTTTCATCTAGGCTTTCTAGTTGGGAAAGACGTGCTTCTCTGTAAGCATCTTCATCTAGAATCCCTTGTAATGAAATGCGGAGACTGGGTATTTCAACCTCGAGTGGGAGAACTGCCTCTGCCCCGAACACTAGTGAGAAAGGAGTTGCTCCCGTTGGTGTTCTTATTGAGGTTCGGTGGGCCCACAAGGCCGGATATAACTTCAAATGCCAATCTTGTTTGTTTTCTTTCACAGTTTTAAGGAGAATGGCTTTCAGTGTCTTGTTTGTCACTTCAGCCTATCCGTTGGCTTGAGGGTAATACAAGGAAGCCGTATGATGGCTTATCTTAAATTTATTGCATAGCTTGTGAACCTCTTCATTCTTAAAAGAAGTTCCATTATCGGAGATAATGATTTGTGGGATACCATATCTGTAAATGATTTGGTTCAAAATGAACTTGGCAATTACTGTAACACAGCATGCAGATAGTAAGAGGCATAGCCTCTACCCACTTGGTGAAATATTCGGTGGCCGTGATTATAAAATTATGGCCATCTGTAGACGAGGGAGAGAATTTCCCTATCAAATCAAGACCCCATGTAGAAAAGGGCCATGGAGTAGCAATTGGTTGTAGAGCTTGTCTTGGGCATATGAATTTCGTGGGAGAATTCTTGACACTTATGACACCTGCGTACAAACTCCACTGCGTCGTGTTCTAGAGTGGGCCAGAAATATCCCATTCGATGTATTTTGCGAGTGGTGGCATGGCCACCGAAGTGGCCTCCACACATTCCACTATGAGATTCATGGAGAATCTTCTTGGATTCTTCTGTGTCGACACATCTCAAGAGCATTCCATCGAATGCTTTTCGGTAGAGTACTTGCTCTATGATGACATATTTGGCTGCAATAATATGTAACCACCTTCTTTGTTGCAGTGTAGCTCCTTCTGGGTACGTATGGTCCATGATATAATTAATGATATTAGTGTACCAGGGACACTCAGAGATAGAGGGTCGTTTCGATGTAGTATACGCACTCATCTGGAAAATCTAAATCTACTAAATCACCTCCATCTAATGGGTTATCAGCTAACCAATCCGCAATGATTTGTCCCTTAACCGACTTCTGATTTACAAATGTTAATTCGAATTCCCCCATTAAGGTTATAAAACATCCAGCCTTTTTAGACAAGGATCCTTGTGTGAGGAAAGTTCGTAAATGGTCCGTTTTTACCATGACCCTCATTTCTTGATTCAACATATAGTGTCTTAAGCATTTAGTAGCAAAGACTATGGCAAGGCATTCTCGTTCTGCCTGTGTATAACGTGTTTCATAGTCAAGTAATGTTCGACTAATGAAATAAATCACGTGTTCCTTTTTGTCATTGTCTTCTTGGGCCAACATACAGGCCAGCGAGACATCGGTAGCTCGTGAATACAAAATTAACGGGTGGTCTAGCTTGGGTGGCATTAGCGTAGGTGGTGATAATAGGAAATGCTTAACTGCATCAAAGGCTTCATTGCAGTCTTCGGTCCAATCAATGCTATAATCCTTCTTGAGTAAATTGTTGATTGGATGAATGGCAAAGCTTAAGTCCAGGATGAATCTCCGGATTGCACCCAGTTTTCTGAGAAATGACCTAATTCCAGATTCATTCGAAGGTGGGACCATTTCGAGGACAACCTGAATTTTGGTTGGATCAACATCTATCCCTCGTGATGATATGATGTAACCTAGGAGATTTCCTCCTGTTACACCAAAGACGCATTTCTCTGGATTTAGTGTGACTCTATATTCTATTAGGCATGAAAGAATGATGCGGAGTACTTCTGGATGGTCACAACGCTTCTTGGCCTTAGCCAACAAGTCATCTATGTAGGATTCCATGATTTTATGAATTAAATCATGGAATATATATGTCATAGCTCATTGGTACGTAGCACCAACGTTCTTGAGGCCAAATGGCATAACAACATAACAATAGGTTCCCCAAGGAGTTATAAACGTGGTTTTGGCTTGGTCTTGTTCAGATATTCTGATTTGATTGTATCCCGAGAATCCATCCATGAGAGACAAGAGTTAAAATCTAGTTGTTGCATCAACAATGACATCTATGGATGGTAATGGGAAGTCATCCTTAGGACAAGCTTTGTTAATGTCTCCGAAATCTATGCAGATGTGTATCTTCCCATTCTTTTTGAGAATGGGAACAATATTAGATACCCATTGAGAGTAATTGACTGGTTTGATGAATCCTACTTGTAGGAGTTTTATTATTTCATCTTTCACCATGAGAGCCACCTTGGGTTTCATGGGTCTTGATTTTTGTTTAACTGGTTTTGCATCAGATTTAGTGATGAGGTTATGCACTGCAATGTGTGGTGCAATGCCTGTCATTTCCTTATAATTAAATGCAAAAGCTTTCTGATGTTCCTTGAGGATCTGAGTGTGTATTTCTACTTCTTCTGGGGTTAACGAGGACCCTAATTTCAATATTTTTGGTTCATCCTCCATTCCGATGTTAACATCAATTGTTTCTTCGATTAAAGAGGCATTACCTTCTTCAAACTCAGGTGGGGCTGGAGGTAAATCCAAATCGTCCCCACTTTCTACCATGTATACGCTAGGTTCCATTATGGGATTTCCGTAGTAAGAAGATGAATGTGGGATTAAGGACAAATCTATCATATGATAGGAGAGATGTAGTGCCGCATAGGCGTTTAAGTAATCCAAAGTGGCCATATCACTATCAACATGGTCTAGGATAGTAGATTCATTTTTGTTTAAAAGAGAATTTGTCGTTGTCTTTATCAATGGTTCATCACGAAGGGATACTATGAAACGGGTATCCTCTAACTTATTGCTTGGAGTAAAACGTGATGCGGAAGTTGCTATTGAATCAGCGAGAAGATTTTCTTCTCGCGGGATTGTTTCAATTGATATGAAGTCAAATTCCTTGCTTAAATCTAATACAACTTTTTTGTAAAGCTGTAAATGCTCGGCTTTGGTTTCATATATCTCAGAGACTTGGTTTCTACCAATTATGAGTCTCCTAATACTCTGATGAGATTAATACCGATCCTCTTGGCTAAAATGAGGCCAAGGAGGAGGGCTTCGTATTCAGCGCCATTGTTTGTACATTCGAAATTGAGTTTGAAGGCGAAAGGTAGGACCTTTCCTTCAGGGGAAGTAAAGATTACACCAGCCCCCGCTCCATAACAACATTTAGCTCCATCAAAATGGAGAGTCCAATATTTAGCTAGGAATATGGACGCTGGGATATTTGTTGTGTTTGCGCATTCTACTTCCACCATACAGAGATCCTTAGCTGGAAGAGAACCAACACCTAGGGAATTTCCCATGCCCATAGAATCAAATGGTAGAAACATTGGTAGATCTTGTTCTAGTAATTCAATGATTTTTGCAGTAGTTCCTAATGATACCATTTCTACAATGTTAGCCTCACCTTTTGAGGTTGGGATTGTCTTGACTAGATTCATAGTCTCAAGATCCGTTGTAGGTACCAACTTCTCCTCTGGTTTTGTGTCAGTGGGTTTATTAAGTTGGTTTGTTGGAAGTTCAAATTCTGAGTGCACACCTGGTCTTTTCTTTAAGTCAGCTAGGTGTATATCGAAAGGTTTTGGATCGCCTTTGGCTACAAACACCTTTCCTAGATGCAAGAATCTTACTTCTTGGAATAACGTAGAAGGGATTGCCTTCATTCGGTGTATCCATGGTCAGCCGAGGATCATATTATAATTGGTTTCCTGATCTCTAATATAAAACTCGGTCGGATTGTTTTAGGTCCTAAGGTGACTCGGTAGTATTATAGTTCTAATCGAAGTGGCTTTACTGGCTATCATAGCCTCTCAATGTATTTCGAGTGGTGGAACAATTTGCTTCCCCATATCCTAATTTTTGAAGGAAAGAGAAGGGGACCATGTTAATGCGGCCCCATCATCAACCATTTCTCGTTTTACGTAGTTATTATAGACCCATACTTGTAAGTGTAAGGGTGGATCACCTCGGCATGCAATCTCAAAGATTCAGTAGGCATTTTACTTATTTCGAATATGAATTCGACATCCTTGTCTAGCTGCCCTGGAGGATGAACATCAAATTCTACATGATTTACCTGTGTTTCAGGAGGTGGAGTGATGTTAATTAAATGACCTAAACCTAATGCTTCTAAAAGAGCAGCCACATGAGCGGAGAGTTTTTAGTAAGTCTAAAAATGAAATGTGCGAGAAGTTTTTGTTAGGTCGTTAATTAAATCATAGGCACTCACGGGTTTTTATACTATTTGTTGACACTTATCTGCTTTCGCAGTGACTTGGGCTTGGTTGAGAGAAAATATTCTCATGTTCTTGTTATAGCTTCGATAGGTAGTTCAGGTGTCTAGTTCTACTAAACCGACTATTTTGGGTCTCGGTTGATTTCCTAATTGTGGCGCAATCGATGGATTTAGTGAAGTCGAGGCTTCATGATCATTGTTTCCGTCATTGCACCCTTGTTCATTCCAGGTTGGATTTAGTCATTATTATCATGATTTGGGAGTGGATCGTTAAAGATCTTGAGGGGAGCATTCTGAGGGGAAACTACCCCGCGAGCGTGCTTGGTGGTGGTGACATGGGATCTGTGAAGAACTGTCTTTGTTCTTCTAGAAAATGTTGCATGAATTTATTGTAGTCATGGCACGTTCTAGTATCATGACCTCAAATTTTGTGGAAACCACAATATGAATTGGGATTGTAATTCCTGGTTTGTTGGTTTGGTGTATATTGTGGCCTAAAACTCTGATCAAACTGTTGCCTATTAGGATTAAAGTTTTGCATTTGTTGTTTCTGGCTTTGATTTTGGTTTTGATAACCAAATGAGTTTTGGCTTGAACCTTGTATGGTATTTCGCTATTGTTGTTGTTGTTGTGGATGGTTAAAATCCACTGTATTGATTGTCGAGGTAAAGTTGTTGTTTCGTTGGTTGTTTGTTTGTGATGGAGTATTGACAATATTTACCTTCTTAGGCTGGTCGGTTACTCCATCTGTTGTTACACCCCGATTTTTGTTAAGGATTTTAGGTCCTTGATTGACTTTTGTGGTGGTGGGATAATTTGTAGCGTTCTAATTGGGGGTGATTAACCTACCATTTGCTCCATATGTCTTACGACCACTATCAATTGCTGCTTGATCTATTCGAAGAGAACTCTCTAGTACTTCATCGTAAGTTCGTAATGGGAACTTTTGGACTTCTTCCTTCACCTCTCTACTAAGCGAATGAAGGAATAAATCACATAGTTCTATTTGATCCATGTTTGGCACACTTGCCGAGGAATAAAGGACTGTACGCCACCTTTGGATGAAATGGGTGACAAATTCGTTGTGTTCTTGTTTGATGTGTAAGAACTCCCTGATTCCTGTTCTTAACAGTTTGTTCATGTCAAATGCGTTAATGAACTCTGATACAAGTTGTTTAAATGAATGGATGGAAGCCTCAGGTATTCTATAATACCAATCAAGAGCGATGCCTTCCAAAGTTTTGGGGAATATTTTAACAACCACATCCCAAGGGAGTAGTTCTCGTATGGCTGTAGCGTAAGCTTTGATATGCACGTTTGGATCTCCCTCACCTTTGTACTTGGGTAAATCGGGAAGGGGTCTTGGAAGCATGACGCTTCATATGGCGAAGTCTAAGGGCTCTTTCAAATATTCTGAATAAGTCCCTATCGCATAGGTTTCGACCATTGATGGTGGTTGCTGAGGGAGTGGTGGTGGGATGGGTTGTTGATATGGCGCAGCGTATGCATTGGTAGGGGCATAAGGAAACACCTGTGTTTGAGCAAGCATGCCGGGAGAGGAGAACATATCTCCTTGTGGTGATTTGGAGTACATGTTTAAGTATGACGAGGTATTGTCCAGAATGGATTGTTTGATACTAGACTAGGAGGAATGGTGTTAGAGATGATGGGCCTAGTTGGTGTTTGTTGTGGATACTGAGGAGGCATGCCTAACGTGCCTACTCCTGTGAGGAGATCTACTTGGCTAGGATGGCGTGGAGGATTGGAACCCCCTGTTTGCACGAATTGTGAATTTTGACTTGCTTGGGCAAGTTCTAACCCTCTCACTTTTTCTACTAACATTGAAATGACTTCATTTGGTGAAGTCACGATATTCTGCCTTGGTGGCGTTTGTTGTATACCATGGTTTTGTATAGGCATGTGATATCCTACTATGAACTGATCGCTATCTTGCCAAGTTTCTCTGAGAGTATTTCCTATATGCAATGGTATAGAGGTATTTTCTTGAAAAGAGACCTCGGGTTGCGTTTGTAAACCTCCTACAGGTGGGTATATACCCCGAGAGCGCTGTTCACTCCTAGGATAACGTATTGATTGTTCATCATCTAAGACCAGGTATGGGTCTGATTGTCTACTAATTTGTGGTCTAAGTAGTATCTGAGGAGATGATCCAGATTCTCCGGTGAACGTCATATTATTCGAGCCTGAAGGCTCTGTTTGTTGTTTTTGAGGGGGTTGATCTAACTCCTCAGTTTGAAAAGATGAATTATATCTGATTCTTGGAGTTTGTGTTGACAACTGATTAGTTGAGTAGTTGTCACCCCATACCGAGAGTGAGGGTGATGATTGTCTATTGTTGTTGGGCGTAGTATGCCTCAAGACCCAAGAGGGGTCTGCCATATGCATCAAATCCCGACATATTCGGGGGGTATATGAATACCCGCAGAATAATGGGAGAGAGCAAAAATGATTCGTGAAAGCTAATGAGGCAGAGAAGATGAAAAGTAAACTAAACTTGAAAGAAAATGTAATACTATGACTCCGGATGAGAAAGTAGGAAGTTCACGTCAGCTTCACTAATTTTGCCTGTTTCACATTGGTTCACCAATTTTGTACTGCTGGAAAAGTGACAAGCGAGCGTGGGAATCTACAAGTAACTCTTCCACGTACCCGACCTCCCGAGGTCATGCCGAGACAGCCGGTGGGGATGGAATATGCGTGGGATGTAGACAAACTAGTTAGGCAATCTAATGTCTTCAATACGCACTAGTGGAATTTGCGAATCTAAGGCAAAGAAGGCCCTTCTAACCTGAACTGGTGTGATAGATCGATCGGCAAGGATGACTGCTCGAAGGCTCCAATCAATATCGAGCTCTGGCGTGATTCGATCTATGGGTTGTGGAATACGTGGAAAATGACCTGGGATAGTTTCGTGTATGTCTCCAGATAAGGTCATATGGTGGGTAATGAATACAATCGACTCTACGGACGATTCTCTGGCCTAGTCCAGAATTCTCTAGCTTTGTTAGCCGCTATATCTAGTAAGGATAACTGTTCGATGATGGTGGGTGGAAGTGGGGTAGATCTGAATACTAATATGCGTAGGCCAGTGTCTATGTCTGATTGACTTATGGATTCATTAGGTTGCGGGATTTGTGGATCACAACCGTAGACTCTTGGTTGTTGCGGTCCTGCTATGGTCATGTATGAAATCAAGTCCTAATCCCTAGTATCCAATAATCATATGCTTTCTCAGCTTCTATATTTAGGATCAATAACTACGCGATCTTCTCAGAGTACCTCACAGGCGTTCTTGCAACCTGGATTCTTAGGCTGGTATCTATATCTAGAAGAGTGTCTCCTGCATCTGGCTGTGGGACCAAAGGATCACAACCAAAGGTTTGTTCTCTTTCGAACCCTTCTACAGTCATGTGTATGTTTGCCTAGGGTAATCTGTAGTTCGGTTGATTTGACCAAAACATGTGTGCTTGGTCATCTTCTATATTTAATCCCCTCAACTAAGAGCTGATCTATCGTAAATCTATTGTTGTTTGAAAGATTTGTATTCTAAGGTTCTGGTCTATGTCAACTATTGCCATGACGAGATTGGGTTGAGGCACAATTGGCTCAAATACATATTCCCTGGGCTCCCTAGGTCCCGTGATTGTCATACAAAACAATAATGTAAATCTAACTACAACAAAGCAAATTTTAACTATGTGGAATAAATCTAGAACATATATATAATTTCTATTTTTGTATTTTCTGAGAAACTTTAAGAATTTAAGAAAGTAGCTATTTAAATGTATCTAGAATTTGACAACTAAGATAAAACTTAAAACAAACAAAATAACCGAGTGTAGTTATTTGTCTGTGCAATTTGTAGATCTATTCTAAATAATGAAATAACTTGCTTAATCTATTTGCCAGACTCTCGATCCTACCTCAGAAGTGAGGAATGAATCATAGTTTCTCAGAAACTATCAATCCCCACAGCTTCCCTGGCAATATCGAAAGTAAACTTAACTGAAAAGAAGTGATTATCTACTCTATTTGATATATTTCTAACTTTAGAACTTTGAAAGCTAGAACCTGGATTCTGCAGAACAGTGGCGAATCCAATGGTGTGTGTGATCTTGTCCCCTCAGTGTGATCTCCTCGTTCCTTTGTGTTCACGTGAATCCAGAAAAGTGTGTAATGCTAGCATCAACAGAAGTAGATATTGGGACAAAGGCAGCTCAGAATGCAGACTGAATATAATGCGAGTAGGAGAGGGATAGCGCAAGAGTACAGAGCTTGGCTTATGCAATTCCTAGTGGGATTTATTGCGAGTCATGCAACATAAAGTGTCCAGAACCTGAAACTATCTTGTTTTGAGGAGCAAAACCTACAACTTTAATGGCTTCCTAAGCTATTCTACTCCAATGGATTGGGTGAAATAACAGCACTACCTGCACAAGATGGATATGTGGCTTACCAACAGCTGAACAATGCTAACTAAACATGCAAAGAATTGAAACTATGGCTTCTAAGCAAAATAATAGACTGAACTATTGAAAATGAGAGCATGAAAAGTGAATGAGGGGGACCATTTGTTTGAGCACAAGCCATTTATTTATAGCTTTTCATTCACCCAAAGATCAAAACCAAACTGAACTCTAAAACTATAAACAATGGCCAAACACTATTCCAGGGGACCAAAAACATAAATGCAAGCCCAAGTCGGCAAAAAAAGCTGGTGAATCATTGATTTTTACGTGAGTCACATTAAAAACACTTTCTGGAAAACGCGTAAAGGACCGCTGCTTTGAGCAGGGCGGTGGTTACAGGACCACCGCCCTGATTAGGGCGGCGGTCATGAGACCGCCACCCATGCAGGGTGGCGGTTTCGTCACTGAAGAGCAAAAGGCCAAGAAAAGAGGGGAAAAGGGAAAAACAAAGCACGCGGGGGCTAAGCGGGGCATGTGGGATGTTAACGCACACTTGGAGATCTTTTCTGGATTCTGAACACCTTGCGAGGAGACCTGTATCATCATTGGGGCACTTGTCACGTTGTTCCTGATGAAAGATTTTTACAATTTTGGGTATGTACACACACCCGATTGGAAATGGGGTTTTAGCTCAAATTATCATTTTTCTCTATCGGCCCACTTTGTGATTTTTTTTTTTAACATGAATGCGTGACACACCACGATTGGAAATGGGGTTGCGGCTCAAATTCTCATTTTCCTCTGTTGGCCGCTATCCTAATTTCATTCTTCAACACATGGCATCACCCGATTGGTTATGGGGATGTGCTTCACTTTAATACTTTATTTGTTTTGAAAAGGGGAAAATTCCAAATTTTCTTCCAAAATTCCATGCCTTTGTCATTAAATTTTCAACGTAGGGCACGTGTCCCTTTACGATTCACTGTAGGCTTCATCTTAGAATTTATCCCTTTGAATGAGCAGGCCCGTGATTCAATTTAGAACTTTTATCCATTTTTCCATAATGCCTTAGAGAATAAAATTGATCCATCACCATGACATTCCACCAAAAGCGCTCCACCAATCGGGGACCCAGCGGGGATGCGAGGCAAATCGACATTTTTTCCAAAATCACCAAAAGTGATAAGTTTAAATAGGAAACGTCATGACCACATCCAATGAGAAGAAAATTCATAGCTTCACCTTATGAGAAATAATTTGATGGAGAAAAGAACGTATAAAATTGCGAGAGAATGGGAAAATGCCATTTTTTCACCGATGAACATTTTATTTCTACAAAAAATTAATATGCAAAGAATGCAAGTTTCAAATTCCTTTAAATGCATAAAAAATATCATAAACTCCCTCCCATCCATGAGAAATAGATAGAATGTTATAATGGCTGCAGACTGAGGAAATGCATAAAACATCATGGGGGATCAAAACGAGCACTTGAGGGGCTCAAACATGAATTCCTCCATGGCAAGACTTCAATTTTCATGAAATTGGATTTCAAAAAAAGGGGGAAAATTGAGGGGACAATAGTTGGCTCTTTACGAGGATGGTTTGGCGAGAGGAAAGATGTAAAATCAAAAACCATATATAATTAGGGATGAACAGAGCGTGCCTTATCCATTGGGAAATAGAGTCAAAAATTAATATCAACATAGAAGACAACGCACACAAGGAAACAAGTAAAAACAAGAAAAACTAGAAACAAAATGTTATAAAAAATGTAAAGAGGGACTCGCCAAAACTCCTAGGTTTTGAATAACTTCAAAAATTTCCCACTATAAGGAAGTGGGAGAGGAGAACCATCCATGTAATCCGGTGAAAGAGTTCTCAATAGAAATATGTCTAATTTTAAAAGGACTAAGCCAAAGCGAATCAAATTTACCATGGCTGCCTCGAGGTTCATGCCTTTTGTCCCAAAGAAGAACATTGTCTCCCACTTGAAAAGTTTTGGGTTTATCCTTTTATCAAACAAATCTTAAATACCTTGACTTGATGAGTTGATATTCGTCAACCAATTGTAATCTGTCTTCATTAAACTTATGGAGGTACATAATTCTTTTGTCCAATGAATTGGTAAAGTTGGCATCCTTAATGGCCTTCATCAAATGTAAGGCTAATAGTTCCAATGTCACTTACAGCTAAGCTTCAACTCCATATAGCACTTGAAATGGAGACATTCCAATGGCTCTCTTAGGTGTAAGCCTATCTGCCCATAAAGCATCATATAGTTTCTTATGCCAATTCCTCTGAGAGTCATTAACAAGCTTCTGAACAATGGTGACCAAGTTCTTGTTAGCTGATTCTACTTTCCCATTCCCTTGGGGATAGTAATTTGAAGAGTGGGCAAGGGAAATGCCATAGCCATAGCAAAAATCCATCATCTCAGCAGAAGAAAAATTGTAAGTATTGTCAATGAAAATCTTGTTTGGTACCCAAACCTTATTAATATGTGCTCCTTGATGAAGTTGCATACTACTTCAGAAGTAGTACTTTTAACTTGAATGACTTCCACCCACTTTGTGAAATAATCAGTGGTATTCAAAACATGAGTATGCCCTATAGTTGAAGCTGGATTGAGTGTTCCAATGAAGTCCAAACCCCATTTTTGAAAAGTTTCCTCAATCACCACTAGTTTGAGAGGTAAAGCAACCAATTTGGGTCTTCCAAAAAGGTTTTACATCTTTCACACTTGCCTACCCACTTTGATGCATATTTGAACAAGGTAGGACAATAATATCTAGTACGAAGAATTTTCTAGGCTTGTGACAATAGAAGAGAAATGACCTCCACAGCTTAGTTATGAAAGGATGAGAATAATTTCTTTTGTTGCTCTTTGTCAACACATTTCAAAAACCTTACATTTATGCCTCGTTTGAACAATGCATTTTCCCACAACACATATTGTCCAGATCTTAATTTGATGGCTCTCTTATCCTTGGCACTCAAATGGGATGGATATTCTCCATAAGTAAGAAAATGTGAAATGTCAGCATACCATTTGTCAGTTGAGTTGAGGAAAAGAACAACAGGGATATCAACTTCCTCCTTGGACAAGTTGGCATCAGCTCCTTCAGCAACAAGTTCACATAAGCCCTTTCCTCGAATTAGCTTGGTGGGTTTGATGTCAATATCATACTCCTAAACTTTGGCTACCCAATTTCTTCTCTTGGTTCCAAATTATTGTTGTGCGAGAATAGATTTAATAGTTTTATTAGGCACAAGCACAATAGAATGAGAGTTGAGGATGTAAAAGCGAAACTGCTCCACAACTTTGACCACTACAAAAGCATGTTTCTCCATCATGGTGTACTTGACTTATGGGATTTCAAAATATAACTCATGAATTCTATGGGAGTTCATTACCTTTAGCATTCTCTTTGGTTAACACAATGACTAGAGTACTTCTAGTAGAATAGGAATAGATAATAAAGTCTTTGCTATAATCGGGGTATGCCAAGATTGGAGTCTTTGTTATAGCTTTCTTGATGTCTTCAAATGTAACCTTTCCTTCAGAGGACCAACCAAAATTTTTCTTCCCTTTTATCATGTGGGCTATCTTCAAAGTAATTTTAGAAAAATTAGCTATGAATCTTCTTAAGAAGTTGATCTTGCCAAAGAAAGAGTGCACACCCTTCTTGCTTGTGGGGAGAGGGATCTGTTGAATTACCTAGACTCTTTTTGGATCAATCTTGATTCCCTCCTTGGAGACAATGTATCCCAATAATTTTCCCTCGGTGACACAAAAGATAGATTTCTTGGAATTCAAGGAGATGTCATGCTCTCTACACTTTTGGAGGATAGTTTCAAGGTGTTGGAAATGATTAGCTCTGGTTTTTGAAAACACAGTCAGATCATCAAGGTATACAACTATGCATTTTCCCTTGAGACTTCCAAAGGCCAGGTCCATTTCTCTCTAAAATGTGGCACCAACATTGATGAGTCCAAAAGGAATTATCTTGTAAGAAAAGGTGCCCCAAGTAGTGGTAAAGGTAGTCTTATGCTGATCTCAACACTTCTAATTGATTATATCCTGAGAATCCATCAAGCATGGACAACATTTCTGAACCTATGATAACATGCAACACTTGATCCATTATGGGGAGAGGATAATTATCCTTCAAAGAGGCTTGATTAAAATTCATAAAATCAACACAAATTAGGATCTCACCATTCTTCTTCTTGAAAGGAACAATATTAGCAATCCACATTGAATGGTGAATGGGGAAAATGATCTTAGCCTTCAATAAATTTTGGATTTTTAAAAGATTGTATCATCAATTTTAGGGTTGTACTACCTCTGCTTTTCTTTGGAAGGGCTTGATCCCAGGTTTTAGAGGAATGAAATGTTGCATCTCTTTTGGCTGAAAATCCTTGAGATCATCATAAGAATATGCAAGAACATCAACATAAATTTTTAATAGATTCACTGATTTCTCCCTCTCCTCTTGTGTGCAACACTTTCCAATGTTTACCAACATGGGTTCATTAAGACTCCCATTTTTTATCTTTTCAAAGTCAGCAGATTATTGAGCTTCTTTGGAAGTTTTGGACTTGATGTACCTATCATGTTTATCAAATAACTCTTCCAAACTTACCATCCCTTTAGGTATCTTATTACCTTTTAGTTTTATGCAGCCATCATGATCCATTTCTTTTTGTTATCTTCTTCATTTGGGGCACACACTCTCTAGGCATATTTCCACTTCCTTCAAAGTACAACTGGTCAAAATTATCTCTGATTTCAAGGAAGGAAAGAAAGTGTGGATCATCATTAAAGACCTACCAATTGTTTGCATTGTCAGGAACACTAGGCATATGAATCATCTCAATGGTGAATTTATCTTATGAGAAATCTAGATGAGGGATCAGTAGAGACCCCAGATAGGAAAGGAATCCACCCTAGTGTTTCTTTCCATTGGCATGGCTTCAAGTGGAAAAGGCATAAAGGAACTCAACGGAAT
This sequence comes from Taxus wallichiana var. yunnanensis, assembly GCA_018340775.1. NCBI lineage: Eukaryota > Viridiplantae > Streptophyta > Pinopsida > Cupressales > Taxaceae > Taxus > Taxus wallichiana. The sequence continues at coordinate 164,461,392 of CM031241.1, forward strand.
CCCAAACCAAATTCTGTAATGTTTCAACCTTCGATTCTTCACTTGAAAGAGATCTCGAACTATTTTACAATCAACTCTACATCTCCATGAGAAAGGATATTCTTCATCCCCATCTCTTTTTCCATTCTTAAACCAAAGATGAGAGCATCATACTCAGCTGTATTATTTGTGTTTTCGAATTAGAGCTTGAAGGAGAAAGGATGAATTTTTCCTTCAGGAGAAATAAGCACCACACCAGCTCCATAACCAGAGTTGAGGAGAAGCTCCCATCAAATTCCAAAATCCAAAATCCATTAGGATCAAGAAAAACTTCCTTAGGATGGTTAGCCTCATCTTGTGACTCGATCATGTATTTACCATGACCAATGTCCTCATAAATTATTTTTACTTTTGTGTCATCTATTTTTGCATGATATATTCATTCGTTTCTCAAGAAGTAACTTCTTCATTTTTCGATTCATTGGAATAAGAGCATGTGACCAATCCATCATGATTTATCCTCCAAAATCTTTGCAAAAATTTCTACTCAACAACATGCCGTAGGAAGGGGAATATCATCTACCAAAATGGTGGCTAAAACTCTCTTCTATGGCAAAGCAAAAAAAGCTATTTGTGCATCCTTGATCCTTCCAACCAATGGCACTTCTCTATTTTCCATTGAGTAACATGAACCAAAAGTGTGGGTTAGGGTTAAGCCTAGGGTGTGAGATACCTTAACAGGCATCACATTATCGAAGTACTAGAATCAATAACACAATTCTTTGAGTTTGTGGTCGAGTTATGAGGACAGAGTGACATAAAATGGTTTGATCTTCTCATTAGATGAAATGACTGCTACCACAAGGCTTGGTTGAGATGAAGGAGAATGAGTGGACAAGAGACCTTTAGAACTAGAAGATGAAGGCTTGGATTTGGACTTTACAAAGTCTACCATCTTAGAAAAGGCCTTGGGATGGGTTTGGTAGAATTCAGCTTCTGAGATTTGGATCTTAGTTTTCTTGAGATGGTCAATAATGTCAAAAGAAGCAGAGGTATATGGAGCATCATGGATAGGAGTAGATGAAACTTTTGACTTATAAAATCTATCATTTGAAGGAAATACATTTTAGGAGCAAAAATAGAGGAGGAAGGAACAACAAAACCTACCTTGGGTGTGGAAGAAGTTAGAATAGGAGATCATCTCATTGCAATCACTAGAATGGCTACAGAAGGTTCCTTATATCTTTTAGTAGGCTACACCACTTTATCCTTCTTATTGGCTTGCTCATGAGTTATGACAACATACGATTCATTGTTCATCCCTGTAACTCTTTCTTCATAATCATCCTCTTCATCTATACCTTCATGGTGAGAAAATTGGCATGAGATCCACTCAACTCTTCTAATTATTCATTAGATTCCTCTTCATGTTCTTCATGGATTTCACTCTCCTTCTCGTCATCGTGACTCTAGCACTTCACATGCTATATTGACTAGAACTTTGTGGTGGGACTTCAATTTCCAATTTGGTCTAAGGAGAGGAAACCGATTCTGAGCTAAAACTTCTTCGTAGGAACATTCTATTAAGGAGCATGCTTTGGGCTAATCGCTTCTTGAGAGCAATGAGATCATTAGAAATTTTTATACCAACCGATCTGCATTAGCTCCGGGGGAAGGTGTGGAAGAAGGAGGTGCTTTGGATTTGGATGATTCTCTTGTTAGATTTCAAGAAATGATTAGATCATCTTCAACATTGACAAAAATCTCGATTAGCATCTAAAGTGGCAAGATTAGCTCTTCTAAGTGCATAGCTCACTTCGAAGTTAGGCATTAAGGAAGAAACATTTCGAATCTGATCCACAAGGCATGTTTTTATGGGATCTTGTTAACTTGAGCCTATTGAATTTGGCCACAAATTCCGTCATGGGCTCATGTGACTCTTTCTTGATTTGAGAAATCTAGGCCAAGAGGGCATGTACATCATAAGCGGAGTTTGAAATATTGCTCAAACTAGGTCGTCATGCTATTCCAATTGGTGATGGATCCATCGGTAGATGATAAAACCAATCAACAACAATATCTCGCAATGTCTCTACAAAATGTCTAATAGAGATATCCTCATGTTCAACTCCAAGAACACCACAAGCAACAATGAAGAGCACAATATGCTCGTATGGATGAACCTTCCCACCACCTATGAATTTAGGGAAATTCATTCTATTGCCTCTAGGAAATTCATGCAATGGCTGGGGAAGAGCAAGAGGCCCAACCATTTATCCATAAGGCGAGGAGTTGCCATCCTGGAAAGATTGTTTGGAGAGGAACTAAAACACCAGTGAGAATCAAAGCATGCAAATTAGGACTGATTTGATCTTGAGGGATGCCACTCCCAGAAGTTTTGTCTCTAGCAGGAGGAGTGCTTGCAGATCTTGTTCCTCTTCTTTTTCTTGATGAAGGGAGAGAGAAACCTTGATGATCCAAAAGTTAGAAATGAGGGTCTTCTTCCCCAAGGGTTCTTCTACCCCGAGTGTATCTTGGAGTCACTAGATCAAAGATGATCAAGAATTTTTATTCAAAAACTGGAATCCATTTACAATGAAATCCCGATGGAGTTGCCAAAAATTGTTGTGTTTCAGAATGGAACATGGCTAGAAACCACGATGGGAAAAACATGTCCCTCCTCTTTAATGGGAGAGGTTCCCTTATTAAAAGTAGTAAAAACAAATGTACAAATATACAAATCTCAATGTTTGGACCCTAATATTCTAGAAAGTTTTCATACTTAAAAGATTATCAATACGAAGGATTGGAAAAGTAGAGAGATGAAGAAGAAGAAAATAAAAATGTTTTTAGGAGATATAGGTAGCGAATATATCCTTACATTGAACCAAGAAAATATAAGAAAAAATATTAATCACTTTGTCACCAATGTGAATCTATAGACACAATGTTCTAAAGATTACACATATAAGAACAAATGGTTTCTTTTGAATGAAAAGACAAATATCCCTTGAATTGAGCAAGGATAGAGAGATATATAACGAGGAAATGAGAAAGAAAGCTTACATATTGAATTAATTCCAAATTTACAATGTTCCCGAGAAACCAAATTCTTTTTCCATGGCCAAAACATGTTCTTATAATAATTTGTGTACATCCGTACTTTGTCATGCTAAGAAAATAATATCCCAAGGAATAATGTTTGTTGTAGATCCATTTTTTGGAAAGTGACATGAAACAAACAGACTCATGAAAACTAGAGGTTCGAAAGGAAAATATTTCATCAGTTCAAGCATGATTACTTTAGTAGGGGGCATCTCATGATTTTCTTCTTCATGTGGTCCTGCCATTTCCACCTTTTAACCACTTTCATAGCTCTCAAGTGCTTACTAGTAAATTTTCCCCCTTTTTTATTGCGTATGCCCGCTAATTTTTTTTTTTGATAATCAAACTTTACATCTCTTTAAATTTATTGATTTGGCTCCACAAAAAACCAAAAATGCATTTCATGAATAAATGACAAGGAAGCAGAGAGAAAAGATCAAAGAATGCTTGAGAATTATATTCTTTAGAGCTCTGGTTCTTTAATGGCGTCGAAAACCAGATGAGTGCGTTTTGGCCACTCTTTCTCTTTGTCAGCTTTGAAATTGAACCCTACACATGGCAAGCTCCAAGCAACGATGGACCTAGGGAAAAAATCCACATTTTAAGACATTTGGGAGAAAAAGCACAATTTCTCATTTTTCTCCGCCCCTTGCATCCCCGCCAAAGGTCAGACACATGGCACACCCTAATTGGAAATGGGGTCACGACTCAAATTCTCATTTTCCTTCGCTGGCCCACTGTGATTTTTTAACATGAACATGTGGCACACCCTGATTGGAAATGGGATCACACTCAAATTTTCATTTTCCTCCATCGTAACACTTTGTCCCGATTTCATTCTTCAACACATGGCATCACCCAATTGGTTGTGGGGATGTGCTTCACTTTTATACTTTATTTATTTTGAAAAGGGAAAATTCCAAAATTTCCCCAAAAGTCCATTCCTCCGCCATTGAATTTTCAATGTAGGCCACGTGTCCCTTTCTGATTCGTTGCGGGCTTCAACTCAGAATTTATCCCTTCAAATGAGCGGGGTTGCGAGTCATTTTAGAAATTTTCACCCTTTTTCCATAATGCCTAAGAGAATAAATGAATCCATCACCCCGAACTTTTGCCAAAACTGGTCCAAATGCCAATCAGGGACCACGGGGATGTAAGGAAAATTTGACATTTTTTCTAAAATCACCAAAAGTGATAAGTTCAAAAAGGAACCCGTCTAGCCACATCCAATGAGATGAAAACACATAGCTTCACCTTCTAAGATAGAATTTGACGAGGAAAAGAACGTAAAAATTACAGAGAACGGGAAAATGCCATTTTTGCACCCGATGAAGATTTTCTTTCTGCACAAAGTTAATATGTGAAGAATGCAAGTTTCCACATCCTTCAAATGTATAAAAGAAGGTCATAAACCCCCTCCCATCCATGAGAAATAGATAGACCATTATAATGTCCACAGACCGAGGAAATGCATAAAACATCACGGGGGATCAAAATGTGCACTTTAGGGGCTCAAAACATGAATTCCTCCATGGCAAGACTTCAATTTTCACGAAATTGGATTTTGAAAAAAGGGGGAAAATTGAGGGGACAACACATATCCTTGATAACCTTCCTATAATAACTAGTGTGTCCCAAAATCCTCCCACTTCACTCTGATTGGTAGGTTATTCTAAACTTAAGATCACAACTATGTTGGCTTGGTCTACCAAAAATCCTTCTTTATAAATGATGTGCCCAAGTAGAGTTCTAAAAGGTGCGGAAAATATACACTTGTTAATGTTGAGAGAGATGCTCAACTTCCTACATGTCTCAAACATAAGCCTCAAATTATCACGATGATTATTGAATAATCCATATATTATCGAGTCATCCAAATATACTTGCAAGAACTTGTGAATAAAGTCTCAAAATGCCTACACAACAATGTGTGAAAACACTTTTGGCACATTTTTCAATCCACAGGGCATGGCATTTGTATAAGAAAAACTTCCCCATTTAGTGGTGAAAGTTATCTTCTCTTGATCTTCTTTTGCGATGCACACCTAGTGATAACCTGAAAAACCATTTGTAAAAAAATATATCTCACACCCCGCAACTCCTTCCAAGATTTCCTTACTAAAAGGCATAGGAAAAGCATCAATGACACATGAAGCATTAATTTCTCTGTAGTCCACAAAAATCCTTATCCTTCCATCCTTATTTACTATTATAAAGATGGGGGTAATCCACTCAAATTCTTTAATTGGCTCAATAATTAAAGACTTGAGAATCTTATCAATTTCTTCCTTCACCTTCACACCAAGGTTAAGATTTATCCTATAAGGCACATTCCTAACCATACACACACGTTATTTCAAATTTATCTTTAACTCACCTAAAGAAGGGTGTAGCACTTTTAACTCATTATATCCCCGGGAATAAGTCCTTGAATTTGTACAAGAGTTCAATAATCTTCGCTACTTCTTTCTATGATTAATAATCACCAATAATGTCCACCTAAGGTGAATTTTATATGTCGATGTTAACCTTATTAGTATTCATTGATGAATGGTACATGCATGAATTTTCGTCTGCAAGATATCTATCACCTCATGTACCCTCTATGTGGATAACATCTAGGTGGTCCACTTCCTCATCATCAATCATGTACAAAAAGATTTCCTTTTTCCTTTTCTTTCCAGGCATAAACCATCTCAGTACTTCTTTTGTCTCCTTAAGATCAAGGTTCACCTTGGAATAAGGTTCACCAAATAGTTCTACCATGACCTATTCAACCTTTGCGCTATCCCCCAATGTGATGTGCTTCATGATCTGTAATGATTCATGGAATGGAGGCTTAGTAGAAAAGTAATCAAAATTTTGAACCATACATGTAGTCATCTCTTGCTAGTTTTTAGTTTCCCTCTTCAACTTAACATGGACATACCCGGTGTGGAGTAGAAATTATGTACCAATAGGGATGGTGGTAAAGCTTCCTATCCTTGTGCCGAGTAGTCTCTTACAATTATGAACTTTTACCAAACCCAAATTCTTATCATGATATTAACATAGGTAAGTAAGTACATTTCTCTAAGTAAACCTGGTGGAAAGGTGATTCTCACTTCTTGCCATTCCAAAAGGCTATCTATATGTGTAGCCAACAAGTGAGATGCTATCCCATACGCAAGGTATAGAAAAACATACATTTATTTTATCTCATTCATTCTTTCACCGAGCCTCCATGACGCGTAATAATATATTGGGCTTTCTATCGCTAGTATACCTTGGTACCTGCATTTACCCCATCCACCTAACCATATGCGTCTGATCATCCTAGTGACTATCCTTTTGACCTTGCACCCGACCATATCATATGTTCCATGAACCTAGTTATAGAAAGCAACACTAGTAGTGTCACTTACAGGACTATGCATTTTCTCACTGAAGTATTTATTCCTTCGATGGTTATATATGATCTGGATCATGCACCTCTGTCTATAAATTTTATTGAGCTCTTCTTCCATCGGGGATCAACATAAGGCTCTCACTTCTCATCATGTAGAGGTATGATCATCCACTCACATTTTTCTCAAAACTTATGTATCTCTTGTTAAAGAGCATATCAACATTGTTCACATAGTACCAAGGCCATCCAAGTAATGATTGAAATTTATCCAATTCAACAATCTCCAATACTTCAAAATCTCCTACAAACTTAGCTCCCTAAATTATAATGGATTCATCCTTGATGACCCATTAGGAATAGCCCTATTCTTGTTTACCATATATAACACATTTAAACATTGTTGCAATGTTGGTCTCCCCATTTGATTCCATGCATCCAATGTTAGCACATTTACTTCAATGCCTTTATCTATTAGAATAACAACCCATCAATTCTGCATCAAGTTTGATCTCGGTACACACCCAATTTTGCACATGTTACATTATCAGAAATGGTTACAAAAAGGCCCCGAATGATGATTTATGTCTTTTTAGAAGGGGTTCGAGCTGCTAAACCTACTTACAACTTGTATTTGTAGCCTAGTATGTTTTATTTAGCCTCTGCATGCTTTATCCCATCTTCCCACTTCATTTTCATTTTTTGTCTTTAGTGTCAAAACCGCCACCCTACATGAGCAGCGCTTTTCAATCACATCGAGGAAGGGTAGCGGTTTTCTAACCACTTCCCAATCAGAGTGGCCATCCTATGATCATCACTCTTCATTGGGTGGTGGTCCTATTTGAATTTTCCATAATTTTCACTCATGCTTTGTATGTGTGTAACTCAACTCTTGTTCTGTTTTTGGACATGTTTCTAAGTTTATTTTCCTAAATTTGGGCTTGATTTGATCATGATTAACTTGTGAGGTAGAAATGGAGGAGAAAGAATAGAGATTGAATATCTCATATTATTCTATTAAACATAGAACTCACGTACAATATTTATAGGAAAGGAATTGAACAAGACTCCCCTAAATGAATGGAGAGGTTACAAAATAGAAGGAGAGAATAATGGAATACACCTAGAAGGAGAAGATAAAGGGATAGAATAGAATATAGACTCCTAAAAATATAAATTATTCAATGTATGCTAACATAACTCCTCTTTCACTTGTGATTGTTGATTACATAGTTAACTACCTCTTCATGTGATGATTTGGCATCCCATTACTGCCAAGTGTGCTTGTGCACTCTACAACTAAATTTCTATAAATTGATCACTTGTTTTCAAGAAAATGGTAGAAGAATTATTTTTTTCTTCCTCGAAATTGTTAAGTTGTCTTCTTTCCTGCTGGAAACTGCATAGCGAATCTCAGTTCTATTGTGTTATCTTTCTTCCACTTGGAATTGTTCTAGTCTAGGAATTCAAGTTGTTCATTGCTCCAACGCTTTCCTTCTATTGTTGTCACTACATTCCCAACCTCTGGAATCACATGGACATGAGGAACTGAAAAGATAAACTAAGGGGAGAAATTATCAAACAACTAGATTTACCTTTGTTACTGTGAATTCTAGGTTGGAGTTGTTTTTTGATTTCCTTCATTTCTACAATTCATTACTATTGTATCATATCAAATAGAGTAGAAATACATTTCCTTTCATATGTAAGTAATTAATTAATTTCCAAGAGGATTAACATCTTTCATAGAAACTACCGATGATGAATCTTTTTCTTCTTGTCCTGCAGATTTGGAGGGAAGAATATATGTAGGAAGTTATCTACATATCATAGATTAATTGAAAAATTTCTTGTTTTAAATTAGTTTAGAATTAATACACAACTGCACATGCAAATAACCACATCCAGCTATTTTTCTTTTTTAGGATTTATTTGTTTAGAGTAAAAGCAATTTGTTGTTTGTGATTGTAATGTCTCAGTTTTGTTGATTTGTTTAGATTAGTTTCCTTTTTCAATATTATAATAGATTGTTAAATTCATCTTAGTTAATTTGGAAATTTCAAAATAGTTTAAAATTTAGATTCAATCAAGTAGGTCAAGCCATAGGGAATTTATGCTACCCACTCATAGCCACTAACTATCCCCTTTGCCGACTAACTACTACGAATGCATGCTACTAGGTCTTAGCCACTTACTCTTCTACGAGTTATTCATTCACATTTTCACATCGATTCCTCGAATCAACCCGAGGGGTCGAGTGTAGGTGAAGGGTGCGTGTCAATTTTCATCTCGTACAAATTGGTGAACCTGATGTGAAGGATTAATTCCTTCTTGTTTCCTTTTATTTCATTACTATTACCTCATATTTCCATTTCTTCCCCTATTTTGGTAGGTATTTTATACTTTCTAAAATATTTCGGAAGAGACCTTGGTGCGCATTTGGATTTGATATATATTACATCAACGTTCAACCGCAATAGACCCATTCCCTTTCGGATGGGTTGACAATTACACAAGCAACATCCAGAGATTCCTTAGGTACACTTCAAACCCCATTAGTTATGCGAGAATAGATAAGGTTGATCAACCTTTAAACTCAAATTACTTTCAACCCAATGTAAATCATGTAACTATTACAAGTGGAACAAGTCCTTACCCTAGAATCTTGTCAAAACCTCACATTATCATGTAATTAATAGAAGATGAAATTTTTACACGAATAAGTAATCCTCTTTTCCAAATAGATGAATAATTGGATAGAATGAAGGCTACAACCTCTGAGATGTCGAATACCTATCCTAAGATTCCTATTTCTAAGGAAGATAAGAATTATAACATCAAACAATTCATAACAGGGTATCATGAGATTTCTCAACCAAACCCTATGCCATAGGAACCCTAACAAGGGACTCAATCCTCTCCCAACAATGTCATTTATACTTTAGTAGGGAGGATTAAAGAGCTAGAGAATTCCAAACTATCATAACCAACTCATGCAGTAGAGCAGAACATGGGATATCTAGTCAACAACAAGGGATACATCCCTACCAATGAACAACCAATGCAACATCATGTACAACAAGGTTATCTGGTGCAGACGATTCTAGGTAATATTCTTACAGTATCTAACACACTAGGGATGGTTCCTCATATTTCTCAAGCTTATCCTACATAAGTTCTAGCTAGAAGTGTGTTCTCGAATGCCACTCCATTAGGCAATGCGACATTCCCTGGTTTTATGCCCACTAGTCCATATCCTGGTATCATCCCACCTTACTTGCATATATATTTGAAATCATCTCAGATGGACCCATATGCTACCCCTGATCCTTATGCACCATATCAAGGAGCTTCATACATTCTAGTTAATGCCTATAATGCAGCTTATCCAACTCCTCCTCCACCTCCTCATCAACGATCTTTGATGGTGGAATTTTATGTAATGGGTACTTACACTAAGTACTTAAAGGAACCTCTTAAATTCAATATATGTGGTGTCATGCTTCCACACCCATTTCTTAATTTTCCTAAATTTAAAGGAAAAGTAGACCCAAATGCACATATCAAGGCTTATGCTACTCGCTTATTAGGGAATTTCTTCTTTGGGATGTTGTTGTAGATAATACAATCCTGAAAATTCTTGATGGAATGGAACTTGACTATTACTATTATATTTCGAAGCTTATATACATTCTTTTAAACAACTTGTGTTGGAATTCATCAGAGATTTTGATATGAACAAGTTTTTACGTACATGGATTATGGAGTTTGTGCATGCTATGATCATGAGAAAAATGATTCTACCACCCATTTCATTCAAAGGCGACGTCAATTTCTTTACTCTTGTGCAAGTGCACAAAATATGGAACAAATGGAACTTTTTGATCTCTTACTTCATTTTCTCAATCAAGAGACTAGGGAAGAAGTTCAAAATTTTCTTTTCTCGTAATTACTGAGGAAATCTTTTGGAAGGTGCATGCTGAATTGACCAGGAAGCAATTGATAGTGGTCGAAAGACTTATGGCTCGAATGGGAGACTGATCACTCCTTCATAGGGTAATTACCCCCATGGTTCCAATAACAATCAAGGGCCTAAGGTCTTTGACAAAAACCAAAGTGTTACAATTGATGGTGTCACTAACCAGGTCACGAAGCTGAACAATGGTAACACTAACAGGAAAATAATAGTAATACCAATGGTATCTCGGGAAATCATGTAAGCCCTAACTCGATCAACATGGTTAATGAAAACCATCCCCCTCAGAAGAAAATTCAAACCCAAGAGCCGAACCAAAATCATAACTCTGACCAAGGCGCAACAAACCATGGTTATAACAACTAGTTTTAAAAATACAACCAAGGTTACAATCAACAACAACAAGACGCTTATGAAAGGATGAGAAATTACGATCCTAATAAATATTGTGTTTTTGTAAGGTTCAAGGTCATGATGATAGAACTTTCAATGATTACAAAAATTTTCTACAAATACTTCCCAAAAACAAAAAGATAGATCTTTGTAGACATGTTCTTAGAAAATCGGAAACAAATCTGCATCTGCTATACAGACCCATTGTTCCTCGTAATACTAATGTGAGCAACTTTCGGGATCCACTCCTACTCATCCCGATAATGTCAAAGTGAATCCTTAGAACATAGAAAAATCCATTTCTATAGGGAAAAAAAAACCATAAGGCCTCAACTTCAATAAATCTTGAGTTGCTCCTAACCTTGGTTTGAATGAAAATACGAAGATCATGGGATTAATTCGGATAGAATTTGAACTAGAAATTAATGAAACAACATGAGTAAAGGAATACTTTCTGAAAATCCTACCCACTCTTTCCTCCTTGTAGGATGACATTCCTATAATCGCAAAGCCGAGGAGCTATGATTTAATGTTAGATTTGAACAAGACCTTCTCTCACATCTCATTCCTAGATTTGTTGAAGAATTACCATTCGCATTGTTACGCATTGCTCAATGCACTAGGTCTCGGTCATCTAATCTAGGTTACACCTCCTCCCAATTATTAAATAAATCATATCAAATTTGACATAAATCCTCCTGGGATGTAGTGATAAGGATATTGGGTTTGTTTTCTATATAAAAATATGTTATCTAACACTGAAATATACCAAAGAGGCGATCCTTCCCTATATTTATAGGTCTAGGTTTATAATAATTGCATTAAGAGAGACATAATCGATGATGGGGCTGTTGTAATTGTGGTTCTTTTCTCTTTCTTACAAAAGTTGGGAGTGCGGGAGAATAATTCTTCCTCTACAAGAAACACATTCTACGAGGGTATGAATGTATTAAGGATAATTTAATTACAACCATAACTCTTCTTGTCATTGTTGGGCCAACAACCTTCCCGATAGAGTTTTACATCATCGATAGGGAAAAATATTACAACATGATCCTTTGGATACCTTGGATTCATCGAATGAAGGCTATTCCTTCTACCTTTTCCAAGAAGTTACATTCCTCAATTTTTGAAAGGTCTTCATCACTAAAGGGGGTCATTAGCCATTTCATATACACTCAGAGAACCTCAAGAAGAAAACATGAGTCCATTCATAATATGAACTCCTTGCGAACAAATTGAAAAAGAACTCGCCATCAAACCAATTAGTTACAACCACCCCGAGTATTCCAAAGGATGAAGTTGTAGACCAAAAATGATTTGGGGTGGCTAAAAATGATACAGGAAAATCAATAACTATGGAAACTGTGTCCACGAAAAAATGGTAGATATTATGAAACTCATATAGAGTGATAAACCAATATTCCTATCATTTGAACCACAAAGAATGTGTAGCCTTCTTGGTACAACCTCTCTCCCCACGATGGTCTTAACCTAGGTATTAACATGATAGAAATAAAAATGAAGAAGAGAGGTTTGAAATCAATACGAAACCTATCAAAACCACCCCTAGGGTTTTTCTATTCCAAACATTGGTTTAGATATGAACATGTCAGAAATCAAGTATGTCATCTCCATGGGATGTGATCCTATTGTGCAATGAAAGTCACATAAGGTCACTATTCTTCACCAAGCTAAGTAACATAGTCATTCCCACTTACGCATGATGTGTCGAGAACATGACATAGAGGTTCCTAAACACCTCCTTCAATAATTGGATAAGCATATATACATGATCATGGGCAGGGGTTGTAAGTTTAAACCCCGGATAACAAGTCCCTGTCAAAAGAAGAGAAACTTCAAAGGTGTTTTTTCTTCACTATGTGATCTTAGGGGTGAGGATTTTTAAATCCTTCAACTCTCTTCAAATTAGACATTCTAGCATGTATCCCACATACATCTCCACATGTATATTATTGCATTCTCATTGCATTATCATCAGTTAGCTCATCTTGTAAAATTTTGTAATCAAGGAACTTATTTTAAAGTAACTCTAAAAAAATTCTACAAAACATTGAAAATTATTCAAATCATATCTCTTCAAACATACATCAATATTTCTTATCACTTCATCGGTTCAACAAGACAAGACAAAATTTTGACACTAATCCTACCAAGGCCTGCATAGTTGGTTTTTCCTATAGCTTTATCCTAGCATATTTTTCTTTTCCCATAGTTTTTTCTAGAATCTTCATGATGTCATGCCTTTCCCTAGAAAAACCTCTTTGGTACAAAGAAAATTCTAAACATTTTCACTTGGGATGCTTGTTCGCCTATCTCAATATTTGGTGTTGAGTCCTCGCGTATTCTTTGGTTGTATGGGGTTAAGGCTAGAAGAAATATTTCCTTCCCAAAATAACAAATTAAATTTAAAAAAATTATATATCTCAAATCAAAATCAATCATAATTTTCATTTACGCACTTCTTTTCCCTACCAACCTTTGGTTTTGAGCCCTTTCCTCTTACAAGTTGCGTGAGGTTTGGAAAGGATGGAAGTTACCTTACTTTCCTATGCCTTGTCCTTAATGATGAGCCCATGATTCCTACTAGTAGCATGGGGAAAGGTGTAGGGGTTATATGCAAATAAACTAATAAATTAAAATCAATTTCATTCAATAAATGTTCTTTGAAAATCTTAAAATCCCAAGAAAAATGAATTTAGATGTGCACGTTCCAAAAGAGAGTTAAAATAGGATTTTGTCAATCAAAAGGACATCTATTGATCTAAGTCAAGATAAACCTACAAGAAATCACATTCTAAGTTGTGTGGCAAACCGTATGTAGAGTTAAGTTGTAGTTTTCTAATTTAGTTTATGTCAAAATCTTTTCATGCTCTCACCATTTCCATCTCTATCAAAACCATACAATTCACATCCATTTTGGCTTTGGGTGTTGAGCCCTCACATATCATTGGTTACATGGGGATAGGTTTGGAGAGAATTCATTTAATCATCATATCATTATTAATCGACATTTCCAATGGAAAAAAGAATTACTAAACATTACTTGAGAAGATAAAGTTTAGCATTACAAAACAAAACAAAAAGAAATCATTCTCTTAGCATTCATCATCCATTGCATACATTATTAAAAGAATTCAAAATCAGAGATACTAAACATCTAGAGTACACATCAAGTAAACCATAAATGAAAGTCAACTCTAATGTAAAGGATAGCCGAACCAAAAAGAGGTATTTTTAAATATATCATAATCGATAAAGTTTATGTGCAATGCTATCACACGTTAGGTGTGGTAAAAATGCTCATGAAAAATGAGTTTTTTTGATATCTATGTTGTGTTTTAACTTCTCTTTGAGTGTACATGACCACGAGGCTAGAGCGTTGCAAAAGGTATATTATTATCCCCATGTAAAAGGTAAGTCCTCTTGTAATTTTGATTTAGATTTTATTTTTCAATATTTTATATATCAAAGACACTTGAGTTATTCTTTCATATTGCACGTAGAGGGAGTTTGGATGGTGATTTTTTAGCACATGAGTGTGTTAGGTATATATTCTAAATGCCCATTTCGGGAATGCCATGCTCGAGACTCTACATTTTACACCTCTTTATGGCTAAAACACTTCTCTGAGGGGGCAATATGTACGCACCCAATTTTGCAAGTGCTATATTATCAGAAATGGTTAAAAAAGGTCCCTAAAGATGAATCATGTCTTTTTAGAAGGTGTCCGAGCTTGCAAACCTACTTATATTTATATCCTAGTATGTTTTACTTAGCCTCTGCATGCTTTGTCCCAACTTCTCGCTTCATTTTCCTTTGTTATTGGCATTCACAAAAACTACCACCCGGAAGGGCAGAAGTCCTATAATTGCCGATCTACATTAGATGGCAGTCTTGTGCATATTTCGTAGATTGTTCACTCTTGTTTTTACACATGTAACTAAACTCTAGTTTAGTTTTTGGACGTGTTTCTCGGTCAAATTTCCTAAATTTGGGATTTATTTGATCATGCTTAACTCCTATTTCACTTGTGATTTTTGATTGCATAGATAACTACCTACATGTGATGATTTGGCATCCCATTACTTCCAACTATTCTTGTGCACTCTACACCTAATTTTCTATAAATTGATCGCTTGTTTTAGAACAAATGGCTAGAGAATTGTTTTGTGCTTCCTTGCAATTATTAAGTTGTCTTCTTTACTTTTGGAAACTGCATAGCTAGTCTCGGTTCTATTGTGGCATCTTTCTTCCATTCAAATTATTCTAGTATACCAATTCAAGCTTCCCATTACTCCAACGTTTTCCTTCTATTGTTGTCACTACATTCCCAACCTCTGGACTCATGTGGACACGAGGAACTGAAAAGATAAACTGAGGGGAAAAATATTCAAACAACTAGATTTACGTTTATTCTGTGAATTCCAGTGTTAGATTTGTTGTTTTATTTCCTTCATTTCTACAATTCATTACTTTTGTATCATATCAAATAGAGTAGAAATTAATTTCCTTTCATCTGCAAGTAGTCAACTAATTTCCTAAAGGATTAACATATTTCATAGAAACTCTCGGTGATGATTATTTTTCTTCTTGTCCTGTGAATTTGAAGGAAGAATATCAATAGGAAGTTGTCTACATATCATAGATTAATTGGAAAAGTTCTTTTTTAAAATAGTTTAGACTTAATACCGAACTACATAGGAAACTAGCCACATCCGGCTATTTTCTTATTTAGGATTTATTTGTTTAGAGTAAAAGCAATTTTTTTTTTCTGATTGTAATGTATAAGTTTTGCTGATTTGTTTAGATTATTTTCCATTTTTCAATATTATAATAGATTGTTAATTTAATCTTAGTTAATGTGGACAATTTAAACTAGTTTAACATTTAGATTCAATTAAGTAGATCAAGCCATAGGGAATTTATGCTACCCGCTCATAACCACTAAATATCCCCTTTGCTGACTCAACTACTAGGAATTCTTGCTACGTAAAAAAGTGTGTGCTATGCAAGAAATATGGAAACTTCATCCATGTGTGATGTCAAAACCATTACAACCAATCACATCACCATGACCATTCTCCAAATGGGGATTGAACCTAATAAGGAAACTTTCCCCTACCTCATCTGATGGTCATACACACAGAATAACCTCCACATAATACTTCACCAAGTGGGTGGAGGCTATTCCACTAACATACATTAAAGGTTCCCAAATATCAAATTTCATCATGAACCACCTCATCTACCGTTATGGCATTCCCGCCGCCATTGTCATAGACAACGTAAAATATTTCAAGAACAAGATGGTAAAATCTCTATGTTAGTGCTTTCAAATAAGATTAAAGTGGTCCACACCATATTACCCTCAAGGTAATGGGAAAGTAGAGGCCACTAATAAAAAACTTGTTCGAATCTTCAAGAAGATGGTGAGTAAAACATGTCGCAATTGACATTTAAAAATTCACCCTACCCTCTAGACTTACAGGACCTCCATTCACACCCCTACTAGTGCAACACCTAATTCCCTAGTATTTGGAACCGAATACATCACCCTCTAGAATTAGATTAAGATTAGGATTACATAGTGGCTAGACTGGTAGAACTAGAACTCCTAGGTGAAAGACGCATCCGCGCACTCAACCATCTTATAGTGTGTCAAAATAGAGTCTCATGGAGCTACAATAGGAGAATCATACCCCATCGGTTCGAGATTGAATATTTGGTGTTGAAGGAAAACCAATTCAACACAGTGAAGGAGAGAGAAAAGAAAGACAAGATCAAACCTCATGGGTAATGATCATAAGTGATTGTGGCCAAATTTGGGTCAGGAGCATACAAACTTGCAATCCTAACAGAGATATGAGTGTGTGAGCCCATGAATGCCATTCACCTTAAGTGGTTCTATGTTTGAACATGGAACAAAAATTTAAAAAAAAAACAAACAAAAATGTAACAAACAATAAAAAATACAAAAAATAAAAAAGAAAAGAAAAAAAATAGAAAGTAGGTCATCCAATTGTGAAAACGACACAATTATGGAACTTTGGATAAGTCACTTGGTGAGAACTAGTTTCGACACCTTCGGAGGATTCGTTACTCACAAGAATATTACGTCTAGAGGGTATCTTTACTTAGCATTTGGCTAGTTCTGCACTTGGATATGAGATTTCTTGTGAGCCAATCTTGTCAAAGCCTTGATCTGGATGGTTCTCGTCTTATTTTTCTATAAAGAGATTTCCTTTATATATTCCCATCTAATGCTAGGGGCATCTTCACACCTTCATCTTATTTTTTATAACATGTGGCACCTCCCTTTCTATTTTTCAATATAACACTAGGGGCATCCACATTTCTTGGTTTCCTATACATAGCTTGAAAACTATTAGAAAACACACAAAAATTAAAATATGTTGGAAAACACAAAAACATTAAAATATGTTCAAAAGCAAAAAAACATTCAAATATGTTGAAAATCACAATAATATTCATATAGGTTCAAAAACTAAAAACATTACAAAACCGAAAAACACAAAAATAGTAGAAAATTGTTTTACCAAATTCCTTAAAATAAGACAAAACACATTGAAAACAATCTTACAAAAACATAGTAGTAGTTTACTTGTTTTATTGCTTTTTTGTGTGTACATTGTTTGTATAGTTTTACTTTCTTACAATTGTATTATGTGATTAAACATACCTTTTAGATTGATCTTTTCTTTCTTAGATTATATTCATTCTTATTTGTACATATGGGTGTGTTTTTGCATACTTGTTTATAATTGTGCATAGTTGTGTTGTTAAGTTGTTTAGGGTGTATATTTGGTTGTTTTGTTAACTTTTATTTGTGCTTGTATGTTTGTTACTTGTACATTGTTTGTTATCATGTCTATCATCTATCATCCATATCATCACATCTAACATTATCTATACATCATATATAAATAAAATGAAAAGTCTACATCATACATGTATGGTTAGCTAATCATCACATATTGTATCATCAATGGGGAAAGAGGGGTCAAAAATATCAAAATCTACCCCCACCTCCCATACTAATATAATAAATATCATGCTATGGACTAATCTAAAAACATATCATGAATAAAACAAATGATATCATCTAAGGATATATCATAAATTAAAAACATGTGATACATATACAACAACATCATAATATAGAGTCCAATCATCATGATCATCATATCATATCAAAATCAAATGTCCATGTATATGTGTGTCTCAAAGTATACATCATCTGGATACAAAAATAATGCCATCATGGGCATGATTCAAAATAAGCCTTCATTAGGAGGCATAATCAATAAATGATACATAATATATCATCTATCAAAACCTGAACCTTCATAAGAGGCGTACATCACAAGTACATAAATATGTGTATACAATCCAAAATGAGTCATGTCTAACTCAATCCCTCATGAGGAATAATTGGCCTACTATCCGGTGTGTGGGCCCTATGACTGTGAATCATACTACCCTATCGGTTGTCCAGGTGCTTTCTCCACTCGATCTACCCGATACAAATGGCCTCTGTGACCTCCCATATTTGTTTGGCAAACATGGCTATAGCTAGGTGGTCTTTGGCCCTCTCGAATGGCCTCATAATATAAAGAGTGGTAATACGATGCTCTTCCCTTAGATATAACTAGGTCCATGTGCATGTACAATGTCACCATGACTCCATTAATACGTCTGAATGAGGCTATCTCGGAAAAAAGTCTCATAATATTAGTTTGGCATACTCCCCTCTCATCCTAGAGCTGATCTAACTTAGAAATGATAGCCTGTACCTGGGACCCTGCCACACTCAGATGGTCCCTCTCTATAGTAACTACCTTGAAGCTATACCATGGCATTGTCCCTCTCTATAGGCAAGCTGTTGAACCTAGAATGTACACTCTTTATAAATAAGAAAGTAATATGTGACATCTTGGAAGCCATCTATTAGATCTCGCTAGAACCACTTGGCTCCATCTCCTCTGCCTCCATCATCTCCACCCCCTTGACCTCTCGATGCACTATGTGACAAAGGCCAGAACCAGCCCCTATTGTTGTCCTTCACTTTGTTGGGAACCCTACTTTGTGGTACTACTCTCTACACTAGCATCTACTATAAAGGATCATGTAATCCAACTCATGGGCCAAATTGGGGCATCTATATTGTTATAACAACGGCATCTACCTCTATCTCTATACTTTCCCCTATGTTGACCACTATAATGATGGGGACCTTGTCCACCAGTGCCATTATGGACCTATCCATCAAAACCATCATCATCATCATCATCATAATTGTACTCCTCATGAGGCAACAAAACTCCAACATTCCATTCAGTCAGTGGAATTTTTAGAAGGAGAGACAATACTAAAATAAACTATGATGCATAATCTGGGGTAACTCTAGGGTCTCTGATATGTTTCAAAGGAACCCATTCTTGTGGCATAATCTAATCAAAATTAGCTTGAGATCGATCGATGAATCAGCTACCCCATGTAAAATCTCTCGGCTTCTTAGTGGGCATATGACATCTTGGGGCTAGGTACATCCTGAACAACTAAAAATTATCTCTCGCACCGATCTACTTTGTAAAATGATTATCTAATTTTTCCCCTTTGGGGAAATTGTACAAACATGACAATGCATAGAGAAAATGGAGGGATCGTTTCGGGTGTGGGAGCTAACATTTCGGGCTTGATCCAATAAAGTTGAAGTGATGTGGAAGCATTCGGATTCGAGGGGAAAGAATTATTAATCGGTGGACTCAAAAGGTCCGAAGGATGTTAAATTTTGTAGTCTAGAAATTAGACTTTGCACATTCAAGAGTTTCAGGTTGATAGTAGGGTCGAGCAATGAACAATGCCATGTAGGGAGGAAACCTAAAGTTTAAAACTCAATGTCTAAAATTCAGACTTTGGGCTTTCGGGATTTTTAGATATGTGTTTCCCATATGGATGAAAACCCCTTAAACCTTGAAACATGAACCCCGAAATCCTAAAAACCAAACCCTTGAATCCTAAAAAATTAAACCCCCCAAATCCTAAAACCCCAACCCCTGAAAACATAAAGGTCTAAAACCTCAAGTCCAATTTCATACTTAAGGGTTTTAGAATTTCAAAACATTGAATCCCTAGTGCATGTAAATCATAACTTGAATCCTGAAACCTGAAGTCGAAATTTCAGAATTTGGAGTTTTGGAATTTTAGAGGTTTCATGAACTCGGAAGATGAACAAGAATAACAACCTCTAAAGTCAAAATTCCGAAGCTTTGAATCCCAAAAAGTCTGAAATTTCAAATTTTGGGGGTGTGATGCATGGTCGATTTTTGAAAAATAAGATCAACAACCCACATTTATTACGGTGATGGCACTATCACCTTTAGATGGCCATAACGCTTGACCGGGAGATCGTATTTTCACAAATTAAGACTTTTTGGGAAGCTCTTAGTGGAAAAACTACCAGTCCTCATGCCGCCAACCCCAAGAGATCCTCTTTAGTTATACATATCTATAAGCCAATTTTCTATTAACGCCTTAATTTCTCAGTATGACCTAAGCCAGAAAGAAAAAGCAATGTACTATCTCAGTCATCTGTTAATTACATTGAGCTGATCTATCCCCAAATCGAAAACTCTTTTTGGGTCGTTGTTTTTACCTTCTGAACACTTCACTATTATCTGTTGAATACACAAACAGACCTTATATCAAAAGTTTACCTACTCAAGTATCTATTATCAAAATCTTCCCTTACTGGTAAGATGGCTAATTAGATCATCGTACTTAGTGAATTTGATATTGAGTATGTACACCAAAATTCAGTAAAAGGACAGGTGCTTGTAGACCAACTAAAAGAGGCACCCTTGCCTGAATGTAGATCCTTTGTGTTTGGACCTACCAAATGCATAATTAATTTACAATAAGGAATTTTTCATGGGGCAAGTAAATTTTTACGGATAATTTACTTTCCATGGTTTGTGGGGTAGGTGTAGTGCTAATCACTCCTATAGGAGACCCCATACCTCAAGCTTTCCATCTTGGGTTTCCATGCACAAATAACATTATAGAATATGAAGTGTTCATCGTTGGGATTAAACTAGCTATAAAATAGAATATCCACCATCTTAAAGTTGTTGGTGACTCAAAAATGATTATCAAACTAGTCAACGGTGATTAAAAATTCAAGTATAAAAAAATCATCCCATATAAAAAGTTGGTAGAAAATATAAAAGAATATTTTGTGTGCATCACCTTTCAACAAATTACAAGGAAAAAAAATCTACATATGCAATGGAAACAATGGGTTATATGCCACAAATTCCACCAGAGAACAACAATATGCATTTTTTGTTTAAAATTATGTCAACCTACATATGACATGGCAAAATTGTGCCTGGCATGTGAAGTTGTTGGTACTTTCTCCCCATGGTATGAACCCATCTTTAACTATCTCAAAAATGGTACCTTTCCTCCCAACATCACCCATTCTGAAAAACAAAGCCTTATCTGTAAAATAGCTTGTTACACCCTCCTAGGAGGTACCCTCTATTATCATGGCTATAATGAGAATCTATTACGTTGTTTAGATGTAGTAGATTCAGTACGAGCAATTAAAGAGGTACATGAAGGAGTGTGTGGAGCCCATATAAATGGAATGGTTTTAGCAAAGAATTTATTAATGGGAGAATATTATTGGCCTACCATGGAGAAAGATTGCTGCAATTACGTAAGAAAGTGTGCACTTTGATAGAAATCTTGAAACTTCATCCATGCACCGCCATAACCATTACAACCAATCACATCACAATGGCCATTCTCCAAATGGGGATTGGAGCTAATAGGGAAACTTACCCTTGCCTCATCGATTTTCATACACACATCATAACCTCCACATAACACTTCACCAAGTAGGTGAAGGAAGTTCCACTAACATAGGTTATAGGTGCCCAAATATCAAACTTCATCATGAACCACCATATTTTATGTTATGGCATTCCTTCCGCCATTGTCATTGATAATGGAAAATATTTGAAGAACAAGATGGTGAAATATCTATGCCAAAGACTTTCAAATAAGATAAAAGTGGCCCATGCCACATTACACTCAAGGTAATATGCAAGAAGATGCCACTAATAAAACACTATTTTGAATCATGGACAAGATGGTGAGTTAAACAGTCACAATTGGCATTTTCAAATTCACCCTACCCTCTACGCTTATAGGACCTCCATTCGTACCCCTACTGGTGTGACACCTTATTCCCTAGTATTTGAAACTGAATCCATCATCCCCTTGGAATTAGATCTTCCCTACATAAGAATATATCTTAGGGACTATCTAGATAAAGATGAGGATTACATAGTGGCTAGACATGAAGAATTGGAACTCCTAGATGAAAGGTGCATCCGCGCACTCAACCATCTTCAAGTGTATCAAAAAGAGTGTCACAGAGCTACAAAAAGAGAATCATACCTCATCAATTTGATGTTGAATATTTGGTGTTGAAGGAAAACCAATTCAACACAGTGAAAGAGAGATAAAAGAAAGGCAAGTTTGAACCTCATTGGTTAGGACCCTATGTCATTATGGCCAAATTTGGGTCAGGAGCATACAAGCTTTCCCATCCTCGGCCTATATGAGTTATGTGAGCCCATGAATGTGATGCACATCAATTGATTCTATGCTTGAAACTAGCACAAAAATAATAAAAACAAACAATAAAGTAAAAACAACTATGAAAAATACCAAAAATTGAAAAAAAAAGAAGAAAAGCAGGTCATCCAAATGTGAAAATCATGCAATTATGGCACTTTGGATAAGTCACTTGGTGAGAACCACTTTCTAGCACCTTGGAAGGATTCGTTGTTCACAAGAATCTTACGTCTAGAGGATACCTTTACTTAGCTTTGGGATAGTTCTGCACATGGATCCGAGATTCTTAATTTTAGTAAGACTAAGTATTTAAAAATAAGGAAATACACTCCACCATTTTAGAGGAATATTTTTTGATTTCTCACCTACTAAAAGATGAAGGTATAAGCTTAATTTCTTCCCAAACAAGGAAATGTACTTGGACATATGGGTTATGTAGTGACACTCATCATTGTTGTAGAACATTTTAATGCATTTTTTTCATTGAAGCAAGATTTCAAATTCCTCTCTCTCCCTTCTCTCATTCTTCCTATATATTGTAAGGAGGGGCTCATTTTAAAAGGTTGGAAAAATTGTATATGCCCATCCCTTATTTTGTTTCTGTAAGAGATTTGTGGAGATTTCAAACCTCCCTATTGAACATTATAATGCAAAATATGTGCCTTTGTCCCTAAATGTGATGTATTATATCAAATTTGAGAGAAATAAAATCAGTTATGTGGATTCTTCAAACCCTCTTCTATGTTATATTGTAACTTTATGATCTTTCATTACATGCAAGGTTATTGTGTATTGGTGTTTTCATTACAAAGTTTTGGTAGTGTTGTGTTTATTGTGCAATTTTTTCAACATCCTTCTTGGTGCATCACATTCCTTAGTGTAGGTTTTAATTTTCATGCATTTTTCTCTTTTATGTCTCCTTGGAAATATAAGATTAGTCTTAGATCTGCAACACTCTGTACTTTGGATTAGTTAGCACTAGGATGGGACGAGAAACCGACCTTCTTCGAAGGGTTATCCTAATTACAAAGTCCCACACTTTAGGATAACTCCATGTTTAACAAATCACATTGACTACCTCAACCATTCATAGGTGAGAAGTCTGGATGGTGTGGTTTTGCATAGCAAAAATTTAGTGACGTACCCTTGGTTTCCTATCGAAAGTGCTCCACCATAGCTATGTTGAACTCCACTACATCCTCGGCCCAATGGTAATGGCGGTAGGGCCTGCATACCACCATATGCTACTCAATGTCATTGAAAAATCTGCGATAATTATAGGTGTCCCCACGGTGCCATAGATTTCATTCCCAATTGAGACCCATCCCATCATAGAGGGATCCTCTGGATCCCTAACTCATAGAACACATGTAGGGAAATCAATGGCTATGTGCTCCCATTCCCATATATGTTACGGTGTGGTAGGACCCACTGTCTTCTCACCAGGGCATGTAATAAGGTGTAAATCCAAGTATAAATGAGTGAATATGCATTGAACTCAACAATATATCTCATCTTGGAATAAGCATCGTATAACACCAATGAGGATGAATAGAAATGAGGTACCTATCTTGTCAGTGAGAAAAAGCCACTGACAAGAGCCATCAAATATATATGCATACGATGAAACTTAGGATTTGCAATGCATCGGTGTAACTACATTGTCATACCTCGGTGAGGTATATCATCACGTCCAAAAACCTCAATAAGGAAGTCTAGAATCTCAAAGATCAACACCTAGATACTCAATCAATTTCCCCTGAATGGGCACATACCAAATACACCAAAAGTACTTGAGAGTCACATTCATCTCTCCTGGGTGATCTTGAAGCACTAGCTCTCACTATGCCACCTCTTAGCAAAGGTAGTGAGTATTCCATTATCCAGAGTGATCTGTGCCATCTACGCTACGTGGGCTAACCCTGTAACCTCTAGTAGAATGTCCATCGTTTGCCTATCTTGCTTTGACGGAAGCTCATTTCCAAGGTGGAAATATGGCCATGTCACTCTCTTTCTGTAATGATGAAAATCATCTCTACAAAATAACATGATACATGTTAGAACTTTCCATTCTTTTATCTTCTTCTATTCTTCTAAGTCCCGGCTCATATTTCATCTATCTTATTCATCACTTAACATTCTTCTCAAAATTATCCTATTTTTCTTCTTTATTCACTTCCTATGTGCCTTTTTGGGCACACGCGCACCCTTTTGGAATGTGCATGCCATCTATGGTGCATGTATGCTCATGTTTTCATGTGCGCGTGCAACTAGCTAACTTCACCTTCCTCACACATGTGTGTCCTTCGGATGCACATGCATACCATTTTATGTGTATGCATGAGTGCATACATTTTCAGTCCCTAGAAGTATACGTGATCATTTTTATGCTTGTGCATGCACGCACACATTTTTGATATGTGCGCACATATATTTTGGATTCTGCATGCCCCGTGGACACCTACATGACCCTAGCGCTCACGCACACATTTTTGAATTCCTAATTAACCTAATAAATGTAATTAAATGCTAAAATTGATGAAGAGGGATGGGGTACTCATGAAGGTTCCATCATCCTCATCCCATACATACTCCCGAATGGTGTCAGCATGCCTCCTACGGGTCTGCACTCTTGCCATCTCACTCAAAGCTCGAGTGTATCGAGTAAAAATTAATAGGATTGTGGTAAAAATGAACTCCTCCTAATGATTTACCCCCCTAGAGGGGTATATTTAGCTTTTTAAACCCATAGCAATGCCCCCAGGTCATGTTTGGACCGCCGTGATCATTTTTACTTTTATTCTACCCATCATGATAATTATTTTTATTAAATAATTATTTTTAACTCATTTTCGCTACATCGGGGCATATTTTTGCTACTGGACACCCGTTTCTTCTCCTAGGGAATTTTTCTTGCTTTTAGGTGATCTGCATCCTCTCATTTGTTTTAAAAATCAAAACTCATTAAAAATTACAAAAATCAAAATTTTAAAAAAATTAAAAAATCAATCAAAAACTCCTAAAAATTGTAAAAATTTACAAAAATTGGTAAAAATATCGTATACGGCTGAAACTTGTGTCACACACATGGTATTCATCCCATATCTTGCTATAATTTTCACATGTTCTCAAACCAAATGAATCATGGATCATCTAGATCTACAACCACTTACAAAGATAGCCTTCTTGCTTCATCTCTCATGTACTCTAGGGCACATCCTGTTGCACGTACTATTTCATTGCACATAAAGCTTTATCATTGGACCTCGCATCCTTCATCAATTTCCTCCACATGTATCCTTTCTTGGGAATGATTTTTAACCCTTGTTTTTAATCATGAACATTTGCGATCTTCATCTTGATAAAAAAACATTTGTGCAACCATATTGTCCGTTGTTAGTTTGGGTATGCGTGTTTGTACTTATTTCCCTATTAAATGAGCTTGTTTACTTCTAATATTGAATGAATTCTATATATTGCATTAGGTTGGTGTTTTGAACAACAGAAAAATGTTCGTATTATGGATTTTCATGTCATTCTACGCTTTTGTCGTATGCTAATATTTTTAATAAGGATTGATGATGTAGATCATTGGAAATATGATGATGCAAAAGTTGTTTCAATACACTAGATGAAAGTTATCTATTTTCTTTCTGTCTTCATTATCCTTCCATATCATTCTCCTAGGGCATCCTACCACTCTTCTTTACATTTCCTTCATATTTTCGATTATCAACCGACCTCTTTCATAACCCCGTCGACATTGGAGGGGAATTCCTCACTATGATATTTTTCCTCTATCTCTTCAAAATTCACGTGTTTATACCATTTACGATCTTTGAAGTGGCGTCGCTTATGCCACCACAAAGAGGGGAAAATGTAAACACATATAATTTGGATCAAGCAATTTAAATTCTTAAATTACGCTAATTATACCTTTTTCTACAAATTAATGACATATCGTCAATAACACACCTTTTCTCTTCTATCACCATTAAATAGTTACATCAAACTAACTAATTGACCCTTCTATCACTCATAATTCTAATTAATGACCTTCTATTAATTATTATCCCTTTCTATCTAGATAAATTAAATTCCCCTTCTATTTAATCAATAAGTCCTCATTTATTGGATTAAAATCCCCTCATAACTTAAATCATGCTAAATTTCCTCTAAAAGGATTCTATAAGCTACACCTACCTATTAATTAGTCACCCTTGATTAATTAATACACCCCCTTAACTCCCATGTATCACTAATAGTATATTAATCTCCTTGTTATCACTGAATCAAAGCACCCTTATGTTTACAAAAGTGCATATACTTGAGCTCACGATGTGATTAGATAACATGGGTACTATCTCCAAGTTTTGGGACTTGCTACTTGAGATAGACCTCCAAAGAAAGTTGGTTATTGCTCCTAAACTACCTGCCACAATCTACTCTAATGCAGGAAAAACTAACTATCCTAATCTAACTTTCCAAGGGACCAAGGAGAGAAAATACGTAAATCATGAAATCATACATTACGGTTTGATACACCGAAAAGGAGGGGGTGGGAGAGTAGTCTTCCAATGTGTGAGATACACAAGAAAGGTGCACATTAGAAGGGGTGATGAAAATTTTCCACAATCTAGCAAAATGCATTCACAAAAAAATCTCAAACATACACAATGATAATGGATCCTTACAAGAGCATAAAAATAGACATAGTATTCTTGTAATGAAGGTTGAAAGGGCAAGAAGAGTGTAAACAAACACAGTAGGGGAAGATACATCCAAAAACTTATATTTTAGTGCTTCGTGATATGCACAATTCAATCTATTACAAGATAGGGGATGGATCACCATGCAAGGAGTCCACTACAAGGGCTTGTAGAAAATTAGCTTCAAAAAGAAATTTTGGAGAGCTTTGCCACCCTTAAAACTCCCCTAAACTATGAGCCCAACACTCCAATTTATAGGAAAATGAGAAGAGAGAGAAGGGGAAAATAGAAATCCTGAAATCTATCCTTTAACCACTTGTAAGAGGCACTCAATGGAGTGAAATGATTGTATGTTACTTGCAAAAGGCTCCCCATACTTGTCCCAGTCTTTGCAAAGAGAGAAGGAATGATGACCATGCCTCTTAATTGCACTCCTAACTACCAAATAAAACACTGTCATGAACCCGGCCACGTTTTATGAAAAATACCAATCTATTTATCATAAAATCTAGAATTTCATGATTTTTGTACATTGGGATCATAGCCAAAATTCCAATGCTACCAATTTTGTGTGATTTCATTGAGAAATGTAAAAGTTATGACCTTCTGAGTGCGAGCAACTATTTTGGGTTTGGTAGGCGTTTTCTACCATTTGATGGGAATGAGCATTAACTGATTGGAGCCAAATATGTTTCTTTTATTTAAATATATCTACCCTCATTAAAATTCCAATGGCAAAGGACATCGTGCTCATTCCAGAAAGTCCAATTTTGTGAAAATCAGAGCTCAGAGTCAAAAGTTATGGCCGTTAGAAGTTTTTGGAGTCAAACGTTGACTTTTCCTTTGAATTGCGGGTATTGTGGAAAAATCGGGTCCGTGTGTCCCGGTTGTCCCAAACATATTCTTCCACATTGGCTGATTTGGGCTTCCTTGTGTGGTGATTTTGTCTTTACGCATCCCACGTGTACTTTTGTCCCAACTATCCTAGACTACACAGCAAAAAACTTCGTGTTTGCGATTTTCACCGCCGCCTACGGTCATTTTAGATTTGCGCATCCTACGGCGTCCCAACATCCAAACTATCCTCGCTGCAGGACTGACTGTGTGCGGTTCCAATTTTTCTGATTCCTTTGTATTTCAGCCGTAAACTTGGTACGACAAACCTTGGTATGATCCGCACTAGTACAACCCGTAACCTTCAAACCCGCAATGCATTAAAACAAGCCTGTGACTTCATTTTTGCATTTTTAAATTTTTCTAACTCGTTGGGATTTTTCCTTGGATGGGAGAGTTAGAGAGAAGCCAAAGGGGCCCCAAAACATGATTTTGGAATTGAATCAATCTACTTGCTCGGGATTGAAGAATCTGATGCATGTTATCAAAATTTTCCTTGAGGGGTAAATTTTGGATAACACTCCACTAAAGAAAACTTAAACTATGATTATCCGTAACTAACCCAATTTTTCTATTATCCCGCATGTAATAGGATGCAAATCTTCTTCAAACCAAAGGGTTATATAAATAACCCTTCTCCTACCTTTATTCTTACATACGCATACATATAACATAAACTATATTCATTTTCATCTTTGATCATCTTCCATTAGTGGAGATCTAGGTATCTTCATCTTGCATTCATCCATCCAATCTTTTGAGTCATATGGGGATAATCAAGAAGGTCTTGTAGCCATGTATTGACTGAGAATCCATTATCAAACCCTTGGGATCAAATAAATAATCACATTATGATTGTTAAGGATCTATATAGGACTATTTCTAGTTTAGATTTCAAAGAGTAGAGGATAAATGTTTAACAAGTTAGTTTGATTTCCTTCAAATTTTTAATGCATATTGTTGATATTTAGTCTCTTTAAGCTCTTCACACGATGATCATTTTTAGTTAACTTTTTTTGGAACTATTAGGTGTTAGTTTCAATTCTCTTATCTTACCTAACTAATGCATGGAAACACTTCACATTCTATTCATTCACATACAATCATCTATCTTATTCATTCTATATTACATAAATGTTTATTATGGACATTATATTTCTCATTCATTCTATATAATTTATTTGAATGAAAATAGACATCTACCCATTCTATTCACTCTCATACAATAATATTTCTCATTAATTCTATATTATTTGAATTTTTAGAGTGGGAATATGCCCATTCTAAAATTTTCCTCTAATATATAAAATGATCATCTTCCTATTCTATTCATTCTACGAAAATCATCTTTCGTATTCCTTCTATATTTCCTTTATGAGAATGGACATCTATCCATTCTATTCATTCTCATATAGTAATCATTCTCATTCATTCTATATAATTTTTCTGAATGTTCAAAATGAATAAGTTCTGAACTCTAATCATGTCATATAATCATATGATAATGTACATCTACCCATTGTATTCATTCATCTAGCTCTAGACCATTTATAGCTTTCAAATGTGGACCATGCATACTAGAATATTAGAATAATTCACACTTTTAGCTCCATATTATTTTTACTTCCAGCTCCAAACTATTCATACATCCTTCCCTAGATGATATGTTTCTCATATAATAATCTTTCAGACTCCTATATTTCTTTTATGAGAATGGACATCACCCATTCTATTAATTCTCATACAAGCATCTTTCTTATTCATTCTATATTTAACTTGAGTGAGAATAAACATATTCCCATTATTTTCATTCTCAAAAAATCATCTATATTACCTAAATGATAATATACATCTTCCCACCATTCTATTCATTCTCATATAATCATTTTTCTCACTCCCTCTATAGTGCCTTTATGAGATTGAGAAACTGCCCATTCTATTCATTCTCACATGTAAATCATATTTATCATTCCTTCTATATTATTTGAATATTTAAAGTGGGCATATGCCCATTCTCGAACATTTCCTATTAAATATGGTGTTGTAAATATCCCAAGTCTATTCATTCTCATATAATCATCTTTCTCATTCTTTATATTATTATTTTTAGATTGAATATCTTCCCATTCTATTCATTCTCATATAATAATATCTCTCATTCATTCTATATAATTTGAATGTTTAGAATGGTAATCTTCCCATTCTAATAATTTCCTATTATATTAGAATGGACATCTTCCCATTCTATTTATTCTGGTATAATCATCTAAATCTCATTCCTTCTATATTTCCTTTATGATAATGGATATCTTCCCTTACTATTCATTCTCATACAATCATATTTCTCATCCCTCCAATAGAATTTCCCTGAATATTCATAATGAACTTATGCCCATTATAATCATTAGCTATAATATGAGAATAGACATTTTCCCATTCTATTCATTCTCATTGTTACAATCATATTTCTCATCATTTTATATTTAAGATTTGAATGAGAATGGACATATGCACATTCTATCCATTCTCATATAATTATCTTTATTATTAATTCTATATTTAAACTGAAATAAAATGGAAATATTTTCATTTAATTCAGTCTCATACAATCATCTATATTACCTAAAATTGGAGAATGGAAATCTTCCCAAAATTCTCTTCATTCTCGTATGATAATCTTTCTCGTTCCTCGTATATTTCCTTTAAGAGAATGGGAAACTTACCATTCTATTCATTCTCATATAATAATCTAATTATAATTCCTTTTATATTATTTTAATGTTCGAATAAGTAGTTTTCCATTCTAATCATTTCCTATAATATGAGAATGGACATCTTCCCATTCTATTCATTCTCATACAATCATATTTCTCATTCCTTCTATATTTAATCAAAATGAGAATACACATTTGCCCATTATAATCATTTTCATTATTAGAATTTTAAGAATAGATATGTTCCCATTCTTATCATTTCCTCTATAAATATGAGATTGGACATCTACCCATTCTTTTGATTCTCATAAAATCATCTTTCTCAATCCTTCTATATTACTTTTATGATAATGGAAATCTGCCCATTATATTTACAATCATCTTTCTCATTCCTTCTATATTGTTTTTATGAGAATGGACATTTTCCCATTCTATTCATTCTCATTCAATCATATTTCTCATTCCTTGTATATTTCCTTTATTAGAATGGACATCTATGCATTCTATTTATTATCATAAACTCATATTTCTCATTCATTTTATATAACATGTATGTTTAGAATGGGCATATGACTATTCTAAACATTTTCTATAATGTGAGAATATAAATCTCTCAATTAGATTTATTCTCATACAATCATCTAATTCTCATTCCTTTTATATTGCCTTTATGGGAATGTAAATCTACTCATACTTTTCATTCTCATACAATCATCTATCTCATTCCTTGTATATAATTTCTTGAATGTTCACAATGAATTTATGCCCATTCTAATTATTACGTATAGTATGAGATTGGAAATCTACCCCTCCTATCCATTCTCACTATTACAATCACCTTTCCCATTATGTAGACACTAAAACACGCACTTGGGTACATTTCTAGGTCCATAATCATATACTACTTTCGTATGATCCTAAGTAAGAAAACTAGTAGTTGACATTTATCTTTGGTCTCTTTAGTTTATTTATAGATTTCAATGTGGTCTTGCACACATTACTTCCCAATCTGATCTTTGTTTCTTGATTATCCTTATCTTTGGACATCGGTACCTAGCTAGGACACCAATGCCTAGGCGCCCTCGTCCCCTCACGGGTGCCTTGACCTCTTTGTATCTTACTCACCCCTATTGGGTCGTTTATATTTTGAGCTTATTATTTTCTTGGTGTTCAGACTTTTAGTTTTCAATTACTAAATTCAAACAAGGGAATCATCTAAATATAAAGCTATGTGACCATAATAAAGGAACCATGCTATAAACATCTACTATAACTACCAGGTTGCATCCAAAGGCATTCTAAGAGCATCAATACATCCATCTAAAACTCACTCAAAGGACAAGGGATTGAATTTTCTACATAAAAACATAGGATGGGAAGTTCATTTTTAAATCCACACATATACCTACATTGCTACATCTATCTATCGCTTGCTATCAAGTGCATCTTTCACAAGAGCCTCCTAGGGCATGATTTTACACACATGCGCACATAACTAAATGGAGACTAAGATGTAGTGCAATGCTTAGTCGTAAGCTCATTCAGTTGGGTGATCGTCATGGTAAGTTAAACTCCCCTTTTACATCTGTTTCTTTTTAGGATTTAATGTATTTTGGGATTTTATAGGAGATCATTTTTATAGGTTACGGTGAATTCTATGGGCCGAGTGTGACATACGGGTAACTCACAATGAAGGTTAGTGATACTTTTGTGACATAAAATAATTTTTTTCTAATTATTTTTACATTCATAGGTTCATAGAGAAGGTTTCTAGTGTATATGTTCTCTACCCAATTGAGGTGCCTTGGTCCAACTTATTCTAGAAGTTCCATAATTTTATGGGTTCAGTTGTGAAACTCTACCCTCCAATTTCAACAATTTTTCAATCTTGCACACTTCATAATTATTGTGAAACAAGCTAAGTCCTTTATTGTCTCTATTGAATCTAGGGTTTTATTTTTATCTAGCTTATTTACTAGGTCAAATATGTGATTTATTTTCTTATTTAGCATATGTTACTACACATTAGGATTTCAAAAAATTCTATATTTTTTGTTAAATCATTTGGTGAACCCATCGCTCAAATCCAACTTTATTTATAGGGTTTTCTTCATATGCCCATCACCCATAGTGGTTGTTTCGGGTGTTTTGAGCATATAGAGCTCCCTCCATCTACTCGTAGGGTTTCTAAATCAATGGTTGAATTTGATAACCCCTTTGCTAACTCTCAAAATGTGCCTCTCAAAAAATTGAAACATATGACAATGAGAAATCACATGATGAGGACACCAACATTAATCAAGAGTAATTAGAAAAGCTTACTAATTTTTGACAAACTTTGCATGATAATCCTACACATCTTCCGAATACTATCCACACTTTGATGGCTGCTAAAAAATATTGATATGTTTCTTCTGCACATGTTATTAGTTCCTCTTCCAATGCCATGGCCTCCACTCAATCCCTTCATATTCCTACTTCCATTCCCACTACTACCAATCCCATCATTCAAACCAATGCTTCTACTACATAACTTGGCTCTTCTTTAAACACCCTTGATTTATCTTCTTTCTATCAAGATTTGGAGACTCAAATCATAAACTTTAAATAGTTACTTCTCATGCATTTCCATCACCCATTTCAATCCCGCAATTTCATCATATCCACTTCCTCAAAATTTCATCACCCCTAAGCTTCCCACCTTCAAAGGCCATGGTGATCCTCAATATATTCTTCGATCATTTCATGTTGCATGTATAGATTATCTGAGATGATCATGCATTACTTGTAAATATTTTTCCTAGAAGCCTCCAGAATATGTTATGTGTTGTTTCTACTATCTACCTATTCATTCAATAACGTCATTTATGAATTTATCCAATGCTTTTCTCATTCATTTTACAATCAATATCGATTCAAATATATCCTATGCTCGACTAAGTAGCACAAATTATACAAGGATATAATGAGAATCTAGAAAACTATGTTCTATTATACAAAACAAATTATCTAAGATGTCTAATGTACTTGCAGAAGTTGAAGTTAAAGATGTATTTGTACAAATTCTCTTACCTCCTCTACAAGAGAGTGTCATCTTTGAGACATCTCCTTCATTTGATACATTTTTCTATACTCTCAAGCTATACAAAATAAAACTACTATCTATGGGCATGCTAAAATATCATGATCAATATTCATCATCTTCTACTTGATTTAAAAGAAAATATACCTTTAAACCATCTACTAAGCTAGCTCAAGAAAAATATAGTGCTAATTTTTTATCTACTCTTGAAATTCTTTAGTGGTAGCCTCCAAAACGTATATTCACAAAGTTACCTTGTGCTCCACATATTCTATTGGCACAACTTGTTGAGAGAAGTCTTATTAAAACTCTACCACCACTTAATTTGGTTCCATCTTGACCTAAAGGACACAACTATAACAAAAATTTAATATGTGATTATTATCAACATGTTGAACATTCTATTGATCGATGTTTCAAACTTCAACATCTTATTCAATATATCAACAATAATAATTTCACTAAGCTTCCTAAGCCTATGACATCTACGCCTATCAATGAAAATCACAAGCTTAATATCTTCAAAAAACCTATTCCTCAACATGAAAATCAAGTTTTGACTCTTCAACCAATCATACGTATCGGCCGAGTGCTTCCTTCTTCATTAGGGACCCTTAATTTTAGAGTTTCTCATGATGATGCATATCTACTACTCATTGCATTATCGATAACGACTATAATGATACATTCTCTTCTAACACATTAAAAAATCACTCTTTCTATTGTGCCTCATGATATCAATAGTAAAATTATTTCTCCATCGATTCATATGTGTGGGTTCTCTATTACACTTGTTACTATCAACTATTCTCTATCACATATTTCTTATCTAGTTTGTAAATTTTAAGGTTATGTCAAACTTCCAGTCATAGGTGGTCCTCTTACCATACTTGTCCCATTTCTTGTGGCACCTTCAATCAAAGGGTGTGACATGCTTTTATGTATTCCTTGGCTCTGCGCTACTCAAGTTATAATTTATATAAATTAATTGTGTCTGAAGTTCATTCACAACAAACAAGTAATCACCATCAAATATGTTCTACCATGTACAACCCGGTTGTAGCCTCCTCTTGTAGTTTCTATTACACATGCTAGATAATTTTGGTCCCACAGTACCACTCAAATCAAAACACAATATGATCCTAGCTCTCTTATTCACACATGACCTACTTAGTCCCATCAATCCCCTAGTCCATCTAATCCATCTAGGTCCATAACTAGGACAGATCCTTCACATAGGTAGCCATTACCTCCATGGTACCCTTCACATAGGCACACATCACCTCCACGGTCTTCTTCACATAGGTATTCATCCCATCCTAGGTCCCATGCACGCAGTCTAATTTACTCATATATCATCTGTCTCCTACATCACTTGATCTCAAAGCATGGTCACATGCCTTTATCTCCACAAACATTGGGTGGAGGATGCTTACCTTTCATTTTTTCATATAACATATTTCCATCATACACTTAGGGGCATCATGCTTACTTTTACCCCCTTATAGCATTTTTAGGTGTCTCACATTTCTACTTGTCCTATTTACACTTTGTATCTACTCTTTCACATACATTTTACAGACCTTGATACACTTGTATTGTCCATTATATATGCCACACTCTTGTACTAAAATTGACACTTGAATGTTGAGAGTGTATTGTATTCAGAACCTCACCACACTCACTCACTATCTACGCTTTATGCTTCAATGTTCATATCTATCTAGCGCCAATGCAAACCATTTCCCTATGGCATACTCTTATTCTATGGTTCATTCTTGACTACCGAGGGTAATTTATAAATGAACCTCATCTCATACATATCCATCTACACGTGCTTATTACACTTCCTTTGCATTACATTTCATTTCCACTCACATACATCTTTGCATATCTTGTTTATACAAGCTCTTTCCTGCTTATACTTTATTACATGCATAGTTTGTTTACTATGCTAGTAAGATATTTTGAATGTCATTAAATTTTCTATATACACATGTGTGCTTAATTTTCTCTAGTTGTGAATGCATCCTTTACAAAAATATTCACATGCAACATGGATACTTAGCACTATACCTCTGATTAACTAAAAATGGACTAACAAAGTAGTGCGGTATAGTTAATATAAGCTATGAACATTTGTACTAAAGTAATTAAATGTAGTAAATAGGGATGGAAATAAGGTAAACCACTATGCAAAAGGAAGTTCTAACCCTAATATGTAAAATTGAGTCGGGATAGAACTCGAGTTGATAACAAATGTCATCAGAGAGTTTCGTAGAGGTGGCATGAAAAATCATAAGCGGAAAGACTATGCAAGTGTGCTGAAAAGGATGGATCTAGAGGATCTGGCTAGATTGGGGTATCTGAATGAGGACTGAGACACCCGCATGCACACTAGTATGTAATCTGGACACCCTGGTTCTTACAAGTTTGGAAGGTGGTCTGAAACCCTTGTTGTGTGTTGCATCAAATTCATTGTCATGTGTGGGATGTCAAAGAATAATCCAAGATGATGTAAAGACGTGTAAGAAGACCAAAAGAAGTATCAAATCCCTAAAAAAAATAATGCTAATGAATGGAATAGACTGATCTCAACTACCACAATAGTGGGCTTACTAAACGGAGTGTTGCACTACCTTCGGACCATAATGTAGTTTTGGTGAGTGTGTGTATGTCATGCCCTAGGTGATCTCGTGATAGTTGCACTTTGTAAAGTAAAAAGCAATAAATAAATGTATAAAATGTAATAGTATGTATGTATGGAATAGAATAGAATCCTCCCCCTATTAAGTGTGATTCATTTGTCCTAGCCCCATTGCCTTGATGATGGAGCTATGTGGATGCAAGTGATCTCTAATGCAATAGATGGATGTAACTATATATGGAATGATAGTAGTATGTGATGATAGGTCCCTCATTATGGTCTCATAAATTTATAGTTATAGGGTTTTCTCGATCTAATTTTGTAAATAACCCCAAAATTTCCAACCACCAAAAATATAAGAAGAAGAAACGACAAGAAAGATCCCAAAAAGTGACGAGAAAGTTTAAAAAGGATCGGGTTCCAATGAGCACTCCAATACTAGCCCGAGTGCCCTGGTCAAGGCTAAAATAACATAAATGACATAAACAAACTGGGCATATGGATGAAAATGGGTGGTAACGTTAAAATAAAATAAAACAAGATGGCCAAAATTTGGGGGTTAATTAGTACTTTCCTCACTAAAGAACCTTCTAAATATTAGTATGAGACCAGGATAAATAAAGTCTAAAGTGCATGATTTTGTGACTACATTTTTCCCCGGTTTATGTTGGTGAGATAGAATCTCGGTAGCATAAAGTAAATAGAGATGTGTACGTAATTTCTATGAAGAGTGTAGTATAAACGTGCTAAAGGACTAGATAAAAGCATGAAATGAAAAAGAAAAATGGAGGAGCATGGAAACTAAAGATGAAAAATGTGAAAAGAAAAAGTGATGAGAGTGAACCTATGGTGCAATGTGTATGTAGCTGCTATAATGTATAGTGTACATAAATTTTTAGTAAAGCATATGTTGTCGCAGAATGTTATTGTTGAATCATTGTTGTTATTGTTGCCCCAAATTTGACTGCTTATTTCTCCTAAAGTTGGACCTGCAAGGAGAAAATGATCAAGTAGTAAAATATGTGTGTATGTAAGTGTAAAATTTCTATTTACAATACACATGTATATGAAAGTGTGTAAAATACGCAAATGGAAAATATGTGAAATGAAAAGTAGAAATGGAACATGTGATCTTGATCCATGTTGAGAGAAGGAGTGTAGAATGATATCCTGTACTATGATTTTTTTGGGTATCTCACGCCACCCTAGTTGAAGAAGTGTAAGGAGGAAATACTTTATGTCCTCCAAGATCTAAAAATCTATTGAATGGGTGTCAAGATATCTCTCACGTATCGTCATGGTTTTTGGGTGATCCTATAGCACTAGTTGAAGTAGTGTAGAGAGCACACCTACGTAACCTCAGAATCTTCTTCCTAGAATTTTAAGGATGCCATGTCTTATAAAAGCCACTATTAATGGGGTTCCTAGACTGGTTTGAACCCACTCGATTTGTATAACCAAACAGTTCCGGTGTATAATGTTTGTGTTAGTATGTTAAAAACCCCAAATGATACCCCCACTCTTTGGGGCACATGTGACATCGCTGATGTGGAGACATGCAGCCCCAAATGAAGACCAATTTGTAAATATGCTAAAAACCCTAAAAGTGCTTGGTGGAAACCAAGGCACGTAAAAACAATAGGGTCACCAAAGACAAGTGTAAACAAACAATGCATGCATATAGAAAACATATGTAAGCTACATAGAAAATGTGTAAATGTAAACATACACGAAAGAAAGTAAGTCATACAAAGAGGGTTGTAAACATGGGATAGCAATCAAGATGTCACAAGACAAACAAGGCCATCATGGCCACACATAAAAAAGAAAGTGTGTACACAAAACATAGGGAAAAGCCCATAAAAATAGAAAACAATGGAAGACAAGTAAAATAAAATAAACAAGTATTCATGGAAACATATAATCATGTAAAAAAGTGTTTTACATGGAACACTTGTTAGCATATTAGAGAAATAACCAATAATAGCACCTAAAAGAGATGAATGTGGATTCCCAAAGAACCAAACTTGAGTGTAGGAAGGGTAGAAGGTGAACATTTATACCACATGTAAGAGTCTTGTGTCTACAATCACATTAAAAATGGCATGAACACGCATGTGTTGATGGTATAGATAATGACATATAAGAAATCAATCTAACATGTGTAGTAAATTGATCATGTAAAATAATAGTAATTAAGAATAAATGCCCCTAAGGTAATGAAGTATGTTGTGGATTGATGGAATGGAATGCAAGATGTAATGATAGGAGACACATGTCCCCCTAGTGAATGTAAGTGTATGCAACGAGGTTCATTTTTTTCCCTCAACATTCACGAATGAAATGTAAACGAGAGTGCGTCATTGGGAAATGGTCAAGTAGTATTTGATGTGTCTAACACACTTTGATGGATGTTGTATGTAGTGATGATGAGGTGCAACATATAGAAAGGATGTGTGTGAACCCTATATCTGAAGTGTATATCATGACTTGATAAATGGATGAGTGATCATGTAGCATAAGAATATATCACTATATGATGAATGAACAAGTGACGATTTAGCCCTAAGCATATATCACTATATGATGAAAGCATCGGTGTTGATTTATCCCAAAGCATATATCACTATAAGAGGAAAGGATGAGTGATGATTTAACACTAAGCATATATAACCATATGATGAAAGGATGAGTGATGATTTAGCCCTATGTATATATCACTATATGATCAATGGTGAGTGGTGATGTAACCTAAGATGTATACCATTACAAGAAGATATAATGGATGTGGTGATCTAGCCTAAAGCATATAGCACTACTAGATAGAAAGAGTGAGTGATGATTTAGCCTAAAGTATATGTCAATAGGCCAGAATGTCTCATTGTGAGTGTGAGGTCCATTTGATTTGTAAACCCTTGGTATTGGAGTATGTACCGAGGAACTAAGTGCATCATAGGGTAGTGAGTACAACATGTAGAAGACAATGTAGGTATGTGATAAAGAGAATATGGAAAAACATGGTGTATAAAATGCAATGGTAGGTATGTAGAATGCATAAAATGTAGTGTAACACATGTAGATAGATGAGTAATGTACTATATAGAGATGAATGTAATACTAGACTCATATGTTATGAAGACTAGTACAATATGTAGAAAATGACATGATGATGTGTATTGTATGACGTAAAGGATGTGGTACTAGATCTAATATAACAAAACTATGTATAGAATGTGATGAAATACATGTAGATAATGTAATATTTTATGTACTGTACAAGATGAATAGTGTATTATAGTAAATGCGTGGATGAAATAAGTATGGTATATGTAAGATGAAGACTAGTGTGATGTATGAATGTGTAAATGTGAAAACGTTTATAGATTAAATGTTGAATATATGGCACATATGGCATGCGTTGTGGGATGAAACACAATATATAATTTCTATCGTGTAGTGTGTGGGGTTCAGTGTAGTAGTAATCCCTCAATAGTCAAGTGTGAACTAAATCACAAGAGAGAATCATCGAGTAACAACAATAAAGTGTTAATGAGTACAAGTATGTTATGAGATGGATTTATGAGAATACAAAAGTGAGATATGCGTAAATACAAATATTAGGGGGTGCGTGGGATGTTATTCCCCTCCAATTTTATGATAATGCCTCTAAATTGTGATAAATTCTATATGAGGGTGATGAAGCAATACATATTTTGTTTAATAGATTATGTGTAAAGAGCGTTAAAGTCTCATAGATGTGTGTTTGTATAAGTGGTGATATAATAGAAGAATATGGTAATTTAATATGAAATGAGGTTCTTTATGGTAAAATACCCCTTAACAATTATATAAGACCCATAAGAATATGAGTGTGTCATCGGGGGTAAGGCAATAACCATCACCTACCAAAGACCAAGGTGGCATGATGCAGGTTGAAGCATGAGGGATGAATGCGGTGTGAGTGTATGAATATAAATGAATTTCATATGGAGCACCAATGGGATATCCATAAGGATGTGGTAGTCCATGTGACATAGCGAAGATGAATTGTTGGATGTAATGAATGTGGTGGTGGAGGGAGTCGATGAGATAGAGTACATGTGATGGAGATGAGTGACCTATAAACCGAGAACCGATAGAGAAGACTCAAATGGATTAGGCATTCACTAACGAGGTAGCGGAGACGTGGAATACTAATGAGGGATGAAGGATATAATTCCCGTATCCACTAATTGTTGTAATCTATCACATCGGTTCACAAAAATGATTATCTAAAAATGGACTAAGCGGTGTGGGTATAGTTAATATAAGCTATGAAAAAATGTACTAAAGTAATTAAATGTAGTAAAATAGGGATGTAAATAAGGTAATTCACTATGTCAAAGGAAATGTTAACCCTAATATGTAACATTGAGTAAGGAACAAACTCGATGATAACAAATTCATGTTGAAGAGTGTCGCGAGAGGTGACATGAAAAATTAGAAGTAGGAACAACTATGCGGGAGTCCTGAAAGGATGGATCTAAGAAATGTAGCTAGATTGGGGCACCTAAATGAGGATTGGGGTTCCCATAGGTGCTCTAGTATGTAATCCGGGCACCTTGTTCTATGTAGAAGCTTTGAAACTTGTTCTTATAGGGTTAGATGGTGGCGTGAAACCCTCATTGTTTGTTGGATCAAAATTGTTATCCTGCGTGGGATGTTACCAATAATTCAAGATGATGTAAAGACATGAAAGAAGACAAAAATAAGTATCAAAACTCTAAAAAGAATAACTCAAATGAATGGGTCGGAATGACCTCAAATTCCAAAATGTGCGCTTACTAAGTAGTGTTGCACTACATTTCATACATAAATGTAGTTCTAGTGAGTGTGTTCATGTTGTGACCTAGGTTATCTTATGTTACTCGCACTTCGTGAAGTAGTGAGAAATAAATAAATGTTGAAAATTTAATAGCATGTGTGCATGAAATAGAATAGAATCCTCTCCCTTTGAAATGTGATGTAGATATCCTAGCCTCGTGCCTTGATGATGGAGCTATGTGGATGCAAGTGATCTCCAAAGAAATAGATGGATGCAACTCTAGATGGATTGATAGTAGTATGTGATGCTAGGTCCTTCACTATGGTTTCATATCTTTATATTTATAGGGTTTTCTTGATCTAATTCTGTAATTAACCCCAAAATGGTTGACCACCACAAAATAAGAAGAAGAAATGCTTAGAAACAACCCAAAAAGTGGTGAGTAAGTTTGAGAAGGATCGGTTCACCCCGGGTGGGACTAGGGCACCCATTTGCACCCGATCTTGGGTCGGGCGTCCCGATCATGACTAGAATAATAGGAAAGTTTTGAAACCAACAAGGCATGTAGACAAAAAGGGTGGTAATGATGAAATAAAATAAAATAAGATGGCCTAAAGACGATAGGTTAACTAAAAATTTCTTCACTCGAGAAACTTCTAAATAGTAGTATGAGACCCGGATAAATAATTTATAAAGTGCATGATTTTGTGACTACAACCTCTTACCAGGTCCCACCGAGGCTCGAGGAGCATGTAATTTTATACAAACTATATGTGGTATTGTTTTTGTTATTTACTATTTCATATTCTTACTAGCACACTAGTCCATATCATACCATACACACTTTGAGATACTTTTTATATTTCTCACATGCTAATGGGTGCATCATTTTCAACATTTTCCTTGTAGGAAATATTTGATACCATGGTTTTTTCATACTTTCCTTTGCTCTTTGCTATTGGCTGTTATTGAATGCCATTTTTGTGGGATTTTCCTATGTATTACTTGTTTGTTACTTGTATGATTTTGGCAGCTTCATCCTTGATTGTCTTGCGACATTATGATTAATGTCCCATGTTTGCAACCCTATTTTCATGGTATACATTATCTTATTTCTTGTTAGATTAAACATTTCCTTTATATGCATATTTTTCTTATTCCCATTAACACTTTTATTTAGCCACTTTATCTGCATGTGCCTTGGTTTTACCAAACACATTCTCTCCCCTATAAGACATCAGTTTCAAATCGGTATCCAGTCCTCTCCATTGGGCCACATATTCCTAGTGATGTCGCATGCACCCCAAATGAGGGGGCATACATTGGATGAATTAGTCAACCCATTTATCGGTACACTTTGCTTGCAGCTTTAGACCTACATAGTACAGAACATAGTAGTATTCATTTATAGAAATGGCCTAGATTCGACTTGGGTCCTTAACATAACACAAACGCTAGTTCCTAGACACATACATGAGTGCATGATAACACATGACCCTTCTTGGGTTCCTATGACCAAAGGTAGTTACAAAATTTATTTAGATCAACATGGTTCACAACAGTTTATAGAGTGGTTTTTAATAATAAAGGAACAATCCTCTAATAATCATAATGCATTCTATCTCTGTTTTCTTCTTATTTTACTTGGAACAAACTTGATTGAAATGGAACAAAATAATATCACACCATCTGTAGTGGTGTATAAACTTTTGGAAGTAGTGAGGGTTGGAGAATAACAATAGACCTTTCTCCCCAAATCTTCTTGTGTCGTGGGCGTGAGATCGTCCACAAGACTCATTCTTGGTGTGAGATTTCCCAAAAAAACATTCTTCTACAACATTTTCAGGAACTTTTTATCCTTTTCACTCATCATGGATCAAGTGCACATGTTCCTTTTACTTATTTTTCACATTTTTACATACTTGGATAGAATTTTTCACATATACATGACTTTGAATACTCTTTTTCACTTCTTTTTATAGGTCCATCCTTATGAGAAGCAATAGTCACATCATCAAATACATCAAGTAACAAAAAAATCAGGTATAATGTGGCATAAAACATATGCTTTCACCCCTTTGGTCACTTCCTCTTCCTTAGCTTCCACACTTCATTTCTATCGTCTACGCTTTTTCTTATCTCATCGAGATACTTTACCCATCGATCTACACAATTATCAGTGCACGCATCTCTTATCTAATTTATGTTATCAAGTATTCATCAACAACATAAAGTGGGGAAAATTTAGACTCTAAATCATGCACTTGGGTAAATTTATAGGTCTTAATCACATAGTACTATTCATATGATTCCTAAACGAGAAAAATAGTAATTGAAATCTATATTTGGCCTCTTTAATGTCTTTCCAACTTTCTCTATGGTCTTGCACACCTCACTACCCAATATGATCTTTTTTTATTTATCTTTCTTGTCTCTCGGACATCAACTCCCATCAAGGATGCCAACACCTAGCCACCCTCATCTCTTCTCGGTGCCTTTGACCTCTTTTTATCTTACACACCCCTTTTGGGCATCTTTTATCTTTTGGGCATATTATTTTCTTGGTGGTGGACCTTTTAGTTGTTATTTAAATTCAAACAGTGGAGTCATATAAATACAAATTTATGTGACCGCAATCAAGAATCCAAATTTGAAGTATCTATTATCACTACCAATATTCACAAAATCATGCACTTTAGGAATTATTTAGCCCGATGTCATACTACTATTTAGAAGGTTCTTAATTGTAGAAAGTAATAATCAGTCCCACCTTTTGGCCATATTATTTTACCCTTTATTTCATCATTCCCACATATATTCATATACATGCCAAATTATTTTGTCATTGTATATTCATTTTATCCTAAACCGGGAACATAGGCCTATACTTGGGTGCCTCGGGGTGCTCAGGTCCCACTGGGGTGCCACGATCCTTGTTTTTCTTTATCACCTCCTTTTGGGCTCTTTCTATAAGTTTTCAATATTTATCTTTTTCTCTTGAGCAATGTTGGGGTTGATTACGAAATTAGAGAAATAAAACCCTATAAATATAA
Organism: Taxus wallichiana var. yunnanensis; assembly: GCA_018340775.1. NCBI lineage: Eukaryota > Viridiplantae > Streptophyta > Pinopsida > Cupressales > Taxaceae > Taxus > Taxus wallichiana. The sequence continues at coordinate 164,505,827 of CM031241.1, forward strand.
AGTTATGAGACCATAATGAGGGTCTTAGCATCACTTACTACTATCACTCCATCTATATTTGTATCCATTGCATCACTTATATCCACATAGTGTCATGCATCAAGGCTAGGATATTTGCATGAATACACACAATATATGGCGAAGGGATTATATTTTATTCCATTCGCACATGATAGTACATTTTCTATAGTTATTATTTCTTGCAAATTCACAAAGTGTGAGTGTAATAAGATCACCTAGGGAATGGAACACACACACACACACACACACACACACACACACACACACACACACACACACACACACACACACACACACACACACACACTCTCACACTCACACACACACACACACACACACACATCAGAACTACATTTAGGTTTGAAATGTAGTGCAACGCTCAAATTAGTAAGTCCATTATTGTGGTAGTTGAGGTCAGTCCAACCCATTCATTTTGTATCTTTTATTTTTAGGGTTTTGGTACTTCTTTGTATTTTGTAGGTCATTCATTCATCCTATATCATTTTCTACATCCAAAGCAGCTTAGAAGATCTAATGCGACAAACAGACAATATTTCAAGGTATCTTACAACACCGAAAGAACCAGATTCTAAGCTTTCACGAGAGACCAAGGTGCATATTCTATGGACCAGGCACCTGGGGTGCCCAGTACCCTTCTAGGTTCTCCTTTATTCTTAGATATTCTAGATTTGAACTTTATGATACTTTTGAGTGACCATTCTTGCTCCCGAGTTTACGGTTAGACTTGCAATACCATCTGACAGGTCTTGAATCAACTAAGTCCTTTCCTTTTACATCTTTGCATACTTAGGGTTTTATTTCATTTGATGTAATTATTTAAGAGAAATCCATACTATTTTAGCGTAGTTTACAACATTTTAGTTCTCCTATATTACATTAAATATTGTTATACATTCCCATAGTTTAGTTTAATTTTAGTTAATCACTACCTAAGGTTGCATCAAAGGGAATTCTAAGATCATCAAGACATCCATCTAGCACTCACTCAAGGTAAAAGGGACTGCATTTTCTACATACACACAATGAAGTGGATGTTCATTTTGACATCCACACATCTATCTATATTTCTATACCTAGCTATTTATTGCTATCAAGTTCATCTTGCACAAGATCCTTGTGTGGCACAATTCTAAACACATGCACACATAACTACATCGAGTCTTAGATGTAGTGCAACTCTCAATCATAAGTTCACTCAATCAAGTGACCGAAAAGGTTATTCAACTCCCCATTTGTATATTTTTCTTTTTAGGATTTTAATTTTTTAGGGTTTTATAGGAGATCATTTGTTTTGGTAGGTTATAGGATTTTTTTGCCTACTAGTCGACATACATGTGACTAACAAAGAATGCTAGAGAAACTTGTGTGACACAACAAAAATCCATTTCTGAGTATTTTCACAATCACATGTGCCTACAAAAGGTCTCTGGTGCCTTGGCACCCATACCCCGATCTAGGCACCCCGATCTAGCTTGTTATGGTAGTTCCATAATTTTATGCATCCCATCGTGACATTCGCCCTCCTATTTCAAAAGTTTTTCAGCCCACACAGTCACAATTATTGTGAAACAAGATAATTCATTTATCATATCTCTTGCACCTAGGGTTTTATTTTAATCTAGCTTATTTCTTAGGTCATATCTTTGATTTAATTTCTTATTTATCATATGTTACTCTGTAATTAGGATTTCACAAAATTCTATATTTTTCTAAATCACATTCATTCTATATTTAACCTAAATGATAATGGACATATTCTTATTCTATTCATTCTCATATAATTATCTTTCTCATTCATTCTATATTTAACTTGAATGAAAATGGACATCTTCCCATTCTATTCATTCTCATACAATCATCTATATTACCTAAAATTTTAAAATGGACATCTTTCGAACATTCCATTCATTCTCATACAATCATATTTCTCATTCCTTCTTTATTACCTTTAATATAATGAACAACTACGCATTCTAATCATTCTCATACAATCATATAATTCTCATGTCTTCTATATTATCCGAGTATTTAGAATCGGATATGCCTATTTTAAAATTTCCTATAATATGAGAATGGACATCTACCCATTCTATTCATTTTCATACAATTTTATTCCCATTTTAACTTAAATGAGAATGGACATCTACCCATTATATTCCTTCTCTTTATTATAATCGTCTTTCTCATTACTTCTATATTTCTGAATGTTCAAAATAGACATGTTCCCATTCTTATCATTTCCTATATAAATATGAGATTTGACATTGACCCATTCATTTGATTCTCATTCAATCATCTTTCTCATTCCTTCTATATTGCATTTATAAGAATGGGCATCTAACAATTCTATTATTTCTCATATAATCATCTTTCTCATTCCTTCTATAATTTTCCCGAATTTCCACAATGAACTTATGCCCATTCTAATCATTACCTATAATATGATAATTGACATATGTACTCCTTCTATTTTTTCTCATACAATCATATTTCTCATTCATTTTATATTTAAGAAAAATGATAATAGACATCTTCTATTTCGATTCATTATCATATAATCATCGTTATCATTATTTCGATATTGTATTTATGAGAATAGACAACTGGCCATTCATTCATCCTCGTATAATCATCTAATTATCATTATTTCTATATTTTGTGAATTTTTAGAATTAACTTACGCCCATTCTAATAATTACCTATAATATTAGAATGGACATCTTCCCATTCTATTCATTGACTTACAATCATCTTTCTAATTCATTCTATTTAATTTTCCTAAATGTTCGAATGAGCATCTCACCATTCTAATCATTTCCTATATTGATATGAGAATGTACATCTTCCCATTCTATTCATTCTTCCAACTCCATACCATGCATATTTAAATATTAGGAACATCACACTTTTAGCTCCAGTTGTAAAGATATTACAAGGATAAATAGTTAATGAAATAATTTAATATCCATAAATCAAATTCCAAGGATTATATATTTTAGTAATGTGCGAGAGATGTTCATAATTAATTAAATAAATTCATAAACACAAAGTTAATTAACAAAGTAAAAATAAAATGACATAATAAAATGACATAGGATCATTTATAGTGGGAAACCCGTAGATAAAAACTCCACTCGAGAATAAAGCACCACCTTTAGTAAGAATTTATTAAAATATTTAACCCAACATGTCCACTTCTTCCTCGGGTCCCATAAATTATCTTACACAACAAATTTAGAAAGAACATTTCAAAAATGAATTCTAATTGTCAATCTCACCTTTTGAGAGAGATCACCCCGTTAAATACAAGTGGTTGATTTTGTTGTACATAGGTGCACCATTTCACTCAAAATAAATTAATTCTTAAGATTTAGTTTTATACTTCCAACTAATGTAAAATAGGTACCTGACAAATTTAAAAAGTTTATAAATAAAATTTAAAATAAGGGGTGAAGTGGTGGCCCACCTAAATGGTGTACCCAATAAAAATATCTCCCAAACACTCCCCTTAATGTTAAGTGGGGAAAACATGCCAAATTACCTTTTTATACAAAATGATTTATAATCCATAAATCATCAACGACAATTTAGGCTAGCATATAAACAAGGGAAATCATATAAATATTCCCATAAAAAATTCTAAGGATGCATGTTTTACATATGAAGACTTACATAAGATTATGGATCCTTTTATAAAAATAAGGAACTCTCAAAACTAATGCTTCGCTAGGAATTACAAGTAAACTCACGTGTTGTGATCATTTACTTAAGACTCACATATAGTGATCTTTTAAAAAATGGAGGAAGTATAGGAAGTTTACAAAAAGTCGTTAAGAGGTGGCATTTTCATAGACACTCCACCTCAATAGAAACATAGAAAGGATTAATAAGGAATGAAACTTACAAAACTTCCCAAAGACTCAATGGATTTTCAAAAATATCTACAACTTGATATTCATTCGAATAGAACTTGAGATCAATATCACCATTTAGGACTTTCTCTCAAATGAAGTGCATATGAATCTATATATGCTTCATTATCTTATGTTGAATTGGATTATTCACAAGAGAAATGCAACTCGGATGTCACATAGAAGAGTAGTACTTTATTTGAAACCCATATGGAGTTCATCCAACAATATTTTGAGCTACATGGCTTCCTTTGCTGCTTCTATAGCACTTCTATACTCTTCTTCAAAGAGAAGACATCAAAACTATCGCTTTCTTCTTAGCACTTGCTACACCAAGCAATGAAACCTACACCAAACTTGAAAACATATATCCTAGTAGATTTTCTATCTATAATATCATTGGCATGGTCAAAATCATAATAACAAAATAATGTTGCATCATTATAAGAAGAATAATACAAACCATACTTAAATGTCCCTTGAACATATTTTATTATTATTTTTTCCATTTTCAAATGAACCTAGTAAGGATCCTTCATGAATCTAGAGACATATCCTACTACATATGAAATACATGGCTTACTAACAGCCAAATAAATTAAACTAACAACTAGTTGTTTATATAAAGTAGGATTAAATTTATCACATTCGAGTTTTGGATCTAATTTAACTCCAATTTAAATGGGAATGGAAACAAGTTTATGATAAATCATGTTAAATATTTTAAGTAAATTAGAATCATACTGTGATTGAGATGCAAAAATATAGTTATGATCTTGAAAGATACCCATGTAAAAAAATGATTTAGCAAACCTAAGAAATTTATGTCAAAATGTCGTCTTAATATATCTTTGATTCTAAGAATTAAATTCTTATCACTCCTACTAATCAACGGATCATCAACATATAATAAAATAATGATAATATTAGTATTTTCATTCTTTAAATATTAACCATTATCAATTTTTTTTTTTTTGAAAATAAGATCCTTAAAAACCTATTTAATTTAGCATACCAAGCTCTAAGAGTTTATTTAAGTCCATACAAGGATTTTTTTAGTTTACCCACATATAGTTCATTATTGAGTTATTCAAAACCTTTAGGTTGATGCATGTAGATTTATTTTTTCAGGTCACCATTTAGAAAAGCATTTTTAACATCCATTTGGTGAATCTCCTAACCATGTTGAGCATCTTTAATGTAGCCAAATTAAGAACAAACCAGATACACTTGTAAATAATATGAACTCCAAAAGAAAATAGATCTCCTTCTTTGTTATCAAATAATGAATTACAATTTTTCCTAAATAGTAAAACAACTCCCAACTCGAGTTTCCAAGTAAACTCTAGCTAACTCGACTAAATCTACTCTAGGTGGCGGAAATTACTATTTTTAGCAGCTTTACTTAAACTGCTATTCTTAGTAAGTTCACATTCTTATTCCTATGGGCACATAAATTTCCATGCATGTTCTACATCCCTAAATTAGAGGAATTTAAAATTTTTTAACTCATAATGCAATTAATAGACTAAAATTAACTAATGCTCAAAAATAGGAAAAAACTAAACTATAACTTAAATCCTAATTTTCGGCCTCAAGATGGCAGATTTAGGGCCCAAAAACGTGTCAAAAAATTGCCCCAACTGGTAGGGTGGGTTTCGCTGCGTTCATTTCATCGAAACACATGGTTTAAAAAAAAAACGGACTCAAATGGAGACCCGGAGCTCAAGTTATGACCTTGTCAAGTTCCTGCTAATTATGGCGCATCAATCTTACACAAGAAGAATTATAACAATCACTTGTTTTGGATATAGGAGAAAAGGTTTCAACATACTTTATAAATGGTTTATGATGGAACCCATGACATACTATTTTTTCCTTAAATATATCAATTTATACTTAATTTTATACAACCACTAGGATTCAACAATGCTCCATTTTTAATTAAAAGAGACTAATTTCTACATGTTGTTTTTAATTTGGGTATTGTATTTGGATTTCATAGATTCGATCTATCTTTCATCTTGAATAGATTCTTCTAAATATTGTGGTTTAACATCATATAGGGTTATCAAGGCATGTTAAATATGTTGAGTACAGTCATATTTCTAAGGCTATCAAGATGACAATCCTTAACTATATTCTAAGCCTATTTATGAATTCTAGAATGCATAAAATTTTGAGATGAATCCCTCTCAATATCCATCATATATCAAGAAATATATTCATCAACTAGGAAATTTATTTCCATATTGTCTAGAGAAGGATTATCAAGCTCTATTTTAGGATAAACATAGGAGGGTTCACATGAAGTCTAACAAAATGTTTTCTCTAGAACATGAAAATTCCTATTTTTAACTATGTCATGTTTGGAAGGATTGTATACTATTAATCCTTTTGTGAAAAATCCAAATTTTATTAAGATACAAAAGCAGGAGGTCGATCGATTTTCTTCCATATAAATCTTAGAATAGGGAGAGAAGCAAGACTACCAAACATTCTCAAGTGTGAGATATCTGATTTTTATTTTATCCATACTTCATTAGGTGTAGTTTAATGTAATATTTTAGTAGGAAATCTATTTAAAATATATAATGCACTATCTATCACTTCTTCCAATAAAAACTTAGGAACATTAGACACATGAATCACAGTCTTAGCCATTTCTAATATGGTCCTATTTTTCCTTTCTTCGATTTTGTTTTGTTGTGGGGAATATGGAGCTGTCAAATCATGTTAAATTTGGCATGACCCACATAACTCATCAAAATCTTACTAATATACTCAACTCCATTATAAATTCTAATTATTTTTATATTCAAATAAGAAGCATCTTTAACAAAGGATTTAAACTCTTGGAATTTTGAAAAGACATAATTTTTTTTTTTAATTAAGTATGAAAAGGTCATCCTAGAGGAATCATCAATAAAGAATACAACATACAAGGATCCGATGAGAGAGGGAACTTCAAGTGTACTTATCACATCATTGTGAATCAACTCTAACATGTGAGATGAATATATCCTATGATGTTTAAGAAACAATTCAACATGTTGCTTACATTGCAAGAAAGTTTCATATGTTTCATGACTAGATTTCATTTTAGGAAAACCTATTACTAGATTTAGAGGAGATATTTCATACATACACCTAAAATTCACATGTCCTAGTCTTTCATGACAAAGTTGAAAATTATTTCTTGAGGTAGAAGAAAATCAATTTTTAGAAACAAATCCATCATATATATATATAAGCCATTTTTCTATATTCTAAAGTAAAAACATTACTAATTTTGTTTTTTAAATACCATTTATTTTTCAATAACACAACTTTATAATTTTCTTGATTAATTATGAGAAAGATAAAAGATTATTTTTAATCGAGGACTAAAAACACAATCTTAATTAAATATTTAAGGTTTATATCATAGGTAAAATGCAAGGATCGAAAATTTGGATCCACTTTGCATAGATAGGATTAGCATCGACGTTTTTATCCCAACACTGGAACCATCATCAAGGTGGAGATTTTGCATTTTTCAATTTAACATTCCCACAACTTTCAGATCGAATGATAGAATTGTCCCCTAGATATATATTTTCCTCACATTCTACAACATATGTGAGGATTTCACGAATGAAGGTGATGTCCGTAGAGGAACCATTACCTAGAATATATTCATTTTCATTAAAAGATGAGAGTGTAGTATACAAAGCAATAGATTGCTCAACACTATTTACATGGTTTTGTATACAAAGCAATAGATCTAACACTTTTACATGGTTTTGGTTTAATTTTGGTTTTGATCCTATTTCTATTATTAAATTTCTTGTTTTTAGTATTTTTAAACAAATTTGTTTATTTTCACACAACAATCAGACTCCTTATGACCAAATTTTCCACATTTTTACATGTTCCATTGAATTTCACTTTGAAATTTTGATTGTTCCTGACAGGATTAGTGTTAGTATTAGATTTAAATTTTGATTTGAAGTTTGGTTTCTGATTTTGATTGTTGTTATTCCTATTTTGAGAGGTTTTACGATTTTTCAAGAATAATACCTAAGAGGCATTCTATTTAAAAATTATAATATTCGATAACACGTTCTTCTAGAATCAAGAATTACGAAAGAGTATCTAGGTTAGTTAGATCAATTTTTTTGTATTTAGAGTTTAAGATTGAGATAGAGTTTCATAATTTTTCATGGATGTTTATTTGAATGATAAAATATAGTATTTATCTTGAAACATTTGAAAATAACATCCATATAACTTTGGTTTAGTGTTTTTAATTTTCACTAAATAATTAACTATGTTTTCATCCCTTCATGGGAGTCGTAGATAGTTCATGATGAGATTAATTATGTTCGAGAGTTGACTACCCTAATGCATTGTTTCTAATTTTTCCCAAGTGTCAACAAGAGTTTCCATGTGTTCTATATGCAGTAAAAACTCATATTGTATGCTCAACAATAGAATCGACATGGCTTCTTAGGATCTTTAGGAAACGGATCTTAGGTTTTCATGGTTAGCTTTCCTTCCGGTGGTTCATTTCTCAAAACTAGAGAATATCCCACGCTTCACCCATAAAATTGGATTTTAACCTAATTATCTATATACGAGACTTTATTCCTTTTAATATTTACAATTTATTCATTGAAAAACCGGCCATTCCAAACATATTTTTAATGATAAATGCAAATAAACACAGATTTAAATTAATTTAATTTAGAATAATATGATTTAGTAAATTTTTCAAACAAAAATATACTAATGGAAATTTAAAATAACAATCTGAAATTTGAAATATAGTTAGATAAGAAAGAAAACAAAATTTACTTTCTTTCCATTTTTCTAAATAATTCCTAAAAATTAAATAATTTTGTTTTGAATTTTTTGCTAAATTTTTAATAAAATAAAAAATTAAATACTTTACTTTAAAAAAATAATACACTACGAGGGTCGGGAGTCAAACTCCTCACCTCTTGTGGTCTTAAAGACTTCACGAGGCCCTTCACTAGCCATAAGAGCTATTTAACTTTTATGAACTATTAAACAAAATTAAAGTTTTAGCTTTTAATTTAAAATTTCTTAAAAATTGTAAAAACTAATTATACACACTTGTAAATCAAAAAAGTTTTCTTGTTTATATTATGAGAATATAAAAAAATAGTTGAAAGAATCTCTAATTTAATTTTATGTTTTTGTGAGTTTTACCTTTAATCTTTATCTTTTAAATATTGATTATTTATTTTATTTGTTTGTCTTGCATGAAGGGGTGCACCAGAAAGCGAGATCAAATATTTAAGAGAAAATATCATATGATTTATTAAATATAGGGCTTTTTAGACCAAATACAAGATGATTTAAATCGATGGAGGCATTTTATTTATAAACAGGGATATTTTAATTGTTGTTTGGTATTTTATTGATGTTATTTGTAGGTATTATAATGATAACTAGGCACCCAAGGTTTTTTTCGTAGATATTGAATATAATTTGTTATTTAATCAAGTTTCGGGTTAACTAAGGTAATCGGTGGTTGTATAGAGTTATAACCATGACGTCTGAAGCAATATAAAATATATTTTGTCGTATTCACTTGTTATTTGAGACGTCTAAGTTATACATCGGTGTTTTTACAAATTATCGAGGTTTTTTTAATATATATAATTATTTATTAGTTATAAAACAAATGTTCCTAGGTTTATATCTAGATAAAAATTAATGTGTATTTCTTTCTTTTAAAGGTGTAATGAAACATTGATGGAAGATTCATAGCATATATGATCGTGGAATAGTTTTCCAAGGAATATTTAAACTTGAATGCTATCCATACAACTCCTACAAAGAATTTAGATGAGATTTTAGTGATGTTTGGATCATAGCCAACAAAGGAAGCTCACACAGGTCAAATTAGGTAATGCAAAAGGGTTTTATTTGTGTGTTGGATCCTTTTTATGGATATACAAGATTGCCCTTATAAATGATTTGATTTTGTATGAGTATATAAATTTTTGAAAACAATTGTGTATTCATGAATAATTTATTTGTTCTATTCAATTTCAGGAATAATGTAAATTGTTTATATGAAAAATCCAATTAAAGTAAAAATACTTCTATTAAATTTTTGTAAAAATTTTATACGAATTATAGATAGAAATTGTAAAACAAATATGAATGCACATGATAAATTTGATTAATGTACTTCTTTGTAATTTTTCAGCAATATCCTCTAACCTATAAATTTAAAAAAAAATCCTACACAATCAAAAACCTTTAAAAGGATATGATACCATGTCAAAATTTATAGGATAAATAATTAATGAAATAATTCAAAATCCATAAATAAAATGCCAAGGATTATATATTTTAGTAATGTGCGTAGATATTCATAATTAAGAAAATAAATACAACAAAAATTAAATTCATAAAGTAAAAACATAGTGACACATGATTTATAATGTGGAAACTAGTGTAGATATAGATGGAGTCGGCAAATACATTTCACGTTTTTTTTCCTAACCCTAGGGCTAGAAAGGATGGAGTCGGCATTGGAAAGGAGGAAGTCAAAGGTGGACAGGGAAGGAGCCACTGGATCAAAACATGGTGGATCGGTTAGTCCAGAAAGGTTACATTTGCAGGTCATGCTTAGAATCGACAGATTATCTTCCGTTGTATCTGGCGCTTTTGGAGCCGATGTTGTTAAATCCAGCTGCAAACAAGGAAATCAACCCCGTCTCAAAGGGGGAAAATATAGTTTCACAGATATTGCTAGATCTTCCCCCTCTAAGCCTATGGATTTTGCAAAGAATCCTCCTGTTGTATGCTTTGGTGCAGAGGTTTTGAAATCTGAGACTTATTTCAAGCAAAATGGATTGATATGCAGATTTAACAATTTCTACCCTAGGCTCCTGACATTGCATGATTGGATCTCAACTCACTGGAGGCCTCTCATGTTAGGTAAATTGGACATTTACCCTCAATCCAAAGGTTTCTTCATTATTGTTTTTCTTTGAAACACCTGATAAGGATGATATTTTTAGTAAAGTTTGGGATTTTCAATCCCATTTTTTGCTAATGAAACCTTGGTTCCCTCTCTTTAACCCGATGACTGAAACTTTCTATGTTAATCATGTTTGGGTCCATTTACCAAATTTTCCCCTCTAGTTTTGGAGTGACAACTGTTAGTTTAATTGGGAATACTTTGGGTAAATGTCTAGCTATTGACCCAAGGACTTCAGCCTACGACTACACCTCATATGCCTGTATATTAGTGGAATTGAATATTTCGTATATTTCCCTACATCAATTGAGCTGAAAGTGGAGGAAAACATTTGGATTCAGAATTTAGACTATGAAGGGTTTCCCTTCAGATGTAGAACTTTGTTCTCTCTTGGACACTTAGCGTCGATTGTTAGGCTATCGGAAACCTATCAAGAGTAGAACCTCATGGTGGAAGAATTATGACCCTTGTCAGTTGGTTGTTAAAGGTCCATTGGATAGTGATTCAGAGGTGGATTCAGAGAGTGAGGATGATTCAATCTCTAAGAATGAGGATCCTGCTCCTCATAATTCTTCTACTTCACTTGATGGAAACTCTCCAACTTTAGTTTCAACTGATCTCCAAGTTCTGTGGAGAAAGAGGACTTTTAAATATTGTTTCATAGAAACTAAAATGATTATAAGAATATCTAAATAGGCTAGACTACAAGTGAGTCAAAAGAAGAAAGGGAAAATTGTAAATGATGCCTTTAAAAGGAATTTAAGATCCCATGGGAAGGGATCTCTTGGTTAAGTTTTTTCTGTTTTGTTGTTATTTGTTTCCTTGTTGTGCCACTGGAAGAGGTTGGATCTACTTGTTTCTTTAGTGCAATATCTTTATCTCCATATGTATTGGGGTAGGGTCCCCTTAACCCTTTTTCACCATTAATAAAAAAATGTGGAAACCGGTAGGTAAAATCTCCACTCGAGAATAAAGCACTACTTTTATTAAGATTTTACTGAAATATTTCACCCATCACCCAGATTTCATTTTTCAAATTTATGAAGAACATTTGAAAAATTAAATCTAATTGTAAATTTCACCTTTCACTAGAGATCACCCTATTTAATAGGGTGGGTGATTTAGTTCCACATGGGTGCATTGATTGACTAAAGATAAAATAAATCATAATATTTAATTAACATTTCCACCTAATATGGAATGGGGACATGGAAAATTAAACAAAAGTTTAAAATTCTAAACTAATGGGTTAAGTGGTGGACAACCTAAATGATGTCCCCACTTGATATTATTACCTTCACATAGATTATTTATACTTCCTTCTCCAAATGATATGTTTCTCATACAATCATCTTTCTAATTATTTATATATTACTTTTATGGGAATGTCCATCTGCCCATTATATTCATTCTCATATAATCATATTTCTCATTCATTCTATATTTAACTTGTATGAGAATAGACATGTGCCCATTTTATTGATTATCATATAATCATCTATATTACTTGAAGAAGAATGGACATCTTCCTGACATTCTATTCATTCTCATACTATCATTTTTCTCGTTTTTATATAGTGCCATTAAGAGAATGGACAACTTCCCATTCTATTCATTCTCATATGTCAATTATCCATCTCATTCCTTCTATATTTCCATTATGAACATTTCATATTAAATATGAGAATGAACATCTTCCCATTCTATTCATTCTCATACAATCATCTTTCTTATTCCTTATATATTTCCTTTATTAGAGTGGACATATTTCCATTCTATTCATTCTAATAAAATCATGTTTCTCATTCGTTATATATACCCTGAAAGTTAAGAATGAGAAATTTCCCATTCTAATCATTTCATATAATATGAAAATGGACATATTCCCATTATATTCATTCTCATACAATCATCTAAATCTCATTCCTTCTATATTGCTTGTATGAGAATGAAAATATGCCCATACTATTCATTCTCATACATTCATCTTTCTCATTCCTTGTATACAATTTGCAAGAATGTTCATAATGAACTTATGCCCATTCTAATAATTACCTATAATATGAGAATGAGCATCTTTCCATTCTATTCATTTTCATTATTACAATCATCTTTCTCATTCATTCTATATTTAACCTAAATGAGAATGGACATTTTCCATTTCTATTCATTCTCATACAATTATCTTTCTCATTCATTCTATAATTAACATAAATGAGAATGGACATCTACCCATTCTATTCATTCTCATGAAATCATATATATTACCTAAAATTTGATAATAGACATCTCCCGACATTCTTTTTATTCTCATACAATAATCTTTCTCAGGTCCTTCTATATTGCCTTTAAGAAAATTGAAAATTGTCTATTCTTTTCATTCTCATACAATCATCTAATTTTGATTCCTTCTATATTATCTATAAGTTCAGAATGGGCATATCATTTTGTATAATATGAGAATAGACATCTTACCATTCTATTCATTCTCATACAATCATATTTCTCATTCCTTCTATATTTAACTTGAATGAGAATGAACATCTACCCATTCTATTCATTCACATTATTAAAATCATCTTTCTCATCCTTCTATATTTCACAAGTGTTAAGAATGGACATATTCCCATTCTAATAACTTCCTATATAAAATTAGAATGTACACCTTCCCATTATTTTTATTCTCATACAATTATCTTTCTCATTCCTTTCATTTTACCTTTCGAGAATGGACATGTTCTTATTCTATTGATTATCATACAATAATCTTTCTCATTCCTTTTGTATTTCCTTTATGAGAATGTACATCTTCCCATTCTAATCATTCTCATATGTTAATCTTTGTCATTCCTTCTTTATTTCCTTTGTTCTAATGGACATTGGCCCATTCTATTCACTTTGATACAACCATTTTTTTCATTCATTCTATATAATTTGAATGTTCGAATGGGCATATGCTCATTCTAATCATATCATGTAATATGAGAATGGACATCTACTCATTCTATTCATTCTCATGCAATCGTCTAATTCTCATTCCTTCTATATTTCCTTTACAAGAATAGAAATATGCCCATACTATTCATTCTCATACAATAATAGTTATTATTCCTTCTATATTTTATTCCTAAATGTTCACAATGAACTTATGGACATTCTAATCATTAGCTATAATATGAGATTGACATATGCCCCTTCTATTCATTCTTATTCTTACAATCATATTTTTTATTCATTATATATTTAACTTTGAATGAAAATGGACATGGACATATACCCATTCTATTCATTCTCATACATTTATCTTTCTCATTCATTTTATATTTAAAATAAATGAGAATAGACTTCTACCCATTCTATTTATTCACATACAATCATCTATATTACCTAAAATTTGAGAATGGAAATCTTCCTGACACTCTATTCATTCTCATACAATCATGTTTCTTAGTAATTTGATATTTTCTTTAAGAGAATGGACAACTACCCACTCTATTTAGTATCATTTACAATCATCCAATTCTCATGCCTTAAATATTATATGAATGTTCATAATGCAGATATGCTCATCCTCAAAATTTCCTATAATATGACAATAGACATATGCCCATTTTATTCATTCTCATACAATCATATTTATCATTCCTTATATATTTAATCTGAATGAGAATGGACATCTTCCCATTCTATTCATTCTCATTATTATAATCATCTTTCTCATTCATTCTATATTTCATGAATGTTTGGAACAAACATAAGCCCATTCTAATCATTTCTTATATAAATATGAGAATGGAAAGTTGTCCCTTATTTTCATTATCATATAATCATCTTTCTCATTGATTCTATATTTCCTTTATTATTATCGAACTCTTCCCATTCTATTCATTTTCATACAATCATATTTTCCATTCCTTCTATATTACCTTTATGAGAATGGAAATTTGCCCATCCTATTCATTATCATACAATCATATTCTATTCCTTCTATATTTTTCCTGAATGTTCACAATAAACTTATGCCCATTCTAATCATTACATATAATATGATAATGTACATCTTCCCATTCTATTTATTCTCATACAATCATCTTTCTCATTCCTTCTATATTAAACTCCTAATGATAATGGACATGCATCCATTCTATTCATTCTCATTCCTTATATATTTCCTAAATATTTAGAATGGACATATGCCCATTCTAATAATTACCTATATTAATATGAGAATGGACATCTTCCTATTCTATTCTTTCTCATACAATCATCTTTCTCATTCATTATATATTTAACATGAATGAGAATGGACATCTGCCCATTCTATTCATTCTCATTCCTTCTATATTACCTTTATGAGAATGAACATCTTTCCATTTTATGCATTCTCATACAATCATCTAACTCATTCATTCTATATTTGAGATGAATGTTCATAGGTGGTAGGTGCTCATTCTTCCTCTATATGATGATTCTCACATGTTTTATATTCTAAATAAATAAAATTAAAATAATAATAAATTGATACGTATATAAATTCACATTCTTATCCATGATGTATTCAATATCCTATAATTAATTTTTGGGGATGGTTATTTATGAAACAATTATTTCAAAATTTTGAATTTAATCAAGTTTTAATAAAATTCAAAATGTTATTCTTTGACTATATTTAGTTCAAGCTTATATTATTTTTTGAATAATTTAATATGATGAAAATTGTACTTCAAGATTCAAACCATTTAGACTCCTAGCTCCATAGCATTCATACTTATAGCTACAAACCATTTCTAATATTTCTCAAATATAATTAATTTATTATTAGTAGATATTATTAAGTAATTAACTCAATTTTCAAATATATTGATTACTATTTTCATTAAATTGTTAAATTTTTAGTATAATTTTAATTTAGTAATGTTTTCTAGAAATTTAAAAGGTATTATATATTATTTTTCTATATTTTTGGTAGTATACATTTGAAATGTATAGAAATTTGCCTTTTAATTTTGGTATTTAAAATCAATTAAACGAGTAACATACATAACATAATTTAGTTATTTAAAATTTTAAAGTTAATCCATTTGTGGTAACTACAAAACGTTTATTAGGAGTGGACTTTTCAAATTTTAAAAGTTGTTGCTTAAGTTTTGGGTTGTATTTGTTAAAAGATGAGTACTTTATATAATTTATTTTAAATAAGTCTTGTTTTGTTTCTCTTTTCTTATGACCAGTGTTGCGGGTTGAGCATGATATAGTTAATCATTTATGTTTTATATATATCTAATATTTATTTAGAATGACGATAAGGAGAAACTTGCTAGTTCCATTAGATCTGGCCTTATTAACTATTTTACAGGCCGTATGAAAATAAATAAGAGGATCGTGGATTTTAAATTCCATCAAATAAAAAAATGTAGAGACAATTAGCGGTGTAAGAAGATAGGGATTTGGAATTCAATTATAAAAAGGGAGATAGAGGAAGAGATACAAATAAAAAAATTGAAGAGAAAGAGTTATAGATGCAATAGTTACAGAAAATAATCACTAGAGTTTTTGAACACATATACATGTACTTATCAAAATTTTGTAATCTCATTAAAACTAAAAATAATAGACATCTTTTTATTTTTTTGCACTTGTTACATTGAATCATTTAAAGAAAATAACAATGTTTGTAACTGTAACTTCATTTGAAAATAGAAGTTCTAGTTCAAGGGTTTTATTTTCGTAAGAAATGTAGAGAATACAAAATAGATATGTTTAGAAAAATATTGGATTGTATTACACATAAAAAAATGTTTTATTTATCCATGCAATATACTTTCCTACAATTTTATCCTTTGATGCACTTATATCATCACCTATAATGGTATCCTTGTTTGAATTATTCCCTTGAAAATGCATAAATTATCCATTAAAAACCCAAGATCATATTTCATGTCAAGAACATATACAACCATATCCTTACAATAACTATTGTTAGTGAATTCATGAATATTATTCTTAACATGCAACACCTAGGCGTAAGAGAATAAAGAAACAAAAATTGAAACATTCAATTTATTGATATAATATACTCATAGATTAGTAAATGTCACTAAAATTGAAAGTGCCATATTTTCAAAATTTTAAAATCCACCCATAATAAATGTTGTGCAACTACCACAAATGAATTAACTTCAAAATTTGAAATACCCGATTCATTAATAGATACATAAAAATGAATTATTAGTGGATTTGAAATATTTGACTTCCATTAATAACTACCTTCCAAATAATGTATTAAACACATGACATATATGAACGTAAATTTCTATACGATTTGAATTCATTCACCAATGAATATAGGAAAAATAAATAATGAAATATGTTAAATTTCCTAAATATATTATTAAATTAAAAAATTGAAATATTTGTTTCATTAATAAATGTCGACAAAAATGCATATTGTATTGAATACCTAACAAATAAGAAAGTGAATTTCTATATGTAATTAATGAATATGCAAAGTAAAATATAATACCTTTTAAAATTCTAGAAAACATTACTAATTTACAATTATACTATAAAATTAACAATTTTATGAAATAATTATTAATAATACTTAGTAGTACTAGATATTATTAAGTAATTAATTTATACTTATTAGTACTAGATATTATTAAGTAATTAATTCATTTTACAAATATATTGATTACTAATTTCATAAAATTGTTAAATTTGTAGTATAATTGTAAATTAGTAATATTTTCTAGAAATTTAAAAGGTATTATATTTTACTTTGGCTATATTTCTGGCATTACTCATTACTAGTAATAATGAGTTGTATACATAATCATTTGGGTTTTCATATATATCTAATATTTTAAATGAATCTTTACAAATTATTTTAATGATATAGCCGATTGAAAATATGATATTTAGTTAAACTTTAATTTTATTTTTTTAAATAATTTAATATGATGCAAAGTATACTTCATAATCTAGAAAATTCATACTTCCAAATAGCTCCGACCTTTCATGCTTCTACCTCTAAACTAATCATACTTCTACCTCTAGACGATGAATGATCTGGAGCTTAAAATATGAATGGTCTAGAGCTAGAAGTATGAATGGTCTGAGCTGAAGTATACTTTTTATTATATTAAATTATTCTAAAAATAAAATAAGGTTGAAATAAATATCATAATTACAATAAGGTTATATCCTAAAAAAAAACATTCACTTAAAGGAAATATAGAAGAAATGATAAAAATGATTTTATGAGACTGAACAAAAGGGTCAAAGCATATAGGTATCCACTTGGTGGCCAAAAATATTTTAAAATCTCACTAGTAAATAAATATTTGAGAATACTAAAAAAATCGAGTAAACTCAAGATGCCCCGTACTTGGTATTTATAAGATTTTAAAAATACATGTTGGGTCATTTTATATGTGTTTGGTCATGTTTTATTTGTCGACATGTTTCTTTGAAAGTAAAACTACAAAAAAGTGGGACACAATTATAAGTTTTGACCCAAGATGGAAATTTTTCCATTCTCATTTAGGTATTATACAATGCATGAGAAATATGGTTTTATGTTTAAGTAATAATGGAATCGGCATACGTCCATTCCAAACATCCAAGTAATATAGAAGGAATGAGAAAAATGAATGCATGAGAAATTACGAAAAGAATGGCCATATGTCCATTATCATACTATAGGAAATTATTATAATGAGAATAATAGGTCCATTACGAACATTTAAACAATATATAAAGAATGAGAAATATGATTGCATATAGAAGGGAAGATGTTCATTCTCGGTTAGGAGTTAAATATAGAATGATTGAGAAAGATAATTGTATGAGATTGAATATAATGGGAAGATGTTTGTTCTCATATTATAGGAAATGACTAGAATGGGATATGACCATTCTAAACATTCGAGCAATATGAAAGGAAAAAGAAAGATAGTTGTATGAGAATGAATTGAATGGATATTTGTCCATTTTCATATTATAGGTAATGATTAGAATGAGCATATGTCCATTATGAACATTCAAGAAATATAGAAGAAATGAGAAATATGGTTGTTTGAGAATAAATAGAATGGGCAGTTCTCCATTTGCATTAAGGTTAAATATATTATGAAAGAGAGTTTATATGATTATCTCGAGACATTTTTATAGAATGGGTAGATATACATTATCATATTATAGGAAATTATTAGAATGGGTATATGTCCATTCTAAAAAATTTTGGAATATAGAAGGAATCAAAAGGATTGTTGTATGAGAATCAATAGAATTGGTCAAATTTCATTCTCATTCAGGTTAAATATAGAATGAATGAGAAATATTATTGTATGAGAAATAATAGAATGGGAAGATGTCCATTCTCATATTATAGGAAATGATTAGAATGGGCATATGTTCATTCTAGAACATTCAAGAAATATAGAAGGAATGTTAAACAAACCATTAAGAATTAGTCTTCTTTGAAGGAATGTTAAAAAAATCATTAAACATTTTAATGAATTTGTTAACACATTGTAAATGCACTATGGTACTGCTTGGAGCCTTGGATTAATCATATAATCAGGTTTTTTTGTTTTTATGTAGCTTATTTTGTTGCATATGAGTTTAATTATTATTTATTAGGATAAGATTAATATATTTTTAAAATATTTTGTATGGCCATATCCAATGT
Organism: Taxus wallichiana var. yunnanensis; assembly: GCA_018340775.1. Lineage (NCBI taxonomy): Eukaryota > Viridiplantae > Streptophyta > Pinopsida > Cupressales > Taxaceae > Taxus > Taxus wallichiana. The sequence continues at coordinate 164,525,481 of CM031241.1, forward strand.
CATATCTGAAATAAAATTTTTTTCAGATGTATCCATGTATCGTATACTCTATACCCATACCCATATCCAAAACGTATCAAAAACTTAGGTTTTATCTTTGCACTTTTTAAAAATCCATCCCCTTCCTTTTACCCAACTATTTTTCTTGCTTTCATCTATCCTAAACGAAAAGGATTCTAGTTCCAACTACACCCAAGATATACAATATTAGTATGCTCCCGCATTAAAATCTTAAATGTTCACAATAAACCAAAACATTGGAATTTCATTCAAATCTAAATATCCATAACATATTTTTGAAAATAAAACAAAAGTAACCTTATCAATAAACATTTTTTTATTTAAAAATTGAAAACCCATATAAACTATCTTCTAGACAAGTATACATAGTCTAATAGATCACAAATCCCATTTTTCCATCATCTCAATGTAAGAGATTAGATAACAATAAATTGAGATAAAAATATAAAAAATGAAATATATAAAATATGATATTTTTATATACCAGTTTGACCTACAATACATTAAAAATCATATCATCTCAATCTAAGAAGTCATAAAATAGAAAACCAAATTAGATGACATATGCATTTTAACACAATTTTACAAAACCGATTGACAAGAACAATACATACCAGCAAAGAATCAAAGTGAAACCGACAATATTTTTTGTATAAATAGAAACAATAGTAAGTTCAAAATCACCCAGTGGACAACAAATGCATGAGTTATGACATTAGTCGCATACATTGTTGATGCAGGAGCATAACATGCGGAGACCATAACTTTTGATCTGACTATTGGATCGCCTCTTGAAAAATAATTGTTGTCTATAGAATGATTTTTTAGATCCATCTCATTCCACATGGAAGTTATTAGATTTAGGGGTAGAAGGAATACTATTTGGAGTTCCAATAATTATTGAATTTAGATCACTTGAACATCTAATCACATTTTATAAATTCATACTACGATACTTGTGTCTAAAATTTAGCCCTACATTGTTAAGGATAACACGATAAAATTTTGATCTTTGGATTTTTGTTTACATAATCGCATTCAAGATAATAATGTGTCTTCATTCAAAAATTTGATTGGCTATACAATACATTATTCAATTTGTGTTGGGGCATAATGCAATTTGAAATCAAAATTAATTTCTTAAATATTAAAGAAGGTGAACATTGTCCTATTTTTCATTAAAAACATGCAAAAAGTTATGACAAATACATTCGATGTATGGAGCATGTAACATATTGTTTATAGGTGAAAAAATACTTTTTTCATGACAGAAAAAGAATCCCTTTTCTTCGATTGCCTTTCATATGGACATTTGATGACACATTCTAATAGAAAAATATTCACACACTTATGCACATGGTTAAATCATGTGGGGCCACACCAAAATATGTGTCATTCTTTGGAAACATAAAAAAATAATTAGTGAGCTTGATTGAGTTTAATTGATACCATTACATTGTTTAACAAATACAATTAAATTGGTTAAGTTTTATAGTCAATTGAAATTCAATTTAACTTTCCATTTTTAGTTAGAAGTTGATTATTTGAATAGTCAATTGAATTATTCATACAATCAATTCGAAATACATCTATACAAAAACTCACATTTTATGATGATATATCATATTTTCTTTCGACTCAAAATTTGATTATGTTACTTTATCAATATTCTTGGGCTTTGATTTGAGCTCGGGCTATGTATATTCTCCCTTAAAAGAAACTCCAGTCCATTCTACTTCCAAATCTGACCATTCATACTTTCAACTCTGGATCATTCATACTTTGAGCTCCGAAATATTCATACTTCCAGCTTCAGACCATTCATACTTATAGCTCTAAATCATTTATACTTCAAACTCCAGACCATCCATACTTGTAGCTCTAGAAACTTAACACTTTTATCTTTGGAATAATCATATTTCCACTTCCACACCATTCATACTTCTAGCTTTGGACGATTAACTTTGAACATTTTGAAAGAATAATTTTATATTGTACATTTAATAATAAGGGAATGAGAATATGTCCATTATAAGAATATTGTTTGTACCAAAATGGGAATATTCCCATTGTAGGAATATTTGGAACAAGTAGAATGCAAGTATTATATGCATAGTATTAATGTAACCTCTATTTTTCCTTTAAATTAACTTTTTGTTATGTATAAATTTTTTATCGATGTAGGACAACTTTGTAAAAATATATTATTCAATAAATGTTCGAGTATAAAAAGTAGTATTTAATATTTTTATTAAAAATGAAAACATAAACCCTAAAATTACAATCCTAAAAATATGATATATAATAACAAAAATCTCCAATTTGAAATCTAATAATAGTATATTTGAAGTCCAGTATTTGATAAAAAAATAATATAGATAATTTTGGTTATAAATCGGACTTGAATATATCCAAATTTAATAAAATTATGGCTATTTGGAAAAAAATTCAAAAATAATAGCTTAGATCTTAATTGAATATATCCTTGCATGCTCATTTTATTATATATTACACATTACCTACATGTTACTTGGATTCATAGTATGCTCTAGCATTTTGTTTCTATACACATATACTCGCTCACATAGTAGTATTTAAGGTGAATGTAGATCAATAATAGGTTTCTACATGACGTATGATACTTAGCACTATTGCATACCAGTCTCGTTGAGGTTCTTTGGGGGGCATCTAAATTTTATATTTCTCTATATTTAGGTTTTATCATTAAAATATCTCTTACTTTCATTACTATTTTCGATATATACATTGTGGCATACTATCATTTTTTCTAACATGCTAACTCGGTGCTTCATGTGTAGTATTCGTATTACATGGCTACATCCTATCATGGTTCTTTGATTTTCTTATATCTCATATTCTTTACACGTGTCTTGATTTTCATTTTTTTGGGATATGCCCTATGCTTCATTATTTTTTTCTTATATCACCTTGAAGGATTCGAGTATCTTGTAAAATCTGAATGGTGTCTCATATTATCTCTCAAAAGTGCACCTGTAGAGAGATGGCTACAGGTTTTCTAATCTTACAAAATTAGATCTCTCTATTTCATAGATACTGATGGAAACACCTCAGGTTTGTGGGTATACCTATTCGAGGGTGAGTCTCGATATCAAGGTTGGTTCTTTGTTGATGTATCCTAAATTGATTTTGCGGTTTAGGGGTAAAAAATGACTATAAAATAATTATAACTAAGGTGATACACCAAATTCGTATGAAAGATTTGACTGAGTATATGCACGATTGATATGTGAAATATTCTTGATGCACGAGCCAATAGTTTTCTACAAAATTTAAGGAAAACACTTGGTTGTCTTGAGGGGAAAATATCACAACAACATTGATAAGTTAACATGCACATTAAAATTATGCGAGAAAATACTTGAATTTTCAAAGTGAGATAAGAGGATTGATCGGGAATTTACATTAACAAGACTACAAATAATTGGAAAGGCGAAAATATTCATACTCGAAGGAAAAACTAGAAAAAATTGCTTCAAGATACTCCTATATCCAAAAATCCTCTAGAAGTCTTTTTGTGCTTTGCAGAGGCACACAATATATAGCAAAAATGAAGTTCACCCTCTTCCTAAAAATAGCATAAGGCTTGTACTCACCCATGCATCCTATTTTTATCCTTTATTTAATAATAGATAAATGATAAATGAATTAAATAGAGCATGCAATTAGAAATAGGCATTTAATAGCTTATATCTCATATTCTTTCATTTTTTTGGAATATGCCTTATGCTTCATTATTTTTTTCTTATATCACCTTGAAGGATTCGAGTATCTTGTAAAATCTGAATGGTGTGTGTTATCTCTCGAAATTGCACCCGTAGAGAGATGGTTGCATGTTTTCTAAGGTTGCAAATTTTGATCTCTATCTTTCATAGATAAAATGGAAACACCTCAGTGTCGTGGGTATACCTATTTTGAGGTGATTCTTCAATATTAATGTTGGTTCCTTGTTGATGTATCCTATATTGATTTTGGGGTTTAGGGGTAAAAGATGACTATAAAATAATTATAACTAAGGTGATACACCAAATTTGTATGAGGGATTTGACTGAGTATATGCACAATTGATATGTGAAATATTCTTGATGCACGAGCCAATAGTTTTCTACAAAATTTAAGGGAAAACACTTGGTTGTACTGAGGGAAAAATATCACAACAACACTGATAAGTTAACATGCACATTAAAATTATGTAGAAAATACTTGAACTTGCAGCGGGGTAAGAGGATTGATCGGGAATTTGCATTAACAAGACTGAAAATAATTGGAAAGGCGAAAAATCTTCACACTCGGAAGGAAAAAGCTGGCAAAAATTGCTTGATATTCTTATATCCAAAAGTCATCTGGAATTTTTTTGTGCTTTGCAAAGGCACACAATATATAGCAAAAATAAAGTTCACCCTCTTCCTAAAAATAGCCTAAGGCTTGTACTCAGCCTATGCATCCTATTTTTATCCTTTATTTAATAATAGATAAAGGAATAAAAATAGAGCATGCAATTACAAATAGGCATTTAATAGCCTTGATTACAATTGGTCAACTAAAGTTGACTGATCTATTTTTAAGAAAGAAGGGTGAATAATTTGCTAAAAATAAGATTGCTTGCTAGGCAAGTCTCTCTCCATGAACATGCAACTCTATCTTCATCTCTATTCTGTCCTATTGTGAAGGCATGCAAAAATACAACTCCCTGTTTGTGAGAAAAATAATTACAACACTTGCAAAATTCACAAAATAATCTAGCCACTGTGGGGACCACTTCTGATTTGTACACTTGTCTTCAACTGAGTTTTGGCCATTCTTGTGGACTTAGCATAATACTATGGTTTTAAAATAATACAAGGGCACTTTGGAAAAGTTTCACTATATTACATTCGGCCACACATGGTATATCATAGTCTCTACCACCTTTTAATTAAACACGACCATGTAATACTTGTCGATTTTGCATTTGAGAGTGTATAGTTTGAAATTTCACCTTTTTGGTGATTATTGATGGCATAATTTGGTCACCCCTTTGCTTTTATGGGCATGTGGGAAAAATTTCAAAATTTTAAGTCCTTTATAGACTTTCGGACCTTTTTTAAGTTTTTAGGATTGTTTTTATTTCGTCTCAAAACTTTGAGAAATCCCGCCACTCTGCTAATACTATGTCGAACTGATATTTGACTTTTCTCCCCGTAGATTTGACTTTCTCCTCATGTGCTTGGGCTTGTAGGAAATTTTGGAACTTTTAACTTTTACACTTTTACAGTTTAGAAAAAAGTGACTCCCACCCTCCATTTTTCTGCTCCTGCCATGATGGTGCCACGTGTACTCTATGGGCTTTCGGGCATGCGGAGGAAATTTTGACTCTTTATACAATTTGAAAATTGTAACTTGGTCGATCAACCACCATTTCTCTTGGACTACTTTTGCATCAATCTTGATGATCAATTTGTGAGCGTTGATCTTTGTACTTATCAATTTTTTATCGTTGATCTCAAAAGCATGATTAGTGTTTTTGACTTGTATTAAATGTGTTTTTGAAGACTCGTACCATGGTTTACATTGAAAGTGGAGATCGATCCTCATCCTTTGATTTTCTTCCTTGATGAAGCTTGATCATTAATGTACTAACCGTGGTTGAGTTCTGTTAACTCACCCCTTAGGTTTTCTTGGTAAAGGTCAATCCGACCCTAATAATCATTTCATTTGGGTTTTCAACTCGCGGGTGAAGCCCTGGAAAAATTTTTCCTCGCCATTGTTAGTGTTTCTCAAGCTCGGCTATACCTGTATTTTGTAGCTCTTCCTCTGTCTGACTTTTCTATGCTCTCGAATTCAAAGTGAGATTTATTCGTCAGCCGTGGTTTTTTTATCAAAGCTCATTCTTATTCCCCTTTTCAATCTCTCGTGAGCTTTTCAAAAACAGCCACCACTTATGTCTGCTCGAGTTGTTCTTTATTCTCTGGATCCTTGTGTTGTCTCTTGGCCTCCAAGAAATATTGATAATCGGTTCTTTCTTTGTATTTCCTGTGTTTTCACCTTCTGCAAAGTTGTGTGAGCTTCTGGGTAAGTAACGTCACCGGCACTTGAGTTCGGGATTTACCGTCGGCTTTTGATCTTTGTGACTAGTAAGTCCATTTCCCTTCATGGGTATTTGGTAAAATGAAAAGAAATATTTTTGAACTGGATCTGTAGCTTATTTCTTTTGAGGTAGAAATGTGATGGCATGGCCGTATAAATCTACATATTCTCGAGTTCTGGGTATCTGTATTTTGCTTTGCTTTTCTTGGAACGAAAATAGATCTGAGTCTTTAAAATTTTCATCTGGGTTTACTTTCCTTGTGCATTCTATTGAGGCTTTTGTTGCAATATCCTTGAGCTTGAAACAGTTTTTGAGTTGAGATGGGTGTATACATACCCCTCCATTGTTGATGTGAACAATAAAATAGATTTGAACTAGTGATGACTGAATGCATTCTTTATTTGCATAGTGTGGACCACGACCTATATTGTAACCCTCTGAAGATGAATTTCTCTTGGGAACCTGACTATATTGAAATATCTTGATAGGGTATGTGCTGCATATGCTAACAGTAAGGAAAACTCCTTGTATGATTTTCATTTTCATTAGTTGAATCTTTAATAGATTATCTCTTTCATGGTTTCTCGAGAACTAAATTTGCTATGCATTTTGATGTACTTCTAAAACTATGAATCATGCCTTATCTTTAGCTATGAAGCTATCTTGTAGCATTCTTTACACTTTATCTACTTCTAGTTCTGCTTTAACCATGAATCTTGTATGTGCTTTCTTGAAATTATAAGTAGTTCATCTATTTTGCTTTTTATTTTAGGCATAAGCCTTGATTCGAGATGTTTGGTTTCTTTCACATAGATGTTTTATTCCCTTTATAGTAACATTTCTGGCATGTTGGAAAATTTGAAATGTTGATTTTTCATGGTGAAGCCCTAGCAATTTTTTTCCAGAATTCTCTCTTCCATCCATTTCCAAATATAGTAGTATTATCTAATTCGAATATAGAACATAACACTTCATGTTTGAAGCTAGATAAAAATGAGACATCATAGTTGTTTATCTTGATCATGGAATGTTTTACTACTTGTTTATATCACTTACTTGATTTAAATAGTTCTGTTGTATATATCTTTCCCCGAATAGATATAGACAAGTAGAAGAATATGGAAATCAAAGAAACTCAAAGCTGATGTTTTATTGCGCACAGGGCGCGAGTTAAGGGTGCATAGAAAAGGATGTCGACACGAAAAGGATGCATCAAGGCGCGGAAAAGAGTTTCGACACAAAAAGGATGCGCCAAGGTGGAGGTAAAAGAGTGTCGACATGAAAATGGATGCGCCAAGGCGCAGGTAAAGGGCGCATGACACAGAGTGTCGACATGACAAAATTCACACCTTGGAGTAGGTAAAGGGCGCATGACATAGAGTGTCGACATGAAAAAATTCACACCTTGGCACATGTAAGGGTATGTTGACATGAAGATGGATGCGCCAAGGTGCATCTTTGGGAGGCACAACATTTTGAGCACTGACAGGAAGCAGACCCTGACCCAAATATTCAAATGGCCATAACTTTTCACAGGGAGCTCGGATTCATGCAAGGTTGGACTTTTCAGAAAGATTACGAGGTCCTCTGTCCAACTATGACTGGATATCTTTAATTGGGTGAGAAAAAATTCTTTAAAATGCAAAATACAGTTCGCCACTTTTTGGGTTTGCTAGGGTTCTCACCTACCACCATAATGAGATGAATTAAATGCAACCTGGAGGTGGTTGGGGTAGATTTTTAGTTCCTCTCTCTTCCCTCTCTCATTCTTCCTATAAATTTTAAGGAGGGGCTTCTTTCTAAAGGTTGGACATTCTTGTTTTTCCCCTCCCTTCTTCTCTTTGGCAAGTGAATTTGTGGAGTTAAAACCTCCCATTTAAAACTGTAATGAAACTTTGCCTCTTGGCATTTTGTAGTGTGTTGTATAAATATTTGGAGCAAATAATGCATGTCTATGGATGATTCTCAACCCTCTCTGTGTTCATTTGCATCCTCTTGATCTTTCACTGCAAATCTAGTTATTTGTGCATGATCTTGCATTGCATTTTAATGGTTTGTGTTTATTGGCAAGACAAGTGTTCTTCATTCCTCGGTGCATCACCTTTGTTAGTTTAGGTATATTTTTATGCATATTCTTACCCTATCTCCTTGGCAAGTTAGATAAGGTTTTTGAGTAAACCCCCTGCATTTTTATGTGTGCATCTGAACAGAGGAATAGGAACTGGCCTTCATCCGGAGAGCTTTCCCGATTCACAAGGTCCCACACTTGGGAAAAGCTCCATGTTATGCAATCACACTGAGATTCTTAACCCATTAGGCTACAGACACTCAGGGGTGCTGTGATTCGCCATCAACAGTTCCTTTAAGCATGTAGTAGTTAAAAGAAGCATGATGGAAAGTTGTAAATGTCCATTTTACATGGTGAAGTCTGTCAAAATTTTCCTGCAATTCCTTTTCCTTGATTGTAATCTGGAAATGTACCTTGTCTACAAGCATATTCTTTGTTTTTTTGTATTGTGATCCTCTTCCATTTGTAGGAAATATTTGAGTTTCAGTTACATTGGTCTTCCTTTTGAACATGTATATGATTCTTTCTTCTTAGAAGCAACCCGTTTGTACTGCACACTTAAGAAAATAGTTAAAAATACTTAGGATTTTTGGCCTCTCTTGTGTCCATGTTTCTTCTTTCCTTTTCTATCTCTTCTTTCTGAGTGAGCTATGTAGTTTGATCTTCAAGTAATCTATATCTCCTATTGCTAGAGATCCATATGCACGAATTAGGCAGTGTAGGAATATGGATTAACCCTGAGCTCTTTATTGATGATTCCTTTCTTTTACTTTTTCAGGTACCATGCACTAGATAATAACTCACTAAAGGTCTAATATTTAATCAATATTTCATTTTCCAAATTTTATAGTAGAATAACATAATAGTGTTATTAAATGTAGAGTTCCAAAGGAGAAGTTCATAGATCATTTTGGTATCAAAGATGATTATATATCCAAGACTATGGTATTCGATTCTTTCTTGTTATTTTTATGAAAGTGACAAGGTCCAAAGGAGAAGAAGTTTTACCTAGCAAGCCAGATATTTCTACAAAGAATTGGAAACAGAAAAATTAAGCTCAAATGGAGGAAGAGAACTTGGTCTATAGAGTCGAGATGCTAAAGACCATGATGGATAGGTTACATAGAAAATAAGAAGAGATTTCATATTTACAAAATACAGCATCGGTTAGCAAGATTCCACAGACTAATTTTTTTGAGAAATGGCCAAAAATTTAGTATCAAAAAGATCCATGAAGAGGAAGAATGAGAAGATCGTGAAGAAGACAATCTAATTACAAGTGAGAAGGTAAGATCTACTCATACACCTTTTAAAGTTGAAATGAAAGTCGAAATAAATAAATCTAAAGGACAAGTAGATGCAAAATTGTTTGATAAGTGGCTAAAATAGTTGGAATTCTATTTTAGTATGTGTAATGCCACCGAGGCATAAAGGATCACCTTTGAACATGTCAAAATGGAAGGTCATGCTTTGGTTTGGTGGGAAACCCATCTAGCTACTTGTGAAAATAAGAAACATCCTATTGTCAATACTTCTAAGGGTTTTAAAGAATTTATTAGAGATAAATTATATCCTATTTCCCATCGATGACATGATGATTAAGTGGAAGTACTTTAGACAAGGCAGCGGTCAAAGCGTGCATGAAGACTACATGATGGAATTTTAGAGACAAGCCATGTTTCTTAATATGGACTTGGAGGATGAGGAAATTTTGAACAAGTATTTTGGAGGACTTCATGCTCACCTTCGGAGGAAGGTAATCTCCACGAATCCTAAGTATCTCAATGAAGCTTGTATACAAACATACTTGCATTGATGACGAGAAGAAGCAAGGAGAAACAAGACCAAAGGAAGACTAGTTAATAGATCAACAGAAAAGAACAAGGGAAGACTAGTAGAGGTAAATGGAAAGGTAAACATGCTGCTACTTCTTTGCATACGTATAAAGATCCTAATAATTTAAGTAAGAATTGTGATATAAATGGACATATTGACACCACATGTTGGAAGTTGCATCCGGAAATACACCCAAAGCACCAAACTAAAGATTCCAAGTAAATCCATGGCCACGTAAAAACAAAAGGAGAGGTGGAGATTGAGGATGATTCAGATTTATACTAAAGGATGGGATGCTCACCACTAAAATTTACAGGGGGAAGCGAAGAAGAAGATATGAGTAAGATTTTCCAAATCGAATCTAGATCAAGAAGACTAACGTAAATGCTTTAGTATATTCTGGTTCTTAGTCAAATTTAATTTATGATGTGGTTATAGAATAACTTGGCCTAGATATTTACGCGCATCCACATCCATACCCATTGGGATGGGTAAAGATGGGTGTAGAAACACAAGTTACAAGAAAATATAAGTTTCAATTTAGGATAAATACCCAATATATTGATGTATTAGAGGCTGATATCATTCCACTTGATGCATTTGATGTTGTCTTCAAAATTCCTTACTTGTATTTTAGGGATTTTGTGTTCAAAAGGAGGGATAACCAGTACATATGGCTTAAGGATGAATTCAATTTCAACATTTGGGCACACCAGAGAAAATCAAAGATGGATATGGTAAGTGATAACCAAGGACAAAGACTTATTTAGGAAAATCATCAGGTTTGTTTACTTTCATTAGAAGAAAAGAAAAATGAACTTTAGAGCATGGATATTTTGGATAACACTTGTAATTTTTTGCAAAAGAATATACCAAAGGAACTTCTCATTTAAGGATCGAAAAAAACTTTCGCTATACAAATCACCATATCTACATATGGATTCATTGGACCTGACCATGGGGAAGTAAGGAGAAGAGGAGATACAAGGAACAATGGTGACTATAGAAGCAACGTACATGGAGAGGATTCATCAATCCATATCAAGAGACAAAGACAAGTAGAGGGATTAAACCACTATAGTATCATACTTGTGCAGTTGGAAAAGAAACCTTCAGGCCATACTTCATGTAGATACACGTGATAGAAAGTTGCAAGAGATCGCACCTACTAAAGCCATCTATGCATGAAAAAGAAGGAAACATACAAAATTTTCCTTCTAAAGAGGATTGCACTTGAGGAAACTCGAGAGGAGGATGTAGCACTGGAGCAAAAAACCAAAGATCAACAAGAGTTTTCTAGGTTGGATGAGAGAAGACACCAAGTCTAGACTAGTGGTACTCGAAGGAGAAAGAGAGGGATTTGATTCCTCTAACACTCTTCCACTAATATTTTGTGGGACCAAAATCCTCTTAAGTAGGGGAGGTATGATCCATAGGGATCTAGAAAATACACTACTTCATCGGTTCCATCAAGATGCAAGAAGGAGAATTGAAGAAGATGAAGAAAAAAATGAGGTAAACAGAGGCTTTGGATAGAACCTTCACTCTATGAAGAGTGGCGATTACAAAACCGCCACCCGGCTAGGGTGTGGTCTTACAACTTCCAGATCTACTTAGGGCGGTGCTCCCGACACTTTTGCACAAAAAAGAAAATAGATCATGAATAGACGTGAATTTGAAGCACCCAATTGTGTCTCTTCTCTCATTGACCTTTCCCATTATCCGAGTGCATTGGAGGACATTAAAGAAGGCTATAAATACAAGGAGGAGCAAGAGAATTAATTTCGAGAGATCCAGAGAGGTCAAAAATCAAAGGTTTAAGTTTAGTGAGAGCAAGTGAGCAAGATCTTTAGTCTTTGAGTGGAATTGTAGGAGCAAGGTGTAGAAAAAGATAAAACAAGCATAGGAAGAGAGAGGTTTACATTATTGTCTCCATTTTATACTTCTTGTAATCAGTAATTATCTATAATTGACCAATAAAAGTGGGAAGAAAGAGTGTTTTTCCCTTATTGAGTTGTTTCACTCCATTGGAGGTTTCTAGGGTAAAAATTATTCATGTTTGGAGTTTGAATTCTTTCTGTTCTCTGAAATTTCCTCTTTATAGCACTAGATAATCATTCACTAAACCTCCAATCTTCAATGAATCCATAATTTTCCAAAGTTGAAATTAGAACAACATAATAGTGTGATTTCATAGAGTTCCTAAGTAGAATTTTACAAATCAACCATAAAGCATGCTCATCGTTACCTACTAGTTACACTCTCACCATTTCTATATAAATATATTGAGCTTATTTATTTTCAATTTACATCAAATGATAAAATATACTCTATTTTCTAATTCATCTCCAAACATCTCAAGAGTCCAAATATAGGAATTTACATCATCTCTAAACAAAGGTCATCTATAAATTTGAATTTCAATGATCTCCAAACAGAAGGTCATTTCCAAATAGTAATTTAGGCTATCTTTATATTACAAACATGCATGTCTAATGGTTTTTTCGAGTTATTACAAAAATATTGAGAAGGAAGACCATTTCCAAAGTGCAAGAAGAACCTCAAATCCATAAGTTTTCTTATAAGAGCCTTGTATTTCCTCAACTATACAAACTCCTATTAAATAAAATTTAATTTTCACAATAGATTGATGCCTCCATTTTCTTACAACTAGTTAATATGCATTTGTTTCCTTCATATACCAAAACACTCAACAACCTTTTATCAACCTACGACAAATCCTCTTATAATTTTTTCCATACAACTCCTATCACACACACTATAATTTGGAACGTCCCCTGAAGACATTCAGCATTTGACAAGACTACCACACAAATATGTGGAACTGTCATAGTCAATGCCATTTTTTCATATGAAGATATCAAGTATTTGTTATTGCTGAATCACAGCACCTCTGTGCATATACTTGAACTCACAGTGTGATTGGGTAACATGGGTACTATCTCCAAGTTGTGGGACTTGCTACTTGAGATAGACCTCCAGAGAAAGTTGGTTCTTGCTCCTAAACTACCTGGCACAATCTACTCTAATGCAGGATAAGCTAACTGTTCTAATCTAAAATTCCAAGGGACCAGGGAGAGAGAATGCATAAAATGAAAGCCTACACTAAAGTGGTGATACACCAAAAAAGGAGGGTGTGAGAGTAATCTCCAAATGTGTGAAATACAGAGGCAAAGTGCACACTAGAAGAGGTGATGACAGTTCACCATAATCTAGCAAAATGCATTCACAACAATATTCCAAGCATACACAATGATAATGAATCCCTACAAGAACATAATAAATAGACACAATATTCTTATAGAAAGATCAAAGGGGCAAGAAGAATGCAAGAAAACACAGTAGGGGAAGATACATCCACAAACTGGTATTTTATTGCTTCATGATATGCACAGTTCAATCTATTACAAGATAAGGGCCTGGATCACCATGCAAGGAGTCCACTACAAGGGCCTGCAACACACTGGCTTCACAAAGCAATTTTGGTAGAGCTTTTCTACCCAAAAACTCTCCCTTTTACAATGAGCCCAACACTCCAATTTATTAAAAAAAAAAAGGAAAATGGAAATCCCGAAATCTGTCCTTCAACCACCTTTAAGAGGCATTAAATTGAGTGAAATGGTTATACATTACTTGAAAAAGGCTCCCCATACTGTCCCATGTGCTGCAGCAGAGAAGGAATGATGACCATGCCTATTAATTGCACTCCAAGCTACCAAATAAAACACTGTTATGAACCCGGCCAAGTTTTCTTTAAAATATCAATCAATTTCTGATAAAATATGGAATTTCTTGATTTCTGTACATTGGGCTTGGAACCACGATTCCAACGGTACCAATTTTGTGCGATTTCGTTGAGAAATGCAAAAGTTATGGCCTTCTGAGTGCGGGCAGCTATTTTGGGTCTCGCAGGCGTTTTCTGTCATTTGACGGGAATGAGAATTGACTGAATGGAGCCGAATATGTTTCTTTTATTTAAATATATGTGGCGTAGAGGACGTCGTGCTCGTTCCAGAAAGTCCAATTTTGTGAAAATCGAGCTCGGAGTCAAAAGTTATGGCCGTTTGAAGTTCCACGGGTCAAATGTTGACTTTTCTCCTCTGCCTTCGGCCGCTTCGCTTTTCGCGTCCCACGCATCCCTTTGTCCCATTTTTTCCAAGTGCTGAAGTTCCTGTTTTGGCCGAACCGGCCGGTTCGTGTACACGCATCCCGGATGTCCCATTTGCTTTGGACCGTGCAGGACAAATTTTCCCCTTTGATCGCCTGGTTGGTCGGTTCGCGTACTTTTGTCCCGCGCGTCCCCTCGACGGTGAAAGTTCTCATTTCGGCCAATCCGGCCGGTTTGCGTACTTCACGTACCTTCAGCCCAACTGTTCCGGGCTGCCTTGACTCATTTCAGCCGATCCGGCCGGTTCGCGTACTAATTGCCCAGATGTCCCAGACTGCCTGTTTCAACAGTTAGTCAATTTTTTCAACTTTTCGGCCAGTTCGGATTTACGTCCCGCGCATCCCTTTGTCCCATTTGTCCCAAATGCTATGCGCAGACCACCTGCGGCCTTTCGGCCGGTTCGCGTACAGATGTCCCTCATGTCCCGACTATTGCAAGGACTAGGACTTAGCCATTTTTCATGATTTTTTCTGGCCCGAGCTTGTTTTTGCAATTTTTTCACATTTCCTCAGAACTTGCTCTCTTCTTCTTGGACAGGGGAGTTAGAAAAAATATGAGGGGACCCTAGAAACATGACCTTTTTCCGGACTCAATATAATTGCTTGGGACTAAAGAATTTGATGCATGTTATCAAAATTACCTTGAGGGGTGAATTTTGGATAACAAAAGATTTGGAGTCTCATTACCAATTATCCATTGATGCATCTATTGGTAAGTAAATAAGTTTTAAGTAATCATATTATTATTTATATCATTTTATAATTTTAGGAATTTTGATTTTCTTATTTAAT
Source organism: Taxus wallichiana var. yunnanensis (assembly GCA_018340775.1). Lineage (NCBI taxonomy): Eukaryota > Viridiplantae > Streptophyta > Pinopsida > Cupressales > Taxaceae > Taxus > Taxus wallichiana. Next base: position 164,540,492 of record CM031241.1, read on the forward strand.
ATTGATAAATTGTCTCCTTACATTTACAAGTTCCCCAAATCCTTCAAAAAGGAATTCCCCTCAAGGATTTCAATAACCCTTTTCTGTAAGGTATGGTGCAATTTTCCTAGGAAAAACTATAAAAGCGGGTAGATATACCGATATTCCATTTTGGGCCCTTACATATATCATGTGCACCCTCAATGGAAAAAAATATGATTGGTGCACTTTCTTATCCTCCAGGATAAGAAATGACCTAAGTAACATTAATGTGAATGAAATTGTTACTATTAATTCTAAAAATTTATTCTTTCTTTGTATTATGAATCTCTTTTGAATTTACGTTGCACCCCTATTCCTACCACTCTCCACATCAATCTTACAACTATGTATTTAACAATTGAATAACAAGAGGTCAATCCCATCTCCCAAATTTATGATTATTTTATTTTTAATCATTATCATTAATTTTCTTAATAGTTTATAAATTATATTTGGAATTAATGTTCAGTTCACTGTTGAATGATAATAGGGGTTGGAATTGTAGCAAAAAGAAGAGAGGATGCCACAAGAGGGAATTTTGCACTAGATTCGGGAGTCTCGTTAAGTGTTTTGAATATTAATAGATTGAGGACAGCACTCAGTCCACTCCAATAATACACTCTTATCCCTTGAATTAAATGGATGAAGAGTTCCAAAACTCCTCATCTAATTGACACCTCCACCTGTCACTAGTCCCAAGTTTGAATTATATCTATATTCTAATATGATAAACATATATATAATTTAATCTAAATATAAATAACTTGTTTACGCTTCTTTTGTCCAACAACCTCGAGTAGCTTAGGTTTATATTGTTGGACTTGTGTTAGCCCAAAAAAATTGTATATGAATTTGATGATACATGGGGTGAAGATATATCTTTGTTACATTAACATATGTATCTCATTTATGTTTTAATTTTAATTAATTTTTAGTTTGATAAGAATTATTTGTTTTAAAATGAAGAAACTAATAAATTTAAATTGTTAATCGTTAATTATGTTTAGATCAACAATACCCATACTAATCCCACTCCCAACATTATTGGTCATATGAACAACAATCATAACAACTACAAATACAATATGCACCATTTGCATCAAAAATTCAATCTCTGCTAATACGTAATGTTTTTAAATCATATATGATATATAATTTTCTATTATTCCATTCTAATTTATGTTTTTCATTTTAATTTCTCATTTTTTCTATAATTGGTTATTGCAGATCATTCTCCTATTCAAAATACATCTAGTTCTTTGAGGAAAAACATGCCACCACCGCAACCGACAAAAAAATCAGGAAAAGGGGTAGTGGTAAACATATATCATTTAATTATTCACCTTCACTTAGGGAAACCCTTATTTTTGGATTTGAGTTTCCAACATCTTCATTGGGAAATAGTACCGGTGTATTTGGGTTTTCTATTTTGAATGAGATTAAACTAGACGAGGAATATCTTGGCATTAAAAGCAACAATGGGGATCACCCCATGGAGATTTAAATATATAATATATGATTCATTGGAGTAGGAAGCCTTCTCGAGTGAGATAACAACATTCAAACACACCTTCTCCTAGTGAAACTCCTTGAATGATGATGAGAAAACTAGTTTTTCAATTAATAGTCTTTCAACTTACAATTGTCTAGGCAAGGTGATGAAGTTTAATCTAAGGATATAAAACAATTAAGATTATGGGATTTTAGGGAAAATGTTATGACTAAACAAATTAATTCCTGATTTAAGAACCACTCCCAGGATATTTATTATATTCTCCAGCTTCAAAACAAACTAGCTAAGCTTAATGTTTTGATGAATTAGGTTGTTTCTAGTATTGTGTCTTATACTAATACTTATAATGACGATGTATTCGATATTATGTTGAAAAAAATATAAAATTTAAATATAGAAGCACAAACATATCATAATATGTTGTCAAGAGATAAGGTCTTGTTGTTATTACAACTACCAAAATGGACAAATATATGTTGTCAAGAGATAAGGTCTTGACTAGGCATTGGTAAGTTTTATTAAAAATTCAAATATGATTTACAATTTTTTTAAAATATTATTATTATTATTTTAAATGCGATGAAGTACCAGAATTTGAAGAATGAGGCTACAATGCTTGATGTCCATTTGAAAAGTGCAAGGAAAATTTTAGTTGCAACAATTGATTTGAAGCAGAAGCTTGTTACTTTAAACAAGAAGAATAATACTTTAAGAAGGATAATAAAGGAAAATGGAATGGATCTTGATATACTATTGAAGAAGAAATATGAACAAGATCTAAATGTTACACAACAAGTGATGCAACAAATTCAAAACGTGAAATACTTTCAAATATCAATGTAGATGCAAAGGATCTGGTTGAGTTAGGTGTTTTAAAAGAAGGTTCTGGTGCAGAGGACTCAGAAACACAAATGAAAGAATCTACTTCTTAAGAATGTAGCTGTAAGATGAAATTGTGAAAATTTTCATTTGAAACTCTTGTTATAATTTGTAAAGCAATTTAAAATTTAGACTTTAAATTTAATATATATATATATATATATATATATATATATATATATATTTATATATATATATATATACTTTTCTAGTACTTGTTATCTTCTTCAATATACAAAATATTGAGAGTTTGAATTTATATGGTGTTTTATTTGTATTATATCCTTGAGTATGTTATCCAGATTATTGTTTAATACTATGTTGATTTGATTTCTAGAAATACTATGTCCATACATACATATTTAGTCTATATCAGGTACCTTAAACAATTCTTGACTAAATTTAATAATTAATTATCGTTATCATAAATTTTGGTCTTACTATTGTTTATTTTATAAATGTATTCCAAGTATCAAGAGTCAAAACAATCATATAGTAATTTGTAACAATCAAAACTTAATTAGGAAATAAAATGGAAGAAATTAAATAATTCATATATTTGTAAATAAAAAATAGTACACAATGATATTGATATTGTCTTTCAATAAAGAACACAACATTTCAACTACATAACAATGTTATAAAAATTTAGTTCTAAAAATAAAATTTTCTTAAATCATTAGTTAAAATCAAGTAGTTGAAACATTCTTGGACCTTCACTATCTTGTTCTTCATAACTCACACTCATATCTAACATCCTAGAGGCATATTTAGATCGCATTTCCATATCTTCTCTTCTTGTGGTTATATTAAACAACACTCTTCTAGATATGTAAGATAACTCTATATTTTAAATGTTCTTTCATACGGGAATGTGTCCACGAGAATATGGTGAAATATATAATATCAAACAAGTCTCCATTTTTTTCCTATATGTTTCAAATTTTTGACTTAACATATGTTAATACACTACAAAACCTTTCATTTTCCATTGAGCCCAATAACATTCATTAACAAAATTCATTTAATAAAAAATATTCACTAATATTTTCCTGTAGGATGCTACTAGGATACAACATTTTCCATAGTCGTGTAATGACACTTTTTCTATTGGATTAGCTAGACAATTATATTGATCAATCATTGTGAGTGTGAAATGAGATGAATGAGACATCAGTAATTCCTTCTAAAGAAGATATTTAATTTCAACTCTTTGTAAATCTACATATTTATATAAATGCTTAATGATATTTTCCATAAATTTGTAAAATAATTTCTTATGCCTTATTTACCTCTATTAGGATTCCAAAAATTAGGATACACCACTGCCATGGCCTCAAGTAGGTCATCCATTTTAAAATGTTCTCTAATCTCATGGGATAAGATTTTGAAATTTTTCTTAATTTTACTCTTGTGTCATATATAACATTTTTGTATAAATTATGTGATACAGGTACTTCTTTAAGATCTACTATTGTGATATCTTTACTTTTTTGAAAGTGTGCATTGAAATATCCATCCCATTAAAAATATACAAATATGGTCATTGATATTGAATTTCAAATATATTTTTGGATCCTTTATATCTATTAAATTTTTCCAACTACTGAAAACTGGTCCTTTAAAACTTTCTTCAAAGTTGTATAACATATCAAGAGATAGATGTACACGTTTTATCAACCTTTTAAAGTCACGAGATATATATGTATCTTTCTTGAGCATGTTTAATTAATCAATTGATATCATTCAACATAGGGAGAATACCACATAGTGCCAATAATTTTCCAAAATATTTCAAATGGTACAACAAATATTTATCTTTGTCAACTTCCCCTCCGGTGGTATTTAAACATGAAACATGTTAAAGATGGATATTCTTCAAAAATCCTGCATACAGGATCATACATGGAAATAGATCTTATATAGAAATATTTAAGGATATTTTTACAATTAGTAACTCAAACTGCTAATTTATGGAACTCCAAAAATATTTTTATACTACTTGCCATGTAAGCATGAAATTCATGGATGAGATATTCCACTTTAGTAACATTTTCAAATGTGCTAACAATTTTGTATGCAAGGTTCATTCTATGAGCCATGCAATGAATCAGAATCATATATGGGGAAATTTGTCTTTTTAGGTGAACACAAAGTCCACTTCTATGACCTTGCATTACTGATGCACCATTAGTACCAACACACACCAACTTAGTAGCAATTTCATAGTCATCCATCCCAACTAAATTCCTTAAATTAGAAATTACCAGTTTGTAAAGGTTTTCAACATTATAGTCTTTAACTATTTCATTAATAGCTAACATATGAGTTTACCTTGAATGATTCTCAAAAGTGTAAACGTGCATACAAACCCACAATGTGTTGTCAATTATTGTGACCTCATCAATTGATAGTGAGATAAACATTACATTTTTTACTTTTTCTTTCAAATCTTCCATTTCAATTATTGCTAGACATTTTTCTAATTCCCAATCACTTCTCTTCGACCAATGTGATTTTTTAATGTTAGGAAACCCATTATATTGAAACAAACCCTTATCATTTGTAAAATCTGAAATTGTTCTACTATTTTTAAGAATGTGGAATATAGTAGAGAATTGTACCTTTTTAGCATGTAGATTGGTATTAATAACTTTTTGAAATTTTACATTAATTGTTCACCCTTTTAGAACAAGTTGTTGTTGACATTTCTATTCATTTTCCTAGTCAGGTGAATATCTTACATACAAGCAATATTTTGGAGTTTTCCATTTATTTGTTTATTTTTACCATCTTTTTTGTGATCACAAAAAAATGTTCTACATTGTTCTCAATTGTGTCCAAATTTAATCATAATCTATGCTATTTTTTTAGTTTCCAACATATATTGTACATCTAAATTTTGTTGGAGTATCACTACCATTTTCTGGCTCTATAGGTTCAATGAATGGATGTTTACATGCCCAGTCTACCTTAAATAACCTCCCAATTATCAACCTAGTTTTATTCGATGTAGGAGCATCCTTTGTGTGAGAGATAAAGTCTATTAGGAGGTCATATGGGTTAATATTATACAATAGTTTTTTTCCCTCCATTATTTCACTATTTAAATTTGAATTTATGTGTAAGTTGTAATCGTGAAAGTTAAAAGTCATGTTGGAATTGTTGGTGTGTGGGATCCTATATGTCCTCCACACACATATGGAGGGTCATCTCACATGGGTTAGGTTTAGAGTTAGGTTTAGGGTTTTCTTATGTGTCATGCACTAGGGTTACTCATCACCCTATATGTATCCCTTCATTTGACATTTATGAGTATCCTAAGACACTCCACTTGCTTTCTCTATGTGCAAGCTTTGTTCTGTTATGCAAGTTCTTCCATTGATTGATCGATTCCTCCTTGTGATTATGTTGGAGCAATTACGTTTCCTTTGGAGTGTAACTTCATCATGGTTCATAGTTTTCAATACGATTCTTGCAAACTCTTTAATGGTATCAGAGATGAGATTGGGTAAATGTGCATTCATCATCTAAGTTACGATCACTCTTGGTTTCGTTATTTTTTACTCCTCGTGCAACTTTTTTTCGATCATTATATTTTTGAATTTTATTGCTAACATTCTTAAGAAATTGTTCTTGGAAAGTTTGAGAATTTTATTGTGTTCTTCGTGCATGTGCAGATCTCCTTGAGTTTTTCAGGGGTTTTATAGCTACATTTAGCTAGTTGTAGCTAAATCTAGCAGATCAGCTAAAATAGAGGTTCTTTATCCTAGTTTTTCTAATCATTTATTAAACTAGAGATTATTTTTTAGAACTTTGTTTTCTATTTTTCTCTATATTTTTGTTGTTTTTTTTACAGATTTAGGTAAAAAAATTAGTTTGAAGTTTTGGTTTTTTTTCTCAGTCCTAAGCTCACTCCACCAAACTGAGCTACAACCAAGCTCCTTCAACTCTTTCAAACCAAGGGTGAGTTCTTGTGTTTTTAATTTTCCCAAGCTTCAAACCCCAGGGAGTCCATTTTTAGCGAGTCATCTCCTTCCTGCAGCAGTGGCTGCATCAGTTTCCTCTTCTCTTCCCTCATCATGATCCGTGTGGTTGTGATTTTCTTTCACCACTTGCCAAGGTCTCTCGTGGTTTGCATAGCCGAGCTATCACCTGCGAGGTTGTGATTTTCTTTCCTTGCATGGTCGTGGTCTATGAGGCCATGAGTCCTGCGTATAGTCATGGTTTTTAGTTTGTTGTTTGTATGTTGTTGGCCGTGAGTCCTTGAAATGTGAGCTCCTCCCTAACCTCTCCATCTACCCCAATGGTTACCACCTCCACAAAGCATGCAAAGCATGTATCCACAACACTCAGTCATTCTTGGCTTTACCTCCATGACTTGCACAAAAATCAAACTCATTTGTTTGTAACACTCCAAGCTCCTTTTTATCTTTCATGTGCTTTTCGTTATTTTGAAGATCTCTCGGACTCATCTTGACTTCATTTAAAACATTGTATTTTATCCTTATTATTGCTTGCGAATAGTAAGCGCATCCAAAATAGTTTGTAGGAAGGGGTATCCTTTGTGACGTGAGATGCTTTTTCTCACAACCAAGATTTGATTTCACCCCCTTCCTAGTTTTTCACAATTGTGCTTGTGTACGATGTCATTTTGTTACGCTCCATGAAACATGATTGTGGTCTCGTCTCTTGTGCATTATTACACTGATTGCAAGGTGAGTTACCAAGTGTTTCAAGACACACGCTCGGACCCAATTGTATTCAACACACTAAACTATAAAGTGCTAAAAGTAGGGGTTATTATATTGTCCTGGGTGGTTGTGATTCTTGTGTTTCTTTTATGCATTCTTTCTCTCACTTCACTATGAATGCACTTTCAATTCCTTTTCTTACGCCATTCAACTTCTTCGAATGGAGAACAAAAATAATTATGAAACTAAGTGGTAAAGGGTTATTCTGCATCACCATGGGAAATGAGACTGACCCAGATGACGACCCTGAAAAATCTAAGTGGTTAAACTATAGTGATGAAGCTTTAGGTCTTCTTTGCATGTTCATTTCTCTTGACTTGCTCTTCCACATTGAGTCATCTAAAACACCTAATTCTGCATGGAAAACCTTAGATGGAATGTTTGGACAATAAGATGACATGAGAGTGCATGAGTTGGAAAATGAACTATTAGGTTTAAAGCCTAGTGATTTTGAAAACCTACAAGCATTCTTCTTTAATTTTGTCCACACTAGATTTTTTTTAAAGGAATGTCAAGTAGAGAAGAAATATTCTCAATTGATCTTGTCAATTCTCTCTAAGTTAGTTCCTAAATATTTTGTCTTTGTGTCAAATTTTTACGCTACAAAAGCTTCTTTGGGAAAGGATTGGAATATGCCCTCCTTTGACTATTTTTCGTCCCAACTCATTCAAGGACAAGAAAAAATCATTCAAATGGGGTCTCTCAAGACCAAGTCACATGCCCTTGTAGCGATTACTAGTAAGGAAAAGAAGACTGAAAAGAAGACAGAAAGAAAGGACCAACCTAAGAAGGAAACCAAGACCAAAACTAAATTTAACACAAACGCTTCAACTTTTAAGCCTAGAGCACAGAAAGACAAGTATTTGTGTTCCTATTGCAAGAATCCTGGTCATAAAGAGCATATATGTATGAGAAAACAAATTGATCACCTTACTCATTTACTTGAAAAAAATCAAATAGGTGTTCTTGAGTCTATCAAACAAAATGCTCCGAAGGCCGAGTCTTCTACTGCAAAAGGTTGTAAATCTAATAACAAGAAAGAAAAGACCCATGTAGCCAAAGTTGCTCCTTTATTGAAGTGGATTATAGATGTTGGTGCCTCGCACCACATGGATTCTTTGCATGTTAAGTTCTTCAAAATCGAGCTTTGTGGTATGTCCCAAATCATTATGGGTAATGACACAAAAATGTCGGGTTACGATAGTGGATCGGTAGAGATGGATGGGGCAACATTCAACAAAGTGTTGAGTGTTCCTAATTTCTCTACCAATCTCCTATCAGTTTACCAAATTACTCACCTTGGTGAAGGAATGCGAGTGGAATTTGATCCTAACTCGGTGATTATTTGTGAGCTTAATGATGACACTACGGTGGGCTAAGGGAAAGGCGGATAACCATTCACGGTTGTATACCTTTTCCCACTTTACTTCTAATTTTACGCCCACTACCTTGCTCACACATACAAATGAGGTTAGTAAGCTATGGCATGAGCATTTCAGACATCTAAACTATCGCTACCTTGAACAATTGAGCCAAAATGAAATGGCCAATGGGTTACCCCACATCAAGTTTCTAAGGGTATTTGTGAGGGTTGTACCCTTAGAAAGCATCCTGAAAATAAATTTGACAAAGGAAAATCCTAGAGAGCTACTTGTCCTTTGGATCTTGTTCACATCGATATTTCTTGTCCATTTCCATATCCTTTGTTTACTAGAGCGCTTTATGTGTTGACCTTCATAGGTAACTATTCATGATATACTTGGGTATATTTTCTTAAGCTTGAGTCTAAAGTCTTTGAAAATTTTCAGGACTTTAAGGCTCTTGCTGAGAAATAGGAAGAACGGTCTATTAAGGTTCTTTGAATTGATAATGGAGGTGAATATGTAAACAATAGGTTCATGGATTTCTATACTTTTGAAGGGATCTCCTTGCAGCATACAATTTCATACAGCCCTTCATAGAATGGAGTAGCAGAAAGAAAGAACCATACTCTTAAAGATATGGCCACTTATATGATTCACTCAAAGTCTCTTCCTCCGCAGTATTGGGCTGAAGTAGTGAATTGTGCTAATTACATTTAAAACCATGTTCCACACAAGGTAGTAAGAGGGATGACACCCTTTGAAGCCTAGTTTGGATGCAAGCCTAATGTTGAGAACTTTTGAGTCTTCGGATCTAAGGCTATGGCTCGATTCCCAAGAAGAAATGCAAGGCATTGGAACCACAATCCAAACCTTATATATTTGTAGGGTATCCTGATGGCGTGAAGGGATATCAATTGTTGAATCCTACTTCTCATGAGATTTATATTGAGAGAAGTGTTAAGTTCGATGAGTCTTCTTCAACTTCTACTTCTCTAACTATTGAAGTTATTCAACTTGTTGATTCATATTCTGACTCATCAAATGATGATGTTGTTGAGTGTGCTCCTCTTCTCGATCATCCCGACCATCGGAGCTTGAGTCTTCCGATTCTCGACAAGTAGTAATGATGAGGACTATGTCCCTTCTCGGTCAAGTGGCAAATCTTCCGACTCAGAGCTTGATCCTCCTCGTCCTCTTTGGGCTAGGAAAACTCTACAAAGTGCTAGGAGATTTAGTTGGAGATACTTTGGATATGATATGTACTCACTCAGATTTCATTGGACCCCACTCTTTCTTCACCTCTGCCTCTGATCCACAGTCTTTCTAGGAGGCTTTTAGTATTCCTAAGTGGGATTTTTTCATGGATGAGGAGTATTCCTCTCTCATGAAGAACGATACTTGGGATCTCATCCCTCTTCCAAAAGGAAGAAAAATCATTTGGTGTAAGTGGGTGTTCCGAAAAAAGTATGGAGTATATGGAGATGTCATAAAGTTTAAAGCGCAATCAGTAGCTAAGGGTTTCTCCCAGATATCTGGGGTTGATTATACTGAAACCTTTTCTCTAGTTATGAAGATGAATTCTATTCGACTGACCCTTGCCATTACCATAGCAAACAAATGGAAAGTTCATCAAATGGACGTTAAGAGTGCCTTCCTTCATGGTGACCTAGAGGAAGAGATATACATGGAATAACCTCCGAGTTATTTCCATTATCCCTCCCTCATTTTTAAGTTAAAGAATCCTCTTTATGGCCTTAAACAAGCCCCTCGGCTTGGTATGCCAATATGGACTCCTTTTTACATACATCGGGGTTTACTAGGTGTCATTTTGATCCAAATGTTTATATTCTATGGCAAGATGACTCCATACTAATTATTGTTCTCTATGTTGATGACTTCTTGATCACTGATAGCTCTTCCTCTATCATTGATTATGTGAAGATTGCCTTGGCCAACAATTTTTCCATGACCAACTTAGGTTTTGTTCATTGCTTTCTTTCTTGGATCTAGATTTCACAATCGACTCAGAATTTTGTTTTCGCAACCTAAGTATGCTCTTGACTTGCTTGCTCATTTTTAGATGTCCGATTGCAAGGATTCTCCTACTCATTTTCTTTTTGGCGTTAAGTTGGTTTCTGATTACTCTACTCCCTTGGTTGATGGTACCCTTTATCAAAAGTTGGTGGGGAGATTGATATACTTGACTCACACTCGAACGAATTTATCTTATGTTGTTGGTATGGTGTTGATTCATGTAGGAGCCACATGAGTTTCATTAGAAAGCAGCTAAGCAGATCCTTCATTATGTTCATGGCACCGATACTGATGGCATTCACTATTTTAGAGGGGTGGATATTGAATTGATTGGGTTCATACATTTTAACTGGGTCGGTGACGTAGATCATCGAAATCTACCTCTAGCTACGCTTTCTCTCTTGGTTCGGGTCTTATTAGTTAGTCTAGAAAGAAGCGAATGTAATTGCGATATCTTCTAGAGAGGAAGAATACAAAGGAGTAGTTAGCACTTGCCGAGAGGTTGTTTGGCAATAGGGAATTCTCGACAAACTTTGACATCCACTTTCAAAGACTTTGCCATTATCTATTGTGATAACACTAGCACTATCTCAATTTACGTAAATCCAGTTCAACATCAGTCTGAAGCACATTGAGATCCATATGCAATTCATACGATATCTTATTCATGATGCTATCATCGACATTCAATACATTCGGATAGCTGATTATATTACAGATATATTAACCAAGCCCTTCACTGAAGTGAAGTTTCTTCACTTGCGATCTCTTCTTGGGGTGAGGTCTTATGCAGCTACTCATCTTTCTCGGGCTATATAGTCCTTCTCTTCTTCTTCTTCTTCTAGGAAGATGTTGTTTTTAAATGGCAACCTTATTAGGTATTTAGTTGACGGGCCCCATTGGTACATATTTCTTAGTTGTTTAGGAGTGTTGTATTGTTCTTTCTGACTCATCATAGCCGCTACCCCAGCTTCGATGAATGGGGGTGTTGGTGTGTGGGATCCTATATGTCATCCACACACATATGGAGGGTCATCTCACATGGGTTAGGTTTAGTGTTTTCTTGTGTTTCATGCACTAGGGTTACTCGGTACCCTATATGTATCCTTTCATTTGACATTTATGAGTATGCCAAGACACTCCATTGTCTTTCTCTCTATACAAGCTTTGTTCTATTATGCAATTTCTTTCATTGATTGATCGATTCCTCCTTGTGATTACGTTGGAGCTATTACATTTCCTTTGGAGTGAAACTTCATCGTGGTGCACATTTTTCAATACGATTCTCACAAACTCTTTCAATAATGAGTGTAATTTGTCAAGTTTGACCAAATAAGGGGGTTTACTAGGTGGAAATGAGTTTTCATATCTTGATAAGGTCATGAAGACCATAAAATAAGGCTTGTAAATGAATTGTGAGTTGTTTCACGATGAGATAATCCTATTTTCTTAGTTTAGAAAATGGTTGAGTTTGTATAGGGTAGATTTAGTCAAAATAGGAGCTAATTGAGCTTCCTAAGGAGTAGGTTTAGGAAGTTGATTTGGTAAATGATCCTATATAGATCAATAATTCAATGGAGAAGGTTTATAAGTGTGTATTCAAATGTAAATAAATGAATTATGAGGTTTTAAATAAGAATATATCTTTGTTTGTGTGAATTTTTACATGTTTTTCTTGTATTATGTGTGAGGGTTTCAAATAGGGGACAACAAGATAGAAAACATACAAGTATAAAAATATGAATTAATACCCTACTATCATCATGAAAATATGGAGGAGAATATTCCAAATCAAATGCAATTTATTTGAGCTCTTGAAATTGAGTTTGAAGGTTTTTATAGCAATTTTTCTTTCCTCGGACCAAACTAGGAAAAGCATAACTTTTATTTTACCTAATGGAGTTCGCTAAAATTTGAACCCAATATTTTCCTCAATGTGAAGAGGAGGTTTGAAATATTTCCTCTTGAAAAAACATGTGTGGAGATGTATATATCCACCATAAATTTCTAGGTTTTGGGAGTTAAAATAATGAGCAATGAAAGGTAAGAAATTGATGAATTCTTCACCAAATGAATGTTTCAAATATTGTAAATGATTTGGATGATGTTATAGAGACATTTTAAATTGTGTATAAGGTATCAAAGGTTTTGGAAGCACCTAGGTGAGTGAATTATCACAAGAACTCACCGAATCTATGTTTAAGGAAAAGATGTCATAACCTTGTTTCTCCAATTGTTAAAAGAGAACCCTTAGGAAGAGTTTCACATGTTCTTACCTCGGTGCAGGGGTTTTGTAAAAATGGTTAGGATCTTATGATCACTATATTATCGAGGAAATTTTTAAGAGAACTCAGTCTAAAACCTCTTAGACCAAGGAGTAATAACTAGAATCAAGTAAGACTTCAAGAAGACATTGAGAGAATGGATGCCTATGAGTTCTTGTAAGGTGAAGCTAGTGATAGTTAGTGAGGATATAGTGGAAAATGATAAGAAATGATCTATTCCTTGGAGTATTGGGAGCTACAGATGTGACAAGATAAGTCATAATAAGTACTAGGAAGGATCATATACACAAGATCTAGCTATGATAAGAGTTTGAGAGCTAATATGGCATCATCTTCCATTGCACAAATTTATTTTTACAATTTTCAACTTGAGTCTTTGTCTCATCATTAGGATTATCTTCCAGCTCTAGCATGTAATCATCAATAATATCATCATGTGTTGACATTGCTATTCTAATTAATTGTGCCATGTGGTGAGTGAGGTGACATGTTATTAAGATTAATTATTTCATGTGAATACAATTATCATTCGGGGATTCTACATTAAAATGGCACAATGGTTTGACCGCAATCTTGAAACTTTAAATTAAACTTAAAAATGTATTAACAATAATATCTAGCCTATGTTTAATGTGGATGCAAGCTATGTGCGTGATTTTTTTAATTGGATCAAATAATTAAATATGTTTCTTTTCCTTTTTAATTGATTTGTATTCTTGTTATTATTAGCATATTTCATTTTACGTAAGAACACTCTAAATGTTATTTAAGTATGTAATCATGGATGAGCTAGATGTAAACTATTAAACAAGCTACAGATTTGTACCACATGCTACTAGTCGGTAGCATCAATGTATGCTACTGGCCGGTAGCATGAATATATGGTACCATCTTGTAGCATGAATATATTCTACTGGCCAATAGCATACATTCATGCTACTGATTGGTATAATACATTCATGCTTATCGTAAAGTATCATGAATATATGCTACCATTTAGTAACATGAATATATGTTACTACCCAGTTGTCATCTATTCATGCTACAAAACAAACAATATATATTCATTCTAAACGTCAAGAATATATACACTATTTGTAGCCTTACATAAAATGTTGAAGTATATTATATAATTAATGGAATATTTATAAATTACATTATATGCAGCCTTACTTGGGGTCCTGTAAATCATGAAGTTCAATGCTCACACTAAAATGTGAATTAGAAGTTGATATTTAATATCGTAAGTACATATATATATTTAGGCAAATGTGCCAAATTTATCTTGCATGGTAAAAGAGAATTTAATATAAATATCCGGCTATTAGTTTAAATTCCCAGTGAACCAGCCCTAAAAATCAACTTATACCAATAAAATTTAGGTTAATTAGGAAGTTGGTTGATCCTATAAATTCACCAAAACCAAATTTTAAAATCTGGAATATTCATGAATTAATAAAGATTCGCCAATAATTTTTTTACCGGATGATGAGGATATAGATGTGGCATTGTTGGTGGTATGGGGAGCTAGTTGAGATGGAAGATGAGGAGAGAGTGGGGGTTGAAATAGATGCACAAGAATTGGTGGTAGGTGTGGATGATGTTAGGGTTACAGAGGCATATTCTTCTTAGTGGCAGGCCGAGTGGATAGGTTTGAGTAGAGATTGTAAACACATGTAGAGTATATACAAGAGCGTGTTGTTGGCGGTAAGAGGGGGAGGGTGGTGTTGATAGAGCAACTATGTTAGAGGTGGTCATGGTGAGTCTTGAGATGGAAAGGGACAAATGGTTGGTCGAGCGATATTTTTGGATTGTAAAGCGAGATAATGTTATAGCTTCACATGAGTCTCATATATTAGAGATAGATGGGTTGAGCCAACACATCATGACTATATAGGGGTATCTTATTTCGAGAGAGGAAGAGATAGATAAATACCACCATGAGCAGGAGACGTAGTTGGATTTTTGGGTGATGGGGAAGTATATATCATGAGTAGAGATTGGGGTGGATAGGTCATATGCCAATGGATAGATGGGGCCATCTAGCAACGTGAGTATGGCTCATTATCAGGTGTTGGGAGATGATTTAAACTAATTTTAAAATATATTTATGTGGAGGCTTCAAATAATCCTAGATATGGAAAGCACTTGAATTGGAAATGATAAGATCCATCGAGAGTGTTACAAGTGTAGGCCAACCATTGAGGGGCGAGCGTGAGGGATCATCTAGTAATTCTAATTGTGACTAGGGTAGTAGTGGTGGATGGAACATTTGGTGATAAGGTTATAGTATACTACATAGTTATACGCCTATTTTGAGATATTTTGATGTATGATACTTTTTTATGAGTCTCTTTTTAATACCTTGCTGATGTATAGAGATTTTTATGGGAGCATTTTTGAAGCCCTTGGTGGTGTACAAACATATATATATATATATATTGTAGTTTCACAAACAGGACGGAAGCATGTATAATTTATTAATGTGAAATCAATCAACTTACATTTGTATGAGTTGTAATACTTATAGGTATTGTACAACTGAATACACACAAGAGAAAAATTACACACAGCAACAATATCCCCGATTACATAAGCTTCCAAAATATCATACGGGAAGTAATAACCAATTAAATACAAACAAGAATAGTTGTAACAATAATGCAACAAATAAATAATATTAAAATAATGTGGTTATTAAAAACATAAACAATCAAATAATCTAACTATGCAATGCATAATTATTAATAATATATTTATCCTAACATTTCCCCCCTTAATTTAGCATTATTTCAAGGGATGAGGAGAGGTACTCTCTGAACAACTCAAACTTGTCATGTGCAAGTGACTTTGTGAAGATATTTGCTTGTTTTTAAGCTATTGGACAAAACTCGAAGCTATATATTATGCTTCAACACATGCTAGCATATGAAATGTACCTCTACCTCAGTGTATTTTGTTCTTTTATGAAAAAATGGATTGTGAAAAAGTTTGAGAACACCTTCATTCTGAACATACATGGTGTTCAGGTTTGTCCTGTGGTATTCTAAATCCTTCAAGTATGCAATGTAGCTAAATCACTTCACGAAAGCTTTTCCTACAAAACGATACTTGGCTTCTATGAAAGAATGAGAAACAAAGTGTTGTTTCTTACTTCCCCATGATATTGGTCTAGATCCCATAAAGAATACAAACCCTGAAGTTGATTTTTTGTCATCAATATTACCTGCATGATTTGAATTTGCATATACCGACAATAAGAAGTTTTCATTCTTCTTGTATTCTAGACCAAGATCCATTAATCCTTTGAGATATCTCAAGATGCACCATTTTTCTTTCCAATGAAAAATGTTGGGTTCCTGCATGAACCTAGATAGATAGCTCACTGCAAAGCTGATATCTGTTCTAGTGTAGGTCAAGTAAATGAGACTCCCAATCAACAAAATGATAGAGAGTGGCATTTACCTCGGGAGATGGATCTCGAATGAGATAACTGTAATTTTTCTCTATAGGTGTAGAAATTGGTGTGCAACCCATCATCCTAAATTTCTCAAGTCTCGTCTTGGTATATTTCATCCGAGAAACAAAGATGTTATTCTCTTCCTAACATACTTCCAATCCAATACAATAGTGCATTAGCCCGAGATCGACATTTCGAACAATCGATTAAGATATTTCTTTTTGCATCGATCATCCTCACTTTGAATTTCCAAAGTGATGACTAGATCAACATAGAAAATGACAATCACAATCTCCCCCCCTTTCTTTTAAGGTAAATATTGGGATTGTATGGATTTATAAGAAATCCATGTTGTACAAGATTCTCATCAATTTTGATGTACCATGTCCAAGGTGCCTATTTGAGGCCATACAAATATTTCCCGACTTTGCATACCTTTGCTTCTTGACCAGTGCATCGCATATCCCTCGGTTAAGTCATATAGACTTAGCCTTGTAAATATCTATTCAGAATGCACTTTTAACTTACATCCGATGGAATTTCCAACCAAAATGTGTAGCTAGAGAAAAGATCATCCCGGTCATTTTGATCTTAGATGTGGGAGAAAATGTATCCTCATAGTCAATGCCTTCTTTTTTTTTTGCATACCCATTTGCTACTAGTATCGCTTTGTACTTGTCCATTGTTCCATTGTTTTTATTTCATTTTGAATATCCATCTCGCATTCAATGGGTTTCTTCCCTGGTGGAAGATCGACAAGCTGCCAAGTGTCATTTTTCATTATTTACTGATATTCATAGTCCATGGCATCTTTCCAAGAGTTTGACTGTAGGGATTCCCAAACTATAGAGGGATCATCAGCCTCAATAACTCTACTCACCAAAGTAAAGTTCACTTATTCTCTTGCTTTACTGCAATTCCGTGGTCCAGGGGTGGATGTATCCAATAGAGCATCCATTATTGCATCTTGTAACGTGCTAGTATACCACTTGGGCATATGTTGAACTATTCCCATGGGTCGTGGTTCTATCAGATCATCACCATCATCCCCATCATCACTTTCATCATCTACGGGAACATTAGCTTCAGTTTTTACAAATGGTGAAGAATCTACATTAGGTGAGTCTGGAGGAGGAGACTTTGTTTCCTTCTTATCAAAAAACTTAACATCTCTACTGGTGTAGACTTTTCTGGTCTTTGAATCCATCAATCTGTAACCAAGAGTCTATTCAAAGTGTACCCAATGAAGATGATTTTATGTAGCTTCATGTCTAATTTATTTCTATTATGCTTGGGTGTGTGCATGATTTCTTTGCACCCGAATACTCTAATGTGTCCAATAGATGCTTTCAATTTTTACCATGCTTCATCTGGTGTTACTCATTAAGAGTAAATATGGGTACTCTTTTCAAAAAATAAATTGTTGTCTTTGTTGCTTCTTCCCAGAATGTCTTTGCAAGTCCAGAGTCCTCAATCATGTATCGCACCATTTCCACGATAGTACGATTTCTTCTCTCAACAACACCATTTTGTTGTGGTGTGTGTGGAGGAGGAATTTGTCGATGAATCCCGTGAGTTTGTAGGTAGTATTTGAACTCATTACTGGTAAATTCCCCCCCTCAATCTGAGTGGATATTTCTAATGTGACGACTAGTTTCATTCTCAACAACTACTTTGAACTTCTTGAAGGTTTCAAAAGCTTCAATTTTCTTGCAAAGACAAAAAATCCACATTTTTATTGAATAATCATCAACACAAAACATGAAGTACTAAAATCTAGAATGACTTAGTTACATCGGACCACAAAGATCAAGTATGAACCGATCAAGCTTTCCATAAGCTTAAAAGTACTTTTTGGAATGAGACTCTGTGTTGTTTGCTTGTTAGGGAGTGAGGACACTTTTTGTATCCTTGTGTAGAGTTGGTAGCCAATGTACCATATTGCGTGGGCGAAGTGTCTCAAGATACTAGAAACTAACATGACCAAGTCTCCGATACGACAACCGTGTTGACGTAGAGTTTTTAGCCACAAGTGCCTGATCATCTCTATGTACAAAATTGAGATGGAACATACATACCACATTGGAGGCTTTTGTAATTATTTTCAAACCTTGTGATTTGTCTCAAATTAAACACATTTTCTTTCGGAATGACTATAAAATTAAATTTTTAAGTTGTGATCTAGGAGTTGATCGACTAAAAGAAGATTTTTAGTCAACCCAGGGGACATAGAAGACATCTAATAGTCTGTATTTATGTGAATTAAGGGGTAGAGAAATGTTCCCAATCCACCGAATCGTATATGAAGAATCATCACCCAACAAAACATGGTTTTTCAAGGTGGTTCCCTCATTGCGATAAACCAATATGTGTGGCTTTGTCATGTGTCGAGTAGATCCTCGAATCAACATACCAGACATCATTAGATGGCATGGATGGTTCACTTGATCGAGCAATGTACAAGAAGTCTTCATTATCCGAATGTCCTTCTTGCTCAAAGCAATATTTCCTTAATGATGGGATCTACTTTTCCAGCCTCCCCTTTTCCGCCCTTGATTATAGTTATAATGTACCTTGTGAGATTGTTGTTGTAGAGGTATAGAGTTGGTTCATGAATCTTTTTGTAATTATTATACCAATAATCTTTTAAGTCATGTCCTCTTTTCCAAATAGAACATTTCTTCTTCTGTTGATTGTCCCCTTGATGTTGATGCTGATTTTGGGTCTTTTGATAGGAATTAGGTTTTCCTTTACCCTTTCCTTTCCATTTTTGATGTGAAGAAAGTGCTTTCTCCTCTTCATCATCCTTATTATGCATAGCTTCCTCTTATTACAGTAGGTTTACCAGTTTTACAAAATTAACTCTCATATTTGACAAGTTTAGTGTTGTTACAAAAATGTGGTAAGAAGAAGGGAGAGATCTCAAAACAATGGGAATGAGAGCTTCATCTGTGACCACTTTTCCTAGGGCTAGAAGTGAAGCCCTCAATTTTGTAACTCTTCCTAAGAAATCTTCAATTTTCTCATTCTACTTGAACTTCATTGTGTGTAATTGACTCTACAAATTCATTATGACATTCTTGTTTTTAGTCTTGTACCACATGCTCAAATTATCCCACGCTTCTTTGATGTTTTGGCATTTTAATGTGGGGTTGCACATCATCGAAACTCCAAAAAATATGATGAGTTTAACCTTCCGATCTTCTTTATCAAATTTTTGTTGTTGTGTTGTATCAGTAGTTGATTTAGTTAGAGTACCATTCACGACAGTCCATATCTCATCAAACTCAATATTTGTCTTGATTTTAGTCTTCCATGTAGCATAGTTGTTTCCTCTAAGTAGTTGTGAATCTAGAAGATTTTTTTGGGGAAATTGGTGCCCATTTTACAAAAATCACTGATAGGGTTAGGCTCTTATCACTCCAAGTATAAGGTCTCCCAATCTATATACCGTCAGTCTGATATACCAAACCTTTCTATATATGCACCCTTCCGATATACCCAATGGTACGTGGAAGAATTTCACCCTTTCTATATACCTGGTGGTATGTGAAAGAATTCAATACATGGTACCAAGACAATACTGAAAGGGGTCTATGCGATTATTGACACCGGCTCAAAGAAATATCCTCATATGTGCACGTAACTTTGCTATATACTTGGATAATTTTTTCAGATCCGGATTTATGTTATGCAATCATTCACGAGATGGATGCAATGGCTCATAGTGTGTGCACTTGTGTCCTTATTACTCCTGTCAATTTAAAGGTTCGATGCCCGATGATGTTATTGCAGCTATATTAGGCATTAAGTATAGTAGTAGTCATGATGGCTTTACCGATAAGCGCTCCCGGAGGCCTTGTATATACCAAACCCTGCGAATGAGATCTAGGATCTTGTGAGAGTTTTTGAACCAAATTTTATTATTTTTGAGTACAATATTCTGCCAATTTCTTAGTTGTTACAAATTTTAAATTTGACTATGGCAACCTAAAAATTAGTACAATATACTAAAGTATATAATGGAATTCAAAAAAATTTAGCAAATTGAATGGTAGGAAAAAAACATTTTTTTATGGGCCCCGTGGCCTCAGTGTGCCCAAAACAATTTTTGAGAAAAAAGTAAAAAAATTGCATAAAATGTAGTTTTCCAAAGATTACTCCCCCTTTTTTGAATGTTGTCCGGAATTAAAAAATAGGCCTATTAGGAGAAAAAAATTTTCCCTGTATTAGGGTTTTTCTCGCTAAAATTTTAGGTGCCTATTTAGACATGACTAAGTTGTGTAGTCAAGGTTTTTCATCTAAAGTCCCCTCCAAGTTTCACGATTTATCCAAAATTTTCACTAAAAATGAATTATTTTAAAAAGTTGGTTGGGGGTGGGAGTTGAACCACAAACTTCTCACAACGAATTCTTTCACACTAACCACCTTGGCACATAGTGCACTTGTTCTATAAAACGAAGCAAATTTAATTTAAATTAATGCAAAAATTAAACCTCTCGTAAAGTAACATGGCTAGAATGGAGCTCCACGTGGTCTTCCCGGAGGAAGGTGGTTACTCTTTGCATGCTCAAAAAATGAATCTTGTACCTCTTTATCTCCTTTTTGCAATGAAATCTGCTAATTTCTTATTGATCTCGCCATCTTGTTTTTATCTCCATCACTTTTAATTTTAATCATGCCTTTTTTTATTTCTCTTCCTGTGTATGGAAAGTTGATCACCTTGTATTATTTGTGTAGGTCATGCGTTCCAGATTGAAGCCAAATTTTTAGATTTATGCAGGTTCAAAGTTGTTTTCTTATTGTAGGTTATGCAAGGGACGTGTGGTGGGGAGAAATGATTGGACAAGAGTTGGTCACTATTATTTCTCCCTCTCTTTTTTATTGCTTGTTGTATGTTGTAGGTGAAATGGGATGACTCGATTAGACAGATATTTGTGTTCAATGGGATCAGATTTCGATTTCAACTCTCCAAGGGGTAATACAACTTGGTTCTCAAAAAAATCTCCAAACAACTCGATTGCTTAAGGAAGTAGTTTGGTTAGTATTGAAATATCTCATCTCACCTATGGAGGATGACTTGGCCAAAGCGAATAGCTCACTCGGGAACATGAGAGGGATGGTTTTGTGGGAAGACCTTTAAATATTATAGTCACCTAGTATTAGCTACCAAATGCACCTCTAATATTAGAGGTAAAACCCCTTCTCGGGAAATTTTTTTAATATAAAAATTTAACTTCCAGAACAAATTTTTCCCACAGTGCGGGGGGCACCAAGGCAAAAAAATTCCTTACAAACACCTATACAATGGCAGGGATCCTTTGGGGATGTAGGGTTTTTGGGAATTTTCTAGAGGTAACACAGGCTCTCTGGAGTGCAGAATCTTCTCCAAAATGTTTTACTTCCTCTCTCCAACCTTCTCTGCTTCATAGGTCCAGATTCTTGCTCTGGTACCAAATGTAGTTTCACAAATAGGGATGAAAGCATGTATAATTTATTAATGTGAAATCAATCAACTTACATTTGTATGAGCTGCAATACTTATAGGTATTGTACAATTGAATACACACAAGAAAATAAGTTGCACATGTGCAACAATATCCCTGATTACATAAGCTTCCAAAATATCATACGGGAAGCAATAACCAATTAAATACAAACAAGAATAGTTGCAACAATAATGCAACAAATAAACAATATTAAAATAATGTGGTTATTAAATACATAACCAAGTAAATAATCTAACTATGCAATGCATAATTAATAATAATATATTTATCCACACACACACACACACACACACACACACACACACACACACACATATCAGATTTGTGTTATGTTTGAGTTTTGTTATGATTTTGATGTGATATTTTATGGAAATATCTCAAACATGTATATGTTATAATGTGATTTTGTTGGTCCAAGATATGGCTATTAAAAATTATGATCTTGTTGTATGATTAATGCACTATATGATGGATATGAACATGGCATGGGATGTTTTCTTCCTTAATTTTCCTAGCATATGTATGATGTGTGATAGTAAATACAAGGTATGTGTGACACTTCATGTGTGACCTTGTAATTAATATTAACATAGGACTCATAATGGTCAGGTCATACTTGGATCATATATGGGTGTGAAATAGTTGTTTTGTATGATTTTCTTACATGGGAAAGGTTTATATGTAGCAAGCATGATGAAATGGATCCTTTTAGGTAGTTCTAAGGTCTTTCCCAGCGTTATTTTTTTTGCAAAAGTGGATTGATGTGGGAAGATTGGGTTTGATGGGAAAGTTAATCAATCTGGAAAGATTTCTTGGGATGGTTTCTTTTTAAATTTTGATACGAGGGATGATCGATGTGGGAAGCTCTCTTTTTATATGAGGACTAATCAATGTGGAAAGTCCTTTTTCTATGTATTTTGATTTGGTAGCCATCCTTCGAGGGATTGGTCTACTATTTTATTGACTATTTGATTTTATGGTAGCCATACTTCAAGGGAGTGGTCTATAACTTCATTTGAATTGTAGTTTTTCTTTTGATGCCATTATTTTGAGGTATCATTATATTTTATGACAATGTCCATCCCGTAGACATGTTTATTTTCTTATAGCTAAGGGTGAGCTTGGGTAACCATTTCAAAGGTGATAAATAGATGTGTTAGCTACACATATGTCCTTATCATGTCGAAAAATAGGGTAAGTAGAGATAGTGTGTGAGTAATGTTTGTGAGGTTCCCTTCATCGCAAGCGCGGGAGAGAACTTGTATGTGAGGAATATGCTATGGGCATATTTGTGCATGTATTTAGGTTATAAGTGGTATGTTGTTAAAGGACAACATAAAACCAAATCATTATAAGAGTGATGGAATGTGAGGACTGATGGAGGGAGATCTTAGTTTGAATAATTTTTTATAAGTCAATATTTTAACAATAAAACAATTCAGAAGTGTAGGAATTTAGAGGTACCTTTTCAGTTTTACCATTAAGGGAGGATAAATGATAAGCTACGTAACCATATATTGATGAGCGATGATATATGGCACATGCCATTAGGAGAAAACTTCCCTTGTTTACTCTTTTCCATGATAGTGACATGTTGATTTTCTTTGAAAACAAGAGTGATCAATATTAAATTTGTGTTCTTTGAGATGTTTGTTATATTATCTTTTGATTTGATCTTAATAAATGTTGATATGTTTTAGAGAAATTGGATGACATTCATCTAATACTTGTAATTGTGATAGGAATTCTTGATGATATTCTTCTTCTGGGATGAAATATTTGAGAGAAACGTGTAAGGATTGGATTTGTATTTTAAGGAGAATAACTCTGGTGTTGTATTCTAAGGAGAAGGGCATAGTAGCCATAAGGTTTTGAAATTTTCTCGATATGCCATAATGTGAATGGCACTTGAACATGCCAATTTGTACCAACCTTATCTATATTTTTAGTAAGGATATTGTTGAGCGTTTTATTGGATGCTTTGGATGGGCCACTATCTTTTGGATGCTAAGGTGTGGAAAAGATGAGTTTGATGTTGTAAGTGTCACGAGTTTTTGAACTTTCTTATTTTTAAACAATTTTCCAATATCTCATTATGATTTTATGAGGTATAAAAAAGTAAAAATAATGTGATGATGGATGAAGCTGATGATTTTATCTTCTTTATCAGATATAAGGGGTATTACTTCCACCCATTTTTTAAAAGATTAAGTTTCGTAAGGATGGATATTTTCATTGTGATGAACGAGGGTTGATAAGGCCAATGAGGTCAAGCCCCCAATGTAAAAAAATCCAATGACCATAAGTCAAGCTAGAGAGTATTATTGGGGATGTGTGTAATATTAGAGTTTTTGACATTTGACATACTTCTTGACAATTGTAGTCACAACAATATCGCTTAAGTGTGGTCTAGTAGTATCCCATCCCCAAGAAACATTTAGAAATAGACAAACTATTAAATTTTCCACCACATATACCTTCATGGACTTCTTTGATAACTAGATAAGCCTTTATAGTTGTAAGACACTTTGGAGGAGGAGGCCTTCAAATCCTCTTTGTAAAGGATACCACCTAATATGATGTAGTAGGATGTGCATTGTTGAAAATATCGTTTACCATTTTGGATAGATATAAAGTTATTTTTCTTATGGAAAGATAGTTGTATATTTGAGTATACCAATTGTCAAATTAGCTAACTTCTATATGATTAATAGTAGGAAGATCAATGTTACTATAATATTGATGATCAATCTTGTGCATTAAAATGAAGATCTTGGAATGATTTAGTGATAAAGGAATGACAGAGGTGAGAGAGATCATTGTTTCTAAAAAAATTAGATGAGCACGGGATGGTTTAGATCTCATAATGGTTGAATATTTTCTAGGATATCTTTAAAAATGTTTTTGTATTTTTGCAAGATTTCATTTTTACATTGATAGATCCCTTTGATTTGATTATTGAAAAGTTTTGAATCCCCATAGATGTTAAGGATTTTTACACCAAGAATCATGGAAGTTTAAAGTTCTATGATGATAGCCTCGCATTCTGCCATGTTGTTTTTACAATCAAAGTTCACTTTTAAGGATTGTGGAATAAGAGTGTCCCAAGGGGTTATTATGGATATTTTGCACCCCCTCCTTGTCTACATTTGGACCCATTGAAAAACAAGGTCATTTTTAGAGGGGTGGTATCGTGATCAAGGGTTTTGATAGACTCACCAAGGAAGTGTTCACAAGGGGGTTCATTAGTAGGAAGGGGGATTCAAAGAGATGATCATCAATGAGGTGTCCCTTAATGGATTTTGAGAGATAAATTGAAGGTAAAAATCCATCATGAGTATGAGAGATCCAGATAACCGATCATTGTGATATAGTTTATATTACATGTATTTTAATGGGTTAAAATTTTTGGCTACATATGTTTTGTGCTTTAGAGGAGAGAGTGATGGAGTTATGAAGTTGTGAAGTATAAGGCACAACACAAATTTTATACTTCAAGTAGAAGTTTCATAATTTTAAAGGTTGTGGATTACATAATATATGGTCTATTATTTACCCTTTTCATATCAATGTTTCATCATGGCTCCCAAGGAGGGTCAAGAGTGGAGATATATAGGTAGAAGGGCTCCCCCTTGCATGAAATTGTAAGAAATGGTGGTGATAAGAGATATTGCTTAAGGGCATCGAATTCCTGTTGATAATGATTATCCCACTTAAAGTGGATGACTTTTCTAAGAATGTGTTGGAAAGGTTAACAACAGTCTAATAGTTGAGAGATAAAGAAATTAATTGATTGAATCTTTCCTTGAAGGTTACAAAGTTTCTTAAGATTGGATGGAGGAGGAATATTGATAATGGCCTTGAGCTTTTAATGGTTAAATTAAATTCCCCTAATAGATACTATGAATCCTAATATTTTTCCTACAAAAACTTTGAATACACATTTAATGCGGTTAAAGTGAAGAAAGAACTGTAATAGCCATGCAAAAATCATGTCAAGTATAATTATGTTGTCCCTTTCATGTTTTGATTTAAATAAGAGATTGTTTGCATAGTCTTCAATGGTTTTATGGATGAGGTCGTGGATGATGTAGGTCATAGCGTGATGATAAGTAGTTCCTCCATTTTTAGGCCAAAGGGTGTTACTCTGTGAGCGAAGATTCACCATGGGGTGATAAAGGATGTCTTATGTTGGTCTTCTGGTGTGATGAGGATTTGATTATAACAATAGAAACCATCCATAAGGGAAATTATTTAATGTCTTTCTATTATATTAACAATCTGATGATCGATGTTAGGTAAGGGAAATCATCTCTTGGTAAAGTGAAGGTAAGATCTTAAAAGTCCATATAGATGCATAATTTTCTAGTTTCTTTACTAACATGTATGATGTTAGAAACCCATTGGGGGTAATCTATAGGTATTATATGTTGGAAAGTGGTGTTGTCATTGATGTCAATAACTATCATTGATGTCAAAATGGGTGTGATGTCACATCATGTGTGAATTTTGATGAAAATGTGTTGATATTTCCTTTTTGTTAGAGATGAATAAGAATTTTGTCATGTTCAAATTGTTATGATGAAATGTCATGAGACCACTAATGAAAAGGTGGTGTCAAGGAGGTGTCAAGGTATAGATGCATGCATATGTGTCTTGAGATGATATGGTGATTAGTAGGTCTAAAAGAGTTGTGATGATTACAAGAGGAAGTTTTTAAGATCACTTGTTGATCGAGCATGGTCTAGTTTTTGATTGAGCATCATTATCATGTGGAAGGTACACGTGTGCACTAAAGAACATGAAAACCACCAAGTTCTTAAGAAGCCTAAAAGGGATAATTACCCTAAATAAATGATATATGGATAGACACGTGTGGTTTAATATGTTTGAGAATTATGAGGCATGAGTATAAGGTATAAATACTCTTAGGAGTGTCTTAGAGCATGTTCATAGGGATATGACCTTAGGTCTAGGTCTACACTAGACCTATTCCTATGCCCTAAGTGTCCTAATGAGGTACGTAAGACATATTTCATCATGAAAATGAAAATATGGGAATGGACATAGATAATTAATGTTTTTTCAAGTTTGTGAGCAAAGTTACAGTGGGGTTTGTAAGAATTACCATGAAAAGTGGTTTTAGACTCTATCAAACTCCTAGAAGTCATAATAAAAAATTAGGAAGGAATTTCTTGTGCTCATTGGATCTTAGGGACTCTAAATATTGGCCACATCTCTTCATGGAAGTTTGATAATAGACCTAAGAAGGATTTACAAATATTATTTTAGATATTGAGGCCTTAGGATTAATGAACAATCGTTAAAAGGTAAACATGTCATAAACCCTCCTAAAACCATAGTTAGATAATGATGGTGAATAATTTTCTCAAAATTACCTATAATGGATTAGGTGACCTAGTTTAGTGATTGGTTCATGTATATGACTCATCAATATTTCTCCGGTGGCGTTGAGGTGTCATGACGGTGAGTGAATCCTGAACAAATTACATGTTTCTACAAAAATTGATATTTATCTCATGTTTTAAACTATAAATGGTGTGAAAATGGATGGTGTAGGAAGTACAGAATTCATGGTCCATGTTTAGGTTTGTTTCAACACAAGGTTTAGCCCTTAGGGGGTCTTTACAGTCAATATAAGAACACTAGTTTTTTTGTATGAGAGTTTTGGTGGTCTTGATGAAAATTTTATCTCATGAACTTAGGATTTGAGTTGTGTTCTATAATAAACATGATGGTGTCTTTTAGCTCACATATTTCTCAATTCATTCATTACATAAGCGTTGGAGGACAGTTTGTGAGGTGATAAGGAGCTCACATATTAACCTAGTCAATTGGGTTTAAGACAAAGAAAGTGAGGTCTAGAGACTATTATGTAAGACCAATAGTTATCCCTTAACCATGGTGGTTTGGTCACTAAGAGTTATCAAGGGATAATTATGGACCATGTAAAAGCTACAAGCCTTTAAATGAGTCATTACAAGTGTTGGATATTCAAGTCTTCATGATTGGTTTTCCTTGTGTGAGACTAGTTCTAGGAGTGCTTGTTGGAAAGTAGTTCTTGGGCACTTATAGTCCATGTGCTGGTGTCTAAATAATGCACTAGTATGACAGAGGTCATATATCAAATTTTTGTGTGGTTTACTTTTATGGTTGAGTGATTTGATTATTGTTTGAACTTCATATGTGAAGTCTGTAATTGTAGGTCATATACCTATCAAGGATAATTGATTCTAATGGTGGCTTCATTACATGATATGGAGATACGAGATGGAAAAACATGTTGAAGTCTGGTATAATAATTATAAAATATTCCTAAGTGGTTCCTTATGTTTGAAGAAAACCATGTAGCCAAGACTATCATTTCTTGGCGAAGGAGTTTTTTTAGGCATTTAGGCCTAATTGTTTCGTAATGAAGAAATGTGGGTATGATGTGTTATTTCCAACCTAAGGATACTTGTGTATGATTTTTTCATATTGATATAATGTTCTATACTATATGAAGGCTGACTGAGGTGGTATGTATGATCTTAATTCATGTATATAAGAAAAACAACTAGGCCTATTTAAGTTTGTTAGAAGACAATGAAGCGGAGCGAGTAAGAGGGAAACATATAGAGGTGCAGAAGGTATGTGTGACCATTAAATATATGGAAGAGAAGATGTCATGTAGATCCAATAGGTGGTGATCATATGATTTTAAATTTCATATGACCTAATTAGCTTGGTGAAGAAGCTTGTTGTGTGAAGAAGCCTATAAGGTAGTTTTGAGAAAGAGAGAAGAAGGAAGAGCTAAAGAAGAGTCATCATTTGTTGTTGTATAAATATTAACACGGTGAAAAAAATATTTAGGTGGTTGATTTGGAGCTAATTCATCTAGGGTTTGGTGCCTCCATGAAAATTTGTGCTTGCTAAACCTATGGGTTGATGATCCTTATGGGGTTAGTGTCTCACTAAACTCAGGTTTTCGTGTTCCTTGTGAAGTTGGTTCTTCACTAAAATTGATATTTATCTATAGGATGGTTATACATTTAATTTATCGGTGGGTTTTATTCCCTGCAAGGGTTTTCAACTTAAATCGGTGTTCATGTGTTTTTGTGCTCCTTTTTGTATGTGTTTAATGGTTGTGTTGTCTTGATGGTTAATAATGGATAAGATAAATTGAATGGCTGATGGATGTAAATGTATAACTGAATGAATGTTTTAATTCAAACTAATTCACCCCCTCTCAATGTTTTTTTTTCCAACATCATGAAATTTTCTAAGAGGAGGCATTCAAGTTCCTCCTTAATTACTAGTGTGATTCATGGATGCATCCTACAAAGATTTTTCTTCACGGGAATATCATTCCATATAATGGTGATATTATGGATAAAATTTTTAGGGTTTATACCATGCATATCACTAGAAAACTAGGAAAAAGGTTAACTTTTTATGGATAAGAATGTGGTGAATTTCTAGAGTTCATGGGGGCTAAAGCTTGACCAATCTTAACAATGTGTGGTTCTTGCAATGTTCCAATCTTAACATCGGTGGTTGATTCATTAAGAATGTTACATGTGTAGGGAGGTAAGGATTTTTAAAGATAGTAATCCTAAGCCCCCATATAACTTAAGATGATGTCATCATTATGACAATGAAGAATGTCAATAGTGGAGGAATCTTCCTCTATAATGTGTGTTAATGTTAGAGGAAGAGATTCAATTTAATATTATCTTGATAAGTTAGTGGTCCTAATGTGATATTATTGAGTAAAAAATTCAGAGGTTATGTATATGGTATCATTGTTTTTAGAGCATATGTATGATGACATTAATGGATGTGGTTGTGGTTCTAATGTACATGGTGATGGGTTAGGGGATTATTTGAAGTCAATGTCATGTTCTTTAGGATGTTTCCTTAAATATTCAAAGGGTAATTTGTGCATACTTTTTCATACCTACCAAGACTTAAACCTTTCCATGTGTAGTAGTGAAGGTAGGTTTGGGAAAATAGATGCTTATCTAAGAATGAAAAATTTGAGGAAAATGCTTGAGCTTGAGGTTTACTATAAAGATGGGAGGAAGGGTGATTGGTGCCTCTATAAACAAGTTCTTTTCATAAGAATGGGGGACCAAAGGATATGATCTTTCCTAGGTTAGGCTCATAGAGTTGTTATTTTTCAGGTATCTCATATGTTTTAGGCATAGGGAGTACATTGAGGGTTATGACGAGATCCTCCCCGAGTAAGATATGTTACATGGTGTCTTCAAAATATTGATCATTTAGTAGTTTGGATGTGGAGATAGAGGAAATTGTAGCAACATGATCCAAAGATGTGGAGTTTTGTAGGGAAGAATAATGTCATTAGGATTATAGGTCATATAACAAGGTTTAAATATATTTGGATCAACAGGGATGACAATGGTCTTACCCTCATGTTTGTATTTCATACACCGATGTAAATTAGATGGGACATAACACATAGCACATATCTAAGGATGATCTAATAGTATGTTGTATTGGATCTCTACATCTACAAGATAGAAGACTTCATGAAAACTCTTAACACCTATATTGATAGGGAGGATGATCATTCCCAAGGTGGGAGTGATAATATCATTGAAAGCGTGTAAGGCAAAAGGAGATTGAGCAATGATAGTGTTACTTAATTGAAAACAAGGTGTGAGATGATAGTATATTGATGCTAGAAATATTTTCAATTATATCTCTTTTAAACAAAGTGTTGTTCATTTAGGTGGTGATGAAGAGGGGCGATCATGGTCCTCGGTTGTAGTGAAGGAATCTTGGAATTGTTGAACGTTATGGTTGCAGTCATTTTTAGGGCACTAATAAGGTTGGAAAATGGATAAGGCTCATTTTATGGTACTAAGATGACTTGAATGGATTCAATCATAACATCTCAATATTGTGAGGAATTTTGGATAAGTTCATAAAGGGACATTTTGAGGTGTTTGATGTAGCTATTTGAGAACATCATTTTATATGGATGTTGTGGATTGAGTATCATGTGTCATTATGATGGAAACATTTAATTTAGAAGATGATGGATTGGATGAAATTCAAGAGGAGTGGAGGAGATATATATTTAAGTCGATCTTGATTAAGAGATTTCAAATCTTGGGTACGTGCTCTCGTGGTGATATGGATAACATCTATTTGGAACATAGGGGTCTTACTAGAGGAGGAAATCCTTTAACTAAACAAGGCATCATATGATGGTCTAGGATTATCTGATTTAGGAGTTTGAGAGATAGTTTCGAATTGATTTTGGATCTTATCATGTATAGATTATTATATGAGATAGCATTATTTTTTTATTTTTTGGGAGGAGTCCTTTGTTAGAGAGACTCGGGTTTATAACGTGGAGTGCTTTGCAAAGATTTTGTGTAAGGACCTAATATTCAATGATAAGTGTAAAAATCCTCGTAATTTTACTGGGAATGATCCACCCCTAGGATCGAAGGGCTTGATTGGTGATAATTATATCGTTGATGAGAGAACAATTTTCTCAAGGATTTTTGTATAATATCCTAATGAGGATATTTGAGATGTTAACAAGGGAACTTAGGAATTTTAATGTCATTTGGTGGTTTGAAGGGATGAGATGCTTGAATCGTGTGTTCTATGGCATGTTTATGTAAATGTTTGAGAGTAGGTTTAGATTCTAATATGGTGACTACGAGTTTTGATCAAGGATGGGGCACCAAAATACAAGGTAAGGATTTTACATCTTTCGTTGCATTTTTCTTGTTATTATTATGTGAAATTATAATCCTTTTGTGTGGATGGCTTGTTTGCTTTTGTTTCGAATGGCAAGGTTTTTGATTTGATGTTGAGAAGTTTTGTCTTTGGATGGTGTTTTTATGAGTTCGATAACATTTTTCTTTTCTTGATATTTTGAAAGGATGGTAGTAGGGGTACTTCGTGAGTGCATGTAATGGGGTTTGAATTTTATGACATGAATGGGTATGAGTATTTCTTCCTAAAGATATTTGAAGAGTTTGACTACATGTTTGATGTTTCAATCATGGAAACACATGGTACAATAGGTGTAGGTGGTAGTTGGTTGATTTTGTTGATAATGTGATTCTTAGAATTCTAGGTCCCTACAATGTTGGTTAGAGGATGGTTTGGAAAGGGTTGTTTGAACACATCCACATCTTGATTAAAGGTGCATTTGGATTTTATTTTTTAGTTCACCTCAATCAATGAGATCTTGGAGAACATTCCTAAAATAAAGACACCTTTCAATGTCATTTCTTCGCACTTGATGATATTTTCAATAGTATTCATGTCTATACCATGATTGTTTAAAGGTAGATTTGTCAATGGGTAGGATGGGACGGGGATTTACCATGTAATCCTCCAATATTTTGTTAAAAATAGAGCTATAGGACTTCCCTAAAGGCATATATTTACATGGACGTCGAAGTATCGGCTCTAATTTGAACAATTCTTAGACATAGTTTTAAAGACAATTGAGTTCGTTGAGCTCTTTTATTTGTCATTGATGGAAGAGGTTTTAAAGAAAGAGTCAGGCTTGGGATTCTTAGATCATAATTTCTCCCTACCATCGTCAAGTTCTCGGATTTCCAAATTCCAAGCCATCGTAAAGGCCTCGCCAAATGTTTGAAATGACTCAATTTTAAGGGTGGATGATATGTGTTTTACACAAGAACAAGTATTTAACTTGATCAATTCAACGTGAGGAAGAGAGAAGGATATTTGATTAATAATTCTTTTCCATCTGGGAATAAATTAGTAATAGAATCATCCTCGAATTGTTTGATATCCTATAAATCGGTGATAGATATCTTACGAGTGATATTTATGGTAACATTTTCTAAGAATATTTTTTCTATTTGTGCAAATGATTAAAGGGAGTGTTGAGGAATAATTTTGTACAAATCGAGTGCAGGCCAGACTAACACCATCGAAAATGTCCCTAGCATGAGATCTTTGTCATGAGTTATAAGATAATAGGCATGACAAAAGTCCCTAATGTATTGTTACGGGTCTTCCTTATTGTCTAATTTGTTAAAATTTGAAAGATCCAAATGTGGGGGATAAGGATTAAATGGTACTTGAGGGGTTGATGGTTTCGTTGTAGAATTTTTCATAAGAACGTGTGTTTAGGGCCAAGGGTGATAGCTTTGAGACTAGTGATTTTATTAATCAAATCCTGTATATGACCATTCTATGGAGGTTGAATGTTTGAAGAGGATAGGTTATTTTGTCCATAAATGAAGGGATATTAGTGTTGATATTGAGGGTAAGGTAAAGGGGTATATCCCGGTATATCAGTAGGTTGATTGAGGGACAAATAGTTATGAAGAGGATTGGATATATTGATATGGATGAGGGATAGAAGTATTAGTGAAGGGTTGTGAAGGTTGTAGATTTTTATGCAGATAGGTATAATCGTATTCTGGGATACAAGTGGTAGGGGCTGAATGCAAGGATGGATGGGTGTTTGTAATAAAACTCATATTGATAGGTGGAAAAAATGTGGAAATAAATACCACTATGTTATGAATCAAGGTTTTGGATTGTTTCTAGGTAATAGGCTTGGATGTGATAAAAGGACTTGTAGAATGACGGATACTAGAGGAGCTTGTTAATAGAGTGGGGTAGTAGAAGTTGTGCAAGTAATTATTGATTGTTAGGTACCGGTGTGAGTTTTTGTAACCTAGGGGTTAGATGAAGAAGCCTATGCGGTAGGTCATTGTTGACTAGATATATTTTCTTATGAGATGGTATTGAGTTTGAAGCTAGCAATAGGAGCAAATGAGGTAGGTATCAATGGTCTCGTGTGACTAGTAGTACAATAAGGAGCAATTTTCTCTACAACCAGTTTATATAAGGGGTCAATGGTCCTGGAATGATATTAAGTAATAGTAGTAATAAGTGCATGATATTCTAGGTTGGGGTGATGGATATGGATCCCTCATGAAGTGAGGTAGATATTAAGAAAAATAGGGTTAGTGTCTAAGAGTTATTCAAATATTGGGTCACCACTAATGAGGAATTGTGGAATGGATAGATTACAGACTTTTGATGTCTCTTACTAAGTGTCGGGAGAGTGGGAGGCTTCGGGGTTGTTTCGGTGGATGTTTAGAAGGGACCTGACATATTTGTAATGTTTTGAAGATGAGACTATTTCCTAGTCAATAAATTGATAAAGAAAGAGAAATATGGTTGTTAAAAGAATGAAAACCTCACAATCACAATAGAAATTTCTAAGATTGTATTGATTAACTAAGAAGGATGTGAAAAAATAAAATGGCTTACAAAGAGGTACTAATCATAAGCTGCAATAAATCTTGTTTTAAGTGAGTTAAGAATGCATTCCTCAATATAATCGAGTGTACAAGAGGCCCAAATCTATATTGGTTTCAATACAAGGAGTGATATTGGGGCCTACCCCCACTTCACACTCCTACAATGATAAGGGTGTTGTATTCTTAGCCAATTTACCACCCACAAATTACTTATACTTGGCCGAACATAGAGTCAACTTCCCTCTTGTTGATGAAATCCAATTAGGTAGACATGGAAGGAAGTGTTTGAAAATGCATATTTGATTTGTAATGTGGTTTGGTTGTGTGTGAAGGGAAACAATGAATGCATATTTTTACCCCCTCTTTAAACTAGATGATTAGGAAAGAGTGGAGGTTCTTTTTAAGACCCAAAAGAAAGATTGATTTCTATGAAGACAAAGCACACAAGATGCAATGTTGAAAGAAGAATGAAAGAAAATAGAAAGGCATACCTATGTTTGGCTAAGCACTCATTTTTAATTCTTTAATCTCACATGTTTTTTAAATCCACTTAAGGACTTTACAATGAAAATTTAATAAGAAATGAAACAAGAAATAAATTTTACCATGGAAATGTAAAAATTTGACTAAAAGGGGACTGTTTGTCCCACTGGGTGTGCCAAAATCTTTATGGTATATTTTGATTCACTTTTATTGCATGGAAAAAATTACCAAATACTCATAGGATAACACAATTTAATGATACCTGTGTTGATTGATGTCGAGATATATGGATACAAATGAGCACCAAAGACTTCTTCTAATTAATGAGAGAACATGCACATAAAGTGATAACTAGAAAAGAAATATATTAGATAATATGATGATGAGTTTCTTAGAAAAGGCCAATCCCAAGAACCAAAGGGCTTCCTTTGAAGGGTGTCAACTTGTTTTAGACAATCAAGTGATAAATGATGAAATAGATAATATGATAAAATTATGATATTAAGATAATGTAATGACGAAACAAAATTAATCTTCCATAGGGATAGGAAGACTTTGTTTGGTGTAGTAGATGGCCTATGATAGATATTTTGAGGTATAAAGCTCTTTGAAATACTAAATTCACTCTTTCTCGGTGGCATCCTGTATGTATTTCTCAGATGATTTCCAGATAATCCTCAATGTATTTCAAATTCGGTGTCAAAACGATGGCACGATAATCAACTCTTGTGCAATGTCGTATTAATCCCAAACAAAGCGTTGGGAGATTATTGGAAGGTTGTCAAAGCTATTAATGGGATGTGTTGTACCGGAATGGTCATCTATAGACATAAAATACTTTGAATCCGTAAACTAGAAGAAAACGGATCCCGATAATGATTTAAATGTGTAATATGTAATAAGAAGGCTATGGAAATAGGAATCATGGGTTATTTAAAGGAATCTTGGGAAATTAAAGATAATCGTCGATGATTCAAGGAATCACTATGGAAATAACCAATTTAAATAGATGTTAATTGATATCTGATATTCTTGTTTCTATTATTTAATTTTTCTTAGAAGTGATGCATAAGTATAATGAAATGTATAATGAAGATAAATACTTTGTTTATGATGTGCTATATAAATGATAATGATGCAAAAAGATATTACGATTATGTTTGTTGACATGATGTCCAAATATGATTTATCATTGATGTAAATCCACATTAATGAAAATGTGAATTTTTTATTAATATTTCATGATAATGTTCTTGATGCTAACATACTGGTTCATATGTATATCAACCTTACAATGGGATTCAGTGAGGTATTCTTGCTCTTGTATGTCTATACAGTGCTGCCTAGGAGATGTAGCTTGGGATTATGAGATTCTTTGATGCTTGGGAAGGATTTTGAAATTTTGGATAACATGATTTGAAGGTGTTTGAGCACTCATAGTGGTGGCATGATGCAGGTACAGAAGGATCACTTGGTTATAGTTGCTCATTGGGAATAGGTATGTTTGCTTAGAGGTGTGACAATGTGTATTGGAGCCATATGAGATAATGGAAACATTAATTGAGGTTTATCATGGAATATAATTTATGTTCGAGATAATTTTTAGAGGTTACTTGATGAGTTATTGCATTATTTAAGTTAACTCTAGCTTTTATAGTGAGGATCTAAGATGCAAGATAGGTAAGTCTTAGTGACTGGAGATTTTGAGATATGGAATTTATATTCTAATGATTGGAAATTTTATAGGGACAATTCATAGTGATCTCATCAAAATTTTAGGTTCCCGTGTTGAGTATTTTGTCGATATGATTGATTTTGTGAGATAATGTCAAAATAAAGTGTAATTTCAGCTCAAAGTGCAACTTTTGATGCTCGTTGTGAATAGTGTGTTTTGCATGGAACATTTTGGATTTTAGGGAATATTTTTTGTTGATTTGAGAATTTTTAATAAAAATAATGAGGTCAATTGATGTCAATTTTTATGAACAAATGTTAAGAAGGTAAAGAAGTCTAAAACCCTAGTTAAACCCTAGATAGAGAAAATTGTAGAGAATGAAGTACGCTGACCCAATTTTGATTTTTCATCAAAATTTATGATAGAAGATTCATCATTATTTCTATAAATTTATGATTGAGGTCATGGTGATGAGTAGGCCCCACCTAAAAAATAACAATTTTTGAAGAAGAAGGTGTTAGGAAAAGATGGTCCAAATGAGTAGTATGAAAAATTGATGGTGCATGATTTTTAGAGTTTTTATTGATTTCCATGGATGTTTCTGAGAAATTTCATGCAGTTTCATGGTTTTTTGAGGTCCAAATAGGTTGACTAGTCAAAGGGCAATTTTGGGATCTCAAATAGCGGGTCCAATAAAATGAGCATACATTGAGCTACATGTAGATTTTTGAGATGATTCAAGTTGTGTTAGAAATTATATTAAGATATAAATACATTTATATATGTATTTACTCATGATTATGTCATTTTATATGGTTTAGAGGTTATTCTTTGAGCATGAATATTTTTAGCAGCTTCAAGCCAACATCCGTTTTAGTGAAAGTTTAATGTTGGTTGAAGCATGAGATGGATTGGGTGATCTTCCTATTACATAGACTGTGAATAGGAATTAATTTTTCATAAAATTAATCCATTTGAAGGTATTAAATATATCTATAAATTATTTTATGAGCTAACCTTTGGAAACATTTATTTTGGCGGAGTTGGTCTAGTGTAGGCAAATGTTGATGTGGTTTGATGTGAAGGATTTTTCATGACTTCTAGCTTGCTTATAAGTTTCCTAAATGTTCTTAAACTTATTTTTAGTTTTCACATGGTATATTTTGGTTTCTTATAATATATTTGGTGATCATATGAAGTTTCCACTTGGTCTTTGAAGGGTGCAAAAACAAATGTTTTGAGATTTGAAAGGAAATAGGCACGAAAAATGAAATAATTTGATTGGTTAATATTAATTTTGACCATGTATGAATTTTTAATGATGTTTTATTCATATGTATGGAGATTTTTGTCATGAAAATTTATGGTACTAATGTTAGGGCATTTTTAAGAATGTGTCTATTAGGTTTTGAGCCATTTTTGGCACATGTAATGTGGTTTTTACTAGGATGACTTGATTGGGTCACTTGTGACCATTTTATTTCAAATTTTAAATGTTTCCTTGATGTATGGTTCGAACCAAATTGAGGGAAAAGGTTTTAACTAAGTTTGAAAGGTGGAGAATCATATAAACACTTGTTTTTGGGTGTTTATTTGGAACTTGTTGTGTGTGCAAGTGGAGCAACCTAGGTAAAGTGCGAATGCAAGTGTTTGATCATGAATTGAGGTCAAAAAAATATTATGGGTTGAGAATAATAAAACGACATGAGAGAAAGAGTTTGATGATTTTTAGAGGGTTTAAAGAACTTATTTTGTGAAGTGTGATCACCTAGGGTTTGAGTGAAGAAGTGTGAACTGAATATTAGATCTCCATCGCTTATGGCCAAAATAATTTAGAGATATACACATCATAAGGTGTTTTAGTGGGTAATTTATCATCTTTGGGGTTTTAGAATCCTTTTGGATTTATTTCTTCACAAAATTAGGGGTTGGTGCTCCTTGTAGGGTTGGTGCTCTACTAAACTAGGGGTTGGTGCTCCTTGGGTTGGTGCCTCACTAAATTAAGAAACATATCAATATAATATTTTATTTTAGTGGGTTTTCTTCCCCTTACATTTTCCCACTTATATCTTGTATTCTCATGGCATTTCTTTGCTTTCATGGTTACATCCTTTATTGATGGTTTATGGTGTACACACATTAAGAATTAAATAAGTGGTTATTATGATTGTATGATTATGGTATTTTGACTTTCAAATCTAAAATATAATTTTAAGTTTTTATAAGGACTTATTCAACCCCCCACCTCTTATTTCATTGTGCTTATAACAATTGGTATCAAAGTGGGTCATTTTGTAGAAGTTTAACAACTTGAAAGGAGATCCTTGAAGCACAAAATGGCTAAAGAACACAACAATCGAAAGCAACCATTGTTTTCTGGAGTAAATTATAGTTTTTCTAGTATGAGGATAAATAATTTCATCATGGCACAAGGTTTTTATGTTTGGGTTGCACTATAAAAGTTTTATGTTCCTCCTGCTAACTCTCCAACCACCGAGAAGGAGAGTGTTGGAGTTGAAGATTGTGAGGAAGAACCTAAGAAGAAGGATTACAAGTTTGAAAAAGGTAAGTATAATTTCAAGAGTCCTAATTATAAAAAGGATAATTATGTGTTTATTTAAATCAAGATGATGGTTTTTCATATGCAAGTAGTGGTTTTTAGATTATGAATCTAAAAATGAGTTTGAAATCATAGGAAATGAGGCCTTATTCATGACTAAATAAGCTATGAGGTCTTCAAGTGATGGTTCTTCTCTATTAGGTGATTTTATTTCTAGTTATGGTAACTATTTTGATAAGGAATGTGAAGATGACATAGATGATCTTGAGAGTGTCAAAAGGAAACTTGAAAAAATAAAAAAGAGAATCAAAAACTGAATTTGTAGCTTAAGGAATATGAAAAATAGTTTCCCAAGTTAGATGAGCAATATACATGGTTAGGTCTACAAAGCTAATTGAAGCAAACAAGTTGTTAGAATAAAAACTGAAGTTTCTTGTCTCTAACCTATAGGATAAAGAGAATTTGTGCACCAAGTATGAACAAGATATAAAAATTTTGAGGGGTTGAGTTGTTAGAAATCAGTAAGAAGGCTATGTCCTTGTAAAATTTTGAAAAGAGTGCTAAGGATCTAGATGATTTACTTGGGAAACAAAGAGTTTGACATGATAGGACTTGATTGGGCTTCAAAGAAGAGCCTAAGGACAAATAAATTAAGAAATATTATGGTGTTCCAAGAAAGTAATTAGATAAACCTGTTGTGAAATAGGAAAAGAGAGTGACACCTATCAAGAACAATGAAAAGTCAAGGTTAATTAGACAACCAAATTCTTCAAGGTATGAAAGATCTTTCAATGGTCATTTTTTTACTTGTAATGCTTTTGGTCCTAGAGCCAATGAGTGTAGGAGATCCTCCAAGAATGATCATCCTTAGAGAGAGAATAGGAGTGGTTTTGATAAAATAATTGTATGTTATAATTGCAATGAACAAGGAGACACTGCTAGGTATTGCTTACATGATAGACCTAGTCAAAATGAATGGCTGAAAAGGAAGAACTTAGTAGTTTGATACTATTTTAATGAGATTGGTCATGTGGAAAGAGTATGTTTTCATGCTTATTCAAGACAAAAACAGATGAATCAAAGGCCTAGAGTGTATGAGAACAACTTTCGAGCTAGAATGCAAGGTAATGACTCTAGAAGAACATGGGAGCCAAGAAAGGACAATGTTGTCCCAACATGAGCGATTGACATTGAGAAGAGAGCTGTAACAAAATGTTCAGATTAGAAAAGAGAGGATGAAGGAGTTTTACAAGTGCCCAAGAAGGCTTGGGACCTCATCAAGACCTTCTTTTAGGTCTCTATGGAGCTTATATGCCTTCACTATGCTTCTTGAAGGTATATCATTACATATGAAGCATCTAGGTTAGGGGGTTTTTCTATGTCACCGTGTGTTTCCTATAAAAGGTGAAGGTATGTGTATACTAGCTCCCAAAGTCTTGTTTTTGGGTCATTATGTTGGTTCTTATGAAAAGGTCTTAGCAATTAGTCTTTCATCTCTGAGTTGCACTTGTAAGTAGCTTGTGTGATTTGTGTATGAGTTCTGAAGGTATGAAATTCATCTATGGTGAGTCATGAATGTTTTAGTGTCATCTTGACATATCCTGCATGCGATTTCAAATGTTTTTAAGGGTCTTGAACATATTTCTCATGGTATTTGTGTCCATATTTGATCAGTTTTGTATCACCGTGTATTGTCAAATTCTGCATAGTCTTGTCTCTAACGTTAGAAGTTTATTAGAGGTTTTCATGGAACATATGAGATCTTATCGTGTAACGCACTATCATTTATTTCGTGAAGTCACAATTATATTCAATTCTTTGCTAAAGGGTGTCATACATTCATGTCATGTGTGTTGTAAGTCCATAGGGGTCTGTGCTTGAATTTAGGACTATGAAGATCTCTTGTGCTACTCTAAGTGAATTCCTCATGCTCCAACATCACTCCAAGAAGCTAGAGTAGCTTAAGAAAGGTGTTGAAGGTTATCAAGTGTCAACTTGATCATTTTTTATGGAGAGAATGGCTCACTGTGACCTAAGTTGCTCTATATCAGGGTTTTTCCAAGAAAATTGAGATGATATAGGTATGTGAAAATGGGGTTTATGATAATTTTAATTGAATAATCATCCATGGTTTTGAATATGTTATTTGAAGTTTATAATGCTAGTTTGGAAGTGTCTTGAGTTTATTTCAAGAAAAAATGATACGACATTTCCCTAACTGGGCTTGCATTCCCATGAGCCAATGAGTGTAGGAGATACTCCAAGAATGATCATCCTTAGAGAGAGAATAGGAGTGATTTTGATAAAACAATTGTATGTTATAATTTCAATGAACAGAGACACACTTTGCTAGGTATTGCTTACATGATAGACCTAGTCAAAATGAATGGCTAAAAAGGAAGAACTTAGTAGTTTGATAGTATTTTAATGAGATTGGTCATGTTGAAAGAGTATTTTTTCATGATTAGTCAAAACAAAATAAGATGAATCAAAGGCCTAGAATGTATGAGAACAACTTCTCGAAGCAGCTAGAATGCGAGTAATGACTCTAGAAGAAGATGGGAGCCAAGAAAGGACAATTTTTCCAAACAGAGCAATTGACATTGAGAAGAGAGCTATAAAAAAATGTTCATTTTAGAAAAGAGAGGATGAAGGAGTTTTACATGTACCAAAGAATGCTTGGGACCTCATCAAGACCTTATTTAATGTCTCTATGGAGCTTATATGCCTTCACTATGATTCTTGAAGGTAAATCATTACATATGAAGCATCTAGGTTAGGGGGTTTTTCTATGTCACCGTGTGTTTTCTATAAAAGGTGAAGGTATGTGTATACTAGCTCCCATAGTCTTGTTTTTGGGTCATTATGTTGGTTCTTGTGCAAAGGTCTTAGCAATTAGTCTTTCATCTCCGAGTTGCACTGCAAGTAGCTTGTGTGATCTGTGTATGAGTTTGAAGGTATGAAATTCATCTATGGTGAGTCATGAATGTTTTAGTGTCATCTTGACATATCCTGTGCAATTTCAAATGTTTTTAAGGGTCTTGAACATATTTCTCATGGTATTTGTGTCCATATTTGATCAGTTTTGTATCACTTGTGTATTGTGAAATTCTACATAGTCTTGTCTCTGTCGTTAGAAGTTTATTAGAGGTTTTCATGGAACATATGAGATCTTATCAGGTGTAACGCACTATCATTTATTTCTATGAAGTCACAATTATATTCAATTCTTTGCTAAAGGGTGTCATACATTCATATCATGTGTGTTGTAAGTCCATAGGGGTCTCTGCGTGAATTTAGGACTATGAAGGTCTCTTGTGCTACTCTAAGTGAATTCCTCATGCTCCCACATCACTCCAAGAAGCTAGAGTAGCTTAAGAAAGGTGGTGAAGGTTATCAAGTGTCAACTTGATCATTTTTTATGGAGAGAATAGCTCACTTTGTGACCTAAGTTGCTCTATATCGGGGTTTTTCCAAGAAAATTGAGATGATATAGGTATGTGAAAATGGGGTTTATGATAAATTTTAATTGAATAATCGTCCATGGTTTTTGAATATGTTATTTGAAGTTTATAATGCTAGTTTGGAAGTGTCTTGAGTTTATTTCAAGAAAAAATGATACGACATTGCCCCCGACTAGGCTTGCATAGTTCCCCATGAAGCGATCGCATGGAAACTTGGTTTAAAACTTTGTAATTATCATCTATCCATGAGGTACTAGAGGATGTGAAAGTTTTAAGCTTAAATTATGTGTACTTTTCAGTTATGTATGACAAGTATTATAGTGTTTTCTCATGAGCACGAGTGATTTGAGGGTTTGATCTCTAAAACCCTAACTGTTGGATGTATTCAATATTTTACAAGGTGATATGTAGAAATAATGAACTTCATGATGTATTAAAATTCTAAATAAGTTATTTTACATATCTTAGAGTGGTTTTGAAGAAGACTTGGTTGTCCTTCATCATGATTAGTGCCAAAAATTGCATTCTACAATACAAAGGAAGAGGTGTTAGTTTCTCGAGGTAAGTTTGAAGTTGTTTCTTCATCTCTTGTGTTGGTAATGGATTTGAGGTTCCCTTGAAGAATATGAGGTTAGTTTGAGAGCATTTGGTGTTATCTTCAAGTTGATATTTTCTTGAGAGAGCATCTTGTTGCTCCATGAAGAAGATGAATACCTACAGTCTATAAATGTTTAAATAATGTAGAGGAGGATGGTTTCAATGGTATGTCTCATGTTTAAAATATTATTCTCATATTGAAGAGGTATTATCTTTCTTATATCTATTTTTTTCATAAAGTGGTAGTTGATGGAGGTCTTTGTTGCTTGTAAAAGCTTGAAAATATGTTCTTGCTCCATAATAGCAATGTGCAGGCTGTAGGAGCTTAGTTCTTACATGGTGACAAAGTGATGTTGAAGTCAAATGATGAACTTAAATCTTTTTGTCTAAGCCTTTCATGGTGAATATTTTGGACACGTATTTTTATGGGCTGAATTGATCTAGTTTGAGTTAATATGTTAATCTTGTCCTTCAAAAGATGTTTGAGACTATGCTACAACACTCGAGATAGGGGTATATTTGGAAAGAAGGTGTATGTTTTCTTCTAATGATAATGTTGGTAGGGGAGGTTGATATAGCTAGTTATACAAGAAGTTGTAAGTGTTGAGAACCATAAAGACATTATTTGACCTTCTCAATGAATTTGT
The DNA here is from genome assembly GCA_018340775.1 of Taxus wallichiana var. yunnanensis. Lineage (NCBI taxonomy): Eukaryota > Viridiplantae > Streptophyta > Pinopsida > Cupressales > Taxaceae > Taxus > Taxus wallichiana. The sequence goes on from CM031241.1 coordinate 164,584,043, forward strand.
GGTGTTGGTAAGCTTTTGATGAAGACTCAAATCATGTAAAAATGTTGTCTTTACAAAGAAATTGTTGCTCAAGGTGTGTATGGTGCCTACAAAGATGGGGGTGATTGATAGAGTTTCTAGCAAGGGTATAAGTGCTCCCTAGTCCATATAAGGTATGTTCTTACAAATTTATCCATGTTCAAATCAAAATTTTCTTATCTTAGCTAAATATGACCGTAGTAGAAGACTAAAACATTGCTTGAGGATTTCTAAAATTTGTAAAGATTATTCCAAGGCATGGTAGCGAGAATAGTTACTCAAATTTTTTTCTCTTGAGCTATTATTTGAATAAATTTTTTGGGGGGGCTGCTATTTGGATAATTCAAGGCTTGGTTGACCTATGGATGCTTGTTGAAATTGGTTATTTTACACTAAGAAGTCTATTTTGGGCTCATAATATTGTTATTGGTATGAAGTGTATGCATATTCCTTATATTGCATGATTTAGGCCTAGTAATGATGGATCATTATCAAGTAAGGTGGAGCAATGATGTGGGATGGTAATTAATAACCTTGTTAGTATGTTTAACGTATATGTGGCTCAGATATTTGCTCTGAGCTACGGTTGATTCATGAAGACATTAATAGAGGTATAGGTGAAAATGTGCCCATTTGCATTCCTACGAGGTTGGAAATTATGTTTTTGCCCCTAACAAGGTGATTTTATACCTCTTTCATGATTTTGAATATTGTTCATATGTTTAAAGTTCTCTTTCCATGGGAGCTTCTTGCTTGCATGCCTAAAATGAAGGCAAAATTCAGATTTTGAGAAAAAGCAAAGAGAAGGAGTGTCTTTGAGACCTTTGGTTGATATTTCTAACAAAAACATGATGTTATGAATCTGAAGAAGGTGAAAAAGGTGAGCTATAGGTATGCCTTTGTCATTAACGTAAATAGGGGGAGAATTTTAGAGTGTTTTCCATCAATGACAAAGGGGAGATTATTAGCATGATGTCTTAATCTAGGTGTTGTCATTGGCGAAAACCCACATTCATGAAAAACTGAATGTTGTATGAATATTTCATGATGTATTTATTGATGCTATATAATATTGGTTTAGATGTATATCAGCTACTTCTGATGAGATTCAATGAGGTATGTTTGTTCTTGCGCAATCCGATACATGTGCTTAGAGGAGATGTAGCTTGCAGTATGAACTTATAAAAATTTTGGGTAGCATGTTGAAATTTTTGATAACATGATTTGAGGGTGCTTGAGCACTCACATAAGTCACATGGTGCACGTACGAAGGATCATTTGGTTACATGTGCTCATTGGGAGCAAGTATGCTTGGTTAGAGGTGTGACAGTGTGGATTGGAGCCACATCAGCTCATGAAATCATGAATTCAGGTGTATTATGGAATATAATGTATGTTTGGGTCATTTTTATAGGTTACTTGATGAGTTAATGCATTATTTCAATTGACTACGCTTTTGCGGTGAGGATTTAACAAGCAAGCATAGGTAAGTCTTAGTGACTAGATTTTTTTATTTATGGAATTATTATTATGATCATACTATATGTTATAGGGATGATTCATAGTGCTCTTAGATAAATTTTAGGTACCCATGATGTGTATTTTGTCAGATATGATTGAGTTTGTGAGAAAATGTCAAAATCAAGTGTAATTCTAGCTCAAAGTGTAGCTTTTGATGCTCATTTTGAGTAGTGTTCTTTGAATGGTAAATTTTGGATTTTAAGGAATATTATGTGGTTATTTTATAATTTTTTTAAAAAATAATGAGTTCATTTGATCATCAGTGTTTATGAATGAATGTTAAGAAGGTAAAGAGGTATAAATCCCTAGTTAAACCCTAGCTAGGGGGCAATTTACTGAGAGAATGAAGTACACTGACCCAATTTTGATTGGTTAATTAAAATTTATGATTGGATTTTGTAGAGGACTCTTTATGATTTCCATAAATGTATGATTGAGATTATGGTGATGAGTGGGCCCCACCTAAAAATTGCAGTTTCTAAAGATGATCTAAAGGAGTAGTATGAAAAATTGATGGTGCATGATTTTCTAGAGAACTTATTTATGTTCATGTATGTTTTAGAGAAATTTCATGCAATTTCATGGTGTTTTGAGGTCCAAACAAGTTCACTGGTCAAAGGGTAGTTTTGGGATCTCAAATAACAGGGTCCAGTAAAATGAACATAATTGAAGATACAAGTATAGTTTTGATATGATTCAAGTTGTTTTAGAAATTATATTCAGATATATTTCAGGTAACATATGGTTTGTCTCATGATGAGGTCATTTGATAGGATTTCTAGGTCATTCTTTGAGTAATAATATTTTTGGCAATTCAAGATAACATCTATTTTGGTGTAAGTTTGATGTTGGTTGAAGCATGAGATGTATTTTTGTTATGATTTATAAACTTGTAATAATAAGAGGGATTAATTTTTAATATAATAAATCCAATTTGAGGTCTTGAATGTTTTTAAAATGATTTTATGAGCTAACCTTTGAAAACATATTTTTTGGTAGGTTGATTTGGTAAAATCAAATGTTGTTGCGTGGTTTGAAATGAAGGATGTTTCATGACTTATAAATTGTTTAAAAGTGTCCTAAATGTTATTAAATTTATTTTGAGAGGTTAAATGTCATGTTTTTGTTTATTATAAGTGATTTTGCGATCAGATTAAATTTTTAGGGTGTTGAAGGGTGCAAGAAACAACCATTTTGAGAGTTAGAAAGAACTGGGCCCATAAATGAAATAATTTTGTTGGTTTATATTAATTTTGACCATGTATAAATGTTTAATTATATTTTATGCATATGTGAGGAGTTTTGGGTCATGCAAATGTATGGTACTAATGTTAGGGCATTTTTAAAAATGTGCATATGGGGTTTTGAGCCATTTTTGGCACATGTAGTGAGGTTTTGGATAGGAAACCTGATTGGGTCACTTGTGATTGTTTTATTTCAAATTGTAAATGTTTCCTTTATGTTTGGGTTGAAACAAATGGAGAGAAAATGTTGTGCCTAAGTTTGAAAGGTGGAGAAGCATATAAAATCATGTTTTTGGGTGCTTTTTCAACTAGTTGAGTGTGTGCAAGTGGAGCAACCTAGGTGAAGTGTGATTGCAGGTGTTTGAGAATTAATATATGTTGAACCAATTTTTTTATAGGTTGATAAAAGTCGGAGGACATGAGAGCAAGAATTTGATGATTTATTGGAGGGTTGGAAGATCTTTTTTTGTGAAGTGTAATCACCTAGGGTTTGAGTGAAGAAGTTTGAGATGAATATTGGATATCCTTCAGTTGTGGAAGAAAATACTAGAGATATTCACATCATAAGGTGGTTTAGTGGGTGCTTGATCATGTTGGGGGGTTGTAGCCTCCTTGTGGAGTTTATGTTCCTTGTGGGGTTGGTGCCTCAATAAATTCATAATCTTATCAATATAATATTGTGTTTGAGTGGATTTTATTCCACTTGAGGGTTCCCCACTTATATATTGTGTTCTTATGGTGTTTCTTTGGTTTCATGGTTACATCCTTTATTGATGGTTTATGGTGTGAACACATTAAGAGTTGAAGAGTTTGTTATTGTGATTGTATGCTTATGGTACTTTTAGTTTCAGATCTAAAATATAATTTAAAGTTTTTATAAGGATTGATTCACCCCCTTTATTCCATTATGATTCTAACAATGTTATCTTCCCAAAGGCTTCATATAGCTACGGGGATGTCGCGATGTTGTCATAGTGTCATCTTAATCTTGAGTGTCGAACTTAGTTGTAGTGTTCAAAAATCAGGATTAACAAAGATTGGTGAGTTTATATAGAATCACCAGTAGGGAAACTCACTTGAAATTGGTTGAAACCACTTCTAAAATTGATAATTTTGGATTTGAGGGGAAAACAAGATGTTCATAGGAGTGTGTTAAGGAGGTTAAGAGGTTGTGGAGGTTTTGGCCTTACTTAGACTATAATAGCTTCATTTGGTTTAATTTGTTTAGGATGGAGTAAATATATATCTACGAGGATAGAATAGAAGTTACAAGGGTGAGTTATGACTTATTACTTGGATATAGTGATTTATATGTGAAAATAAGTTGTGTAGATAGACCACCTAGGGGTGCTGAAAACGATTGTATACTAGGGGTATGTAAGAGTTGATGTAAAAAAATAAGAATACGTAAGAAAATTAATATGATATGAAACTCGAAGTGGATGTGGAGTAAACTTATGACACAAATGTGGCAGAATAAATAGATGTGTGGTCATGACAGATGATGTGAGATCTAAAGGAATATCCAATAATAAGAAGAGTTCGTAAATGAGTGGTGAAGTGGGAATTAAGGTGCATGTGTTAGAATGCTCCAAAATAGGTTAAGTAATGATAGAAAGTGTAGGTAATGTTTGAGGAAGATATTGAAGAATGAGTGGATACAAATGCATATGTAAAATGAGGTGAAATAATGTAGTGGATGGTCTATGATGAAATGAGAGTATAGGAAGAAATAAGGGAGCTTGAATGAGTTCTGATGGAGGAAAGAGGGTGCATATAAAAGAAGACTCTATAGTTAAATATATGAGGAGTGGTATGGTATGGGATGGGATGAAGAGTGCATGGTAGGTGTGGCAAGGAATAGGTGATATGAGGTTTGTATATGATCAAAGAAAGTAATGTATTGGATTATGTGATAGTCAATATAGGAATTTCCAATGGTATATATGTGCTAATGATGATGGATGTGCTGAAAATATGAAGAGAGAATCCAAAGAGGACGATGTCAAGTGTGAAAAGGGTGAGTGCATGTCCAAAGTGGAAGAGCATTCAATGGTGGATATGCTTTGAGGTGTTTGATTTATATTGTGGGTTCAAGTCCCACTTTGTGGTCACTAAAATGTATGCCTACATTTGGATCAACTACACGATGTGTTAGTTGCTTTATAGTAAAACCATAAATAACTACTACTTAAATCAATGAGCTTACACTACAGCCACTAAAAAATAAGAGGGAAAATCATGGGTTATTTCATGAAATAAAGTGGGATAAGTGTCCAAATACAAATCTAAAATATGAATATAAACACTTGAAAAAATATTTGTTATTATTGGTGGCTAGGGAACTTTCTTCAATTAGATCTCTATCCTTTTCAAGGTTGAATTAAGAAAATGTAAGATATGCAACCGATTAAGGAAAACAAATGAAAATTGTATATGTGTTTAGGGGACCAAGGGGTCAAAGCCATGGTATAGAGTTTATTTGTTTATGGTTGTTGGTTATTGTTGATGTTTGGTTTGGTTTGGAGATTTTTGTAGTCTCAATTCAGTTGTGGTGAAATCACTAAAATTTGGAATAATATTTCAAGTTATTCACATGTGCAAGTGGATACACTATATTAAAAATCTGAAATATGACTATTTTACGAGTTTTTGGTGTCCAATCGCTTTCTCTTTCTCCTTCAACAATTTCTACAAATAAAACACATACAAGAAATAGGTTAAATTGTGAAAGTATGCAAGAGGGTGAATGTAGTAGGTGAGTGTGATTTTATAGATTTGGGGTGCATAGAATATTGAGATGGATATGAGTGCAATATTCTGAAAGTGGTGATGGATATGAGTGCAATGATCTAAAAGAGGTCATATGATAAGGGTTTGTTGTGCATCGAAAGTGCAAATGGGTAGGTAGAGTGGATAAAATTAAACTTGAGTGGATGTGAATGAGTAAATGAGAGTATATGAGGATAAGTGAGGATTACTTGTCTTAAAATAAGTTTACTTTTTTATGTTTTAGGTATGTTATGGGATTATTTGATTTTTGTTATTTGTTGTAGTTTTATATTGTTTTAGGTTTTTTTGAATTAGGAGACCTTTTGCATATGGTGTGTTTTCTAGTGTATACACAATGAATACAAAAATATTTATATTCTCACATGGTCATACCAAGTGAATTCTTACCTCCTTCGAGTGTGTCTTGACCATTATGTTCTTGCTTTCTTGAAAAGAGGCTTCTCTTTCCCATTTCCTTGGGATTCTTAGTGATTGACCATTTGCACACAATCATAGAATGGTTATTCCTCTTACAATATGTGGGAATATACCATACCAAATTTTTATGTTACATGATCTTCCTTCATTCAAATAAAAATAAATTGTGGAAAATTTATCTTTACCACATACCTTATTGGGTTTCCCCATTACTTCCCTTTTGTGCTTTGGTGGTGAAGATGGTAGAGAGTAGTATTTTTATTTTCTCATTGTATTTTTATCACGTGGATGATGTAATTATTCACTTTATTTTCCTTCATGACTTGATGTTTACAATTTTTTTGGAATTTATATTTTGTCCTATTTAGGTACACTCATGCTTCTCTCTTCTTGATTTCTTTTTTTCTTTCATCTCTTTGGATACATGCAACAATCATCTTGAGTCTTAGAAATATGGTATTGGAAACATTTTTACCTTATTTTTCTATTTTTGGCGTGTAGATGGAATGAACATTCAATCATGGAAGGTACTCTTGCTTATGTCTTGCTAGATCACTCTCTAATATCTATTGTACTAGATGGAAGGAATGCATATTGAATTCTCTCATTAACCACAATGGGGCTAACGACTCCTTGGCCATCCTTTATGATTTTTTTTCATCATAAGGTCCATTTTATTAACAACCTAAAGCCTATACCCTTACTATTCTTCTCAAAATCACAAATGGATTCCTTAAATGTAGTATGGGAAGAAACACCATCTTATCAAGTCAGTTACCAAGAATTCCTCTTTCATGGTTTGAGCATCTTAGGTAGAGGTGGGTTCATTTTCCTTGGTATATAACATTATCTCGTTTTCTCTCCTTCATAATCTTGGGTATAGGATGGCTCTTTTTCCTTAGTAGAATTTTTTTGTACTTTTAGCCATTTTTATAGCTCTTATGATTTACATGAAGAAATCCATGTGGTTAGACCATTTTAATATCGATCAATCTTAATTTCATAGCTTTACACTAACATTTTCAATGCTCTATTTTCCTCATAGTACTTTTTCCCAAGTGTTTGATCAAGTAGCTCCATCTAATAATAATTGAAAAAATATTATTCCATACTTACATTGGTCAATATCACAAATGAAACCTTTAAACATACGAGAAAGGGGATCATATTTCGTAAACAAAGTTAAAGAATAAAACTCTTATTAGAGAAAGACTTAATTCGAAGTACTATGTAAGATGCTCGAAACCATTAATCAAAGTTTGTCTTTGAAAAAATACTCTCCACTGTCATTTCAATTAATATAGCTTGCACCTAGCAATGTAAGTTTTGTTATAATTTAAAATGTGTGTGTCAAACTCTATACTAAAATTTTATTTGAGAAATGACTGGGAACTGCTCTTTTATAAAACTCTTCATTAAATTAGCATATTAACAAGACTACGCAGTAGCATTTGACAATGATTGACAACAACTTCGAGTTTAAATTTGTTTTACTTGCACCGCGAGGTATCATTATTGCTAGCTGTCATATCTATGCTAAGATCCATGGAAGGAGACTTTGCCTAAGAACTGCTTGTCCTCTCCTTTTTCTTCATATGCCATCAATGTAATTTGTCTCAATGTCGGTGCATTCTTGGATTCGAGTGTCTTTACAAGTACACCATCAATTTTTCGAAAAAGCTATTTTAATGGTAGCCAATGAAATATCATGTTCAGAAAAAAAAAAAAAAAAAAAAAAAACAAAACATGGACAGTTATAAATCACAGCATCTAAACCATCTTTATCCTCAGAAAACAACGAGACCCATGCTTCACTCAAGGCGGTGCACTTTCATAACATGACAATTCCATATCCATAAATTTGACAGCGACTCTTGTGACATTGCATCTTGCATAATAATGATTACTATTTACATCTGTTTTTAAGAAAAATAACTAAGAGGGTCTGTAGTTTTCTTTTATGTAATTTACATTTCAGTTAGGTGTTCAAAATTCTTACCCTTAATGGTTATGGAGTAGGATATTTGATTCTGTTAAAATTTATTGGTGTATTTTAAAATTTGTACTTTAATGAATGATTAGACAACACTTTTTACATTATTATATGCATTATTGGACAGTAATCATTTTATTTATGAGTTGTTTTTTTTAATTTTTGTGAAGTGGAAGATAAATATTCTAATAATTCGGGCAATAATTATGTGTTTATAAGAATAACCATAGTTACCACATGCAGTGGTTTGTAGAGCAATCGTCGTTTTCTAAAGCTGTAGAAGAAAAACACTAAAAGATGATGTTTTTTTGAATTATGAAAAAGCATAATTTTAAACAGCCATAATTAAACAAAGATACTTTATTATTAGTAGTTTATTTTTGGAAACAAGATATTAAGTTATATACTTTTTGATTAGGAATAATTTATCACATATGATTTTAATGATAGTAATAATTGTGATATTATTATAAAAGGTTTGTTGTATTATTAATATTTATTATATGTTTTTGAAAAATATAACTTGATGAATTTTTCCTTATTTATCGTAATTTTTTTGTTGGTCTTTTTTTTTTCCATATTTTATGTCTACCGTATTATACAATCCCTATAAAAATTACGACCTTAAGAATAACAATAAAATAGGTTTCTTGTATCAATCATCAAAATATAAATTTTAACAGATATAAAAAATGAATAAGGCTAAATTTAAATTGTAAATAAATTTAGAAAAATAACTACCCAAAATCCATGATACTTAAATTTTAATAAAGACCAGCTTCAAAATAAAATAAATTGAACCTTATTTTCTCCTCCATAAATAAATTAGAAGTTACAGTAAAATTGACTGTAACATAATGTAAGAAAATAATAATAAAATTACTTTGAAGATTTATTTAATCCTCAAAGATTGAATATGTCAAATATAGCGACAACACAATAAAAAAGTCAAGTTGGAGAAGGAGATACTGCCAACTCTTTGTCATGAAATACCAGGCAATGGTCAGATTTGGATGCTGTACTAATTGTGGTAGGGAAGTAGGGTAAAACGTGTCAAGAAAAGATTGATAAGTTGGGGAACAAAATGATACACACCTGTCAGTCAAGTTTTTTTCCCTCCTCTCTCCCTCTAATGGATGGGAAATTCAATTTTTCTTATGGTTAAAAAGGAAAAACGTTTTCTAAACCGTCCTTAGAAATTTTAATTCAGGGAAGGTGATACATGAAGATGAACCTTGGGAGGCATTGTCACGTTTTATACACATAAAAGTAAATCAATGTCAACCATTAGATCCCATAATGTTGAACTTTGTTCATCCATAAACTATTATATAATCAAGGGTTTTGTTGTGGTATTAATATGTAATAAAGTTTACGTTTTCATAAATAAGTTATGATTTTAGGATGTTTATAAACAAATTATAACTGATTTATATAAAGTGTTATTGTCAATTATTGATGGGCTTGGGCTTGAATTTTTCTAAACATCTTTTAGTTGTAATCTAATTTTAAGCTCCATATCTAAAATGTCTTTATGTTTATGGTACTCATTTAGAGAATTGAAATGTTTTTGGGCTATATTGTACATTAGCTTGTGCCTAGAGAGTGTATTCACTTTTTTCTCGTGTTCATCTTTTTATCTTGTGTATATGTTTAATGTTCTTATAATGTAGATTTATTCTTTCACTAATAAAAATGAGAATTAAGTTTTTAGAGCTGAAAACGTGAAAGAACAAATAAATACAATATATATCAAAAAATTATCGTGTTCAAGATAAGAGTCATGTTTGTGTCCTAGATTCACTTAAGAGTTGTGGTTAAGTTGTTAGAGTTAGCCCACACCGTGTGCTCTACTCTCGGTTTCAAATTTAATCCAAAATTATGGAATCCCTAATATATCTAGTTTTAATAAGTAGTGGTTTATCCACTATTTCTCTCCATCAAAGAAAAACATTATTACAAAAGAGAAACATTTGACATATTTTAATATTATAATGACCCCTTATAATGGATGTTTCAATTTAAAATAAGTATGGATCCTAAAAAGTGATCATTAAGTCTCTTAAAAGACATCGATAAATTTGGAACAATATAGAAAGTCCACGCACATGCACAAAAATAGGGAAATATGTATGCTCAAGGGCCCCTTCCATAAGTAAAGATGCGCTCTCACGGTAGTACTTAATACTACAAAGTCTCATGAACGGTAGTCAGTCAAGGAAGCTAACGAGATCGTATAAAATTGTACTCCATTCGATAAAACATTGGAACACCGCAAAAACTACCACCGGTTTTCTATGTTTACATTATTATTATAATATTCAAAGTTTTTATTGACTCGGCCATGACACTCCAAATACATGTGTGCAAAAACCTCATAACATGAAATGCCCACAAATCGACACACAAAAACCAAGACAAAACACGTTAAATACTTAAAAATAATTTACGGTAATTTTTAAAAAGATTACTAAGTCAATAGACTTTAATTACGTTTAATTAATTTCACATATTTACAATGTAATCGTAACCGAATTAATAATTAAATATTATTAATTCATTTCCACAATCCTTTCGGATTTAAATCATCTTCTAGGGTTCCCATTAATTCTAACAAGGTGATACAATCCTTATGCATATTTCTCAAAATTTCATACTAACCAATGAGAGGTTCAAAAAGGACCTAGCATATACTTGTTTTATAAATATTATACATATGTTTATTGTTTGATATGACAAGCGGGTATAATCATTTTATTATCATGGCTTCAACTTTGGAGTTCATTACAAGATTCGCACTAATTTTTATACTTGTCTAGCATTGAAATGACTTATTCTTTCATGATTTATAATTCTGGTATTATATCACGTACTAATTGCCATAAAATATCATGATACTTTTACAATGATAACATAATATATGTTATTTTAAGGCTAGATATATATTCGATACATTTTTATAATATTTCAATATTATTTGTAACACCCAAAATCTTAGGGCGTGAATTGACATTACATACTCATACAAGATAGCTCAAGAGAAAAGTTTAAATTTTCTCAACCATTCGGATTGCATCCTCTATAAATTTTAGGGCATACAATAGCAATTTCGTATAATGAGGGTTATAGATTTATATATTCTACTTTTGTTTAATCCCATAAATTTATCTGTTCCACATTCCAAATTATAAAACACAAGTTATAGTTACATTTTCTAAGCATATTTCTTATTATTTTTCTAATTAATGCATTCCTTTTATTATGATATCCCATATCTTGTGTCATTAAGGATCATCACCATTGTTGGCATGATATCTCCCATTCTATATAGGTGGAAAAAATTGTCCATTCTACTTTCGGGGGGAGTATAAGAGGATTGTTTTTTATTTTTCACATATTTTTATTTCTTCTATTAAACCACCAAGTTATACTAAGGAACCATCCTCCCAATGTTCTAGTTTACTTATTAAGTTTTGAAAGTCCAAGCCCTTCAATTAGAGTTCTAATATGTTCAGGTTTATCACATTACCAATTGAATTTTAATGAGTAGGAAGATCCAAGCATATCACATTATTAATTTTATGAAAAAAAGATCATTAACTAAAACAGAACACACCAAGTTTACAAGAGTTTTCCCAAAAGTTACATGCATCACCGATGCATTCCAAGTGAGTCTCCACAAGTGTCGATAAGAGATACAATGAATATATAGCTTATGAAGTTATAAATTTGTTTTTACAAGTTTAAGAAGTTCATATCAGTGTGAGGAAGAAAATAATGTTTACGGCTTATACTCAAAATAGGTTCACTATATGAGAGAGAGAGAGAGAGAGAGAGTTTCCAACAAAACTTATACCTCCACAACATACAATTGACCAAGAAATCAAGACGAAAAGGGGCAAATTACCCATAGACACCACACTTTCTCATCAAGAAAACATCAAAATAGCAAAAGGGAAGTCAATTGATATTCTAAAACATATCCTCTAAGACCAAGAGTTAGAGCCTTGGATGAAAATCAAATCATGATATAAACACACCCACGTTCGAACTTAAGACCTATAAAACCGAAATCTCTAGGAACAAAGTCCAAAGGAACCCAATGCAACCATATATATCTAATCATAAACTCGATACTAATGTATCATAGGGTGGTATATGCTAAAGAAATCAAGAGGTTTAACACCAACGTATACCTGTCTATGGGTCCTCAAGATAAAAATCATAGTTATTTAAGCAAAAAGTTCAAAGGAACTTAAGTATAACCATATTTACCAAAGATGATTACAGTCCAACATGTCAATCTTCCTTAATTAATACAATGAAACTGAGTAGGACTCAAGAAATCTATAATTATCCAAGAGTTACTCCATCCCTAAAAATGAATAAAACTCATACTAGGGTGCAAGAAGGAACATAATCACCATCAAAAATTCCAACTATACTGCACGACACAGAGAACCCTCTCCCTAGGAAAAGTTGAGTTACGAAATGGTTACTCTAAGGTCTTAGGCACACAAGGTTCCATCACTCCAAAACCAAAGGCATGCTCTGAAGCACCTAGGATACGATCAAGACACCTAGGGTGTACCCCCATACAATGAGAGAACATAACACAAACACCATAGAACCAGCTCATCAAAAACAAGAAATAAACCACGTAACATTCTTGACGACATTTAACCAAGTGGCCTTCAAGACAAACAAGGTCTGAGTTACTAATCAAAGATAAATTATGAGAAATCTCAACGATCAAAGAAAATGGCTAAGTAATCATATTACAATCCTTGAAAATCTCGCAATAAGATAAAAATAATAAGAAGATCCTCACAACTTCTCAACAAATCATTAAAATAAAATGTTGGTCCTTCATTAAATATTTTAGGGAAATCTTGATCCAAGGGCTCTAATAGATTTAATCCTAGGGTTAAGAATGAATCCTACAACTTTTTAAGTTGGTGGCATTTTCATGGGAATGGGATTTAAATAAAAGGGTATGTGTATTAGGTGAATGGGGCCACCTAATGGGTTAGGCAATGTTGGAACTTTATACTCTTTTTATTATGGAAAATTAAATAATTAAATGAGATTTGACTATAGGGGTTTATTTAAATAAATGATTTGTGCATGGATAAGTATATTTTGTTTTAAAAGGGGATTAATTAGCCAATGTTATAAAATCAAGATTAATGGAACCCTTAGAAGAGAATTAAAGTTCGGGCACCCTTCTATAGATGTGTGTTTATGCTCATGTGTGTGGAGCTAAGAGAAGATTAGCATGGCCCTTGTGCAAGGATGACATGCATAAATTGAGAAAAGTGATCATGAACGTATTATCGATGAATGAAGTACCCAAAAATTATGGAATTGAATCCATAACGATGATATCTATGCACTAAATAATGTTATTGGTTCATTCAAATTCATATATTTTAATGGTTATTGAAAATTTGTATTTTTCGATATGAAGAAACTTTTTTTCAACATACCAAAGGTAATTACTATTGAAATAAATGTTATTTAAAATTAAATATTTATTATTTTTAAATAATATTGTTGAAGTGAGTCTAATTTATAGTATACACAAATTTTAAGAAACATAATACTTTCACATGAAAACAATAGTACTATTGTATGGAGTAAAAGAACAAATAATATTGAACATCCACTATTGTAGTTTTTGTGAATTAAATAATACGTAAGATACTTAAATTTAAATTTTTTTTTGCTACATAAATAATATATGAACATTTTGATATTTTATTATGTATGTATGTATGTATATTATTGTTATAGTACATTGAAATATATATAAAACATATTTTAATAATAATATAATGGTCACATTGAAATAATATCTATTACATACATATTTTTTAACAATATATATGTAATAGCATTAATAAGTTAATAAATTACACAATTATAAAATATATTTATATTTGTCTATTATTTTCTCGAATTAAATATTATTAACACGTTCTTTGTGTCTTTTGATGTCATAAACCATTCTCCTAACACATTCCTTTTGTCTCCTTATCTCTCTAACTCTTTTCTTTCCCTTTTAAATTGGTTTCTAGGCAATCCCAACACTTTATAGTGTCATATGTAATGTTGGGACATACCTTATCCTATTAATATGATCCCTTCTAGCATTATCATATATAACCCTTTTTCACTTTTTTCACTTATCTCATTAATAGCTATTAATTTGAGAAAAACAATATCATTAATTTGAATTTAAGTTTCTATGAATAAGCAAAATTATAGTTCCTTTGAAAATGATACATATACAAAAATTGTTATCTAAAGGAACCCGGTGAGCGTTTACTGATCATTTTAGAAGAAATCACGATATTATTATTGTGCCCATTGACAAACATAAGCTTCTCGCTAAACATACACTATAAAAGATTGGTTTTCATGCTATTAAAGCTACTCCAATTATTTAGATTCATTTTTTCAATGTTTTTATTATTAAAGGGATTTAAAAATATTAGGATACTTTTATTTTATGTAGTTATGATATACCCCAAAATCAATTGTTATTTCCTTATGCTTTCATGGTGCTTTTTATTTTGAGTCATAACCATAGATTTTGTTTCAATGTGACCATCCAATTAAATCACATAAATGAGTAAAGTTTATGGAAGCCAAAACTAAGGGAATATATTCTATTGAAATTATGTGATATCATGTAATAGCATGTTCCTCTTCTTTGATATTTTAAAGTTATAAGAGTATATCATTTTTATAGAAAAATATGTTTTTAATGCTAAAACCAATTAGAAACACACATTTAAATGCAATGACACTATAATATTTCTTAAGCAAAATTGCAACTAATAAATAGAAATATGGAAAATATCATAAAGAGAACATATCTCAGTTGAAACTATATGTACAAGAAAGTAAATACATGCAATATGAATGAAAAGGATAATAATAATTAAGTACGTGGTTTATCCACTTTAGGGGAAATCTCCACTATATTATAATAATAAAAATAATTCCTAATATGATACTCCACTACTAATTAATTCTTCATTTATATAACTTAGGCTATGAGTACTCCATGAGCCAACTATTACTACTAATACATGAATTATCAATTGACTAAGTCAAGGGTTTCGTAAGCAATAATTCATCCCCATGTATCATAGTATATGTCAAAGTTAAAGGAAATGGCACACACCCTTTAAATAAGTGTTTTCCTCAATGTTGACTATAAATATTATATTAAATCTTCATCCTCCCATGTCATGTCCTCTATTGAAGGCTCTTCCACGTGATAGGACACTTTGTGATCCCCCACTTCCATCCTCTTGAAGAAAGATTTGATAATATCCTTTGGATCCAATGTGATTTTCCCTCTTCATTTAGCTAGTATCTATATATAGGTTGGAATATTATGTAAATTGAAATTCTTCAAGTGGGAAACTTAAAAACAAGAGGTATTCTAGATTACTATGTAAGTCAGATTTTTATGTCATGTCACCACTTTTATGCACAACCTAGCATAAATGTAATAATTTGTTGATAGTTTATTATTGGGATATTTTAGTACTTGAAGGAAATTTTCTTATGTGGATGGATTTTGAGAAAAATACAATATATTCTATCAAAGTGGTGTTGAATTTAGTATTGATCATCCTTATGTTATCCTATTGGTATTGATTGTGATCATTTCAAAATACTTGCATTCATTGTTGTACTTACAAGTATGACATTATTGATGGTAGTATGTAGCCATATAATACCAATGAATAGATACATTTTAGAATATGTATGTAATGATTTATTATACCACCATTCTTCTAGTGGTAGCTAGATAACACATTATATTTTTATAATCCAAAGTAAAACACAAAGGTACACTTCTAAGAACTTGTTGAACACTTAATTTTCCCCATAATTATAATGATGATATGAAGAGTTACGAGTTAGATGAGTAATAAAACAAGAGAATAAATCAATCCAAAAATACATGAGATACATTTTTTTACTTTCATATTATAATTTCCAACATGTAGCTCATGCATTCTCTCCATAAATACTATTTCGATTATACTTGTGAATAAAGGATTTGATAGTGGAAAACAGGATTTAATAGGGGGAAAAAGTAATATTGTTTGGGTGTAGCTATGACCCGTATGATGAATTTTTTAACTTCCATTTTTAGAAATACGATAATAAAATCCATGCATACCTCCACCCAATGTTACCCACATGGATAGATAAAGGAAACATAAGGCCTAGATTATTTAGTGTGTTAACTCTATTCTTATGAAAGACCAAACACTAATGAACAAAATTCTAAACATCACATGTGTTAAATTCAAATAAAAGAATGTTACTTGACCTATGATAATTTTTGAGTAACCTTGAATTTTTCCATGGAGAAACATATACTCTTTGATACTCTTATGATTTAGGCTTGAATTATTTCTTAACAATACCTTATCATTGTATTGTATGGATATTCCTTTCCAAAAAATTAACTGAATTGATGATACATTGTTGAATTTATTAAATCATATTACGTGTGTTTGTGTTATGTTTCCATAAATATCTTTCCTTATCCACCAAATCTACCTTCAATATGGATATTGCACACAAAAATTCCTCTATGATCTCAACCCATGTATGTAGTTCATATGCCACTATGTTTTCCTTAACATTCTTTATAAGATCTCGAATTCATATATCTCAACATACTTATGAAGCATTTTCATTACTCTTATGATAATATACTCTAAATTTGTAATTTGATGTACATTATAATGTGTAATCTATCTTCACCTTAAATTGATGTCTTCTAAGTTTAGTCACCATTATACTATCATAAGAAGAGTAGAATAAATTTATCTCTATTATAAGGACTCACAAATGTATTACACAGATAGGGTATCCCCACCCTAGATGTGAGATTTGGCCCACCCCACCCCACCCTCACCATCATGTATATGATCCAATCTACCTAGCTATCCGGAGGGTGAGGGAATCTAACCTAGTCTTGTAAAGTATATAGTATAGTGCATTGATTCATATTTATACTCCAATATATATAGGGCCTCTCGAATACATGTCCTATTGAGCTCCCTCTCTACTCTATATATGAGGTGAGGAGATCATGTCGATATTATGTCATTACCCTATGGATTCTATGGTATGTGATGTATTGCCTCTCTTTATATGGGGCAATCTCATCCAGAATATAGAAATTTTTGGTTCATTTAAAGAAATATATTGCCCCGATATCTATAATTCAACCTACCCCATACGTTTATCCTACCCTTATCTATCTAGAGCCCCTACTCCACTCCGTAGCATTTGAAGTAGATATATCTCTATGTAGGGACGTCATATCGATAAATCGGTGAACAAATATAAAGGATTCATACACCTCTAAATAATTCTCCATAACTATAGATAGGATATAAATATTCATACACCTATGAAGGATTAATACGAGAGTAGATCATTCCCCACTGACCCCCATACACTAGATAGGATATCATCCAAACATGTGGAATTCATATTCTAGATAGAGATTAGATATGCCTGCGTCATTACCCTAATAAAAATCTAGTCTCTTTTTTCCTCCCCCAATTAAGGAGGAACCCCTATCTATATAATCCACTTTCAACAACCCCTTGAATCTATAGGGAACTATAGTTATCTTAAGATGTTGAACCCCATATATACATGGAACGAGGAAAAGAAGATGATATGATATTGGTTTTTTCCATTTCAAGCATTCTGTCTACCCCATTTACATATTTGCATGCCCCAACTAATGACGGCATTCAGCTTTCTTCACATCTCATCAACATGCACCTATTAAAGGTGGCGGACATGGGTACCAACTCTTGGCTAACTCTGTGTATAGGTAAAGGTTTAGACTAGAAAATGAGAGATATGATAGTTAAGAGGGGGAGCTCGGCCTTGTCAATTATAAATTATCAAATGTGCAATAGGCCTTCCATCATACATAATGAATACTCCACTACCATGCCATGATGCCTCATATTTGATGATGATTGTCTTTGAAAACTACTTGAGTGGTATAAATTACCTCCTTAAGCTTATCAAATTGTGTGTAATTACTCATTGCAATGGAGAAAGTCATTCTTAATTAAATATGTGAATGGTAGTTTTATTCTACCTTAATATTTTTGTAAAAATTACAATTTTATCCTATAAGTCCTATCAATGTGCAAAATATCTTGAAGGTATCATCATTTAAGGATCACGGGCGTATATTCATAATACTACCTTCCATACGAGATATGGTCACTACGAGTTCACAGTGGTACCTTTTGGTCTGATTAATTCCCCCGCAGTGTTTATGAGTTTGATGAATGGGGTATTTAGGACATTTTTGGATCACTTTGTGCTCATTTTATTTGATGACATTCTTATATACTCACATACACATGAGAAGCATGAGGAGCACCTTCTCCGGTTCTTCAAAGTGTCTTCGTGAGCACCACTGTATGGGAAATTGGAGAAGTGTGCGTTCTTTCAGATAGAGGTACAGTATTTGGGCCACATCATTTCTGGGGAAGGTATCATTGTTGATCCTTCCAAGATTTGAGCTATTATGGATTGGCTAGCATCCACTAATGTGACCGAGGTGCGTATCTTCATGGGTTTGGCGCAAGCTACTACATGAGATTTTTGTAGGACTTTTTTCAGATTGTGCACCCCATCAATTCCCTTCAGTGGAAAGGGAAGAATTTTGTATGGACAGATAGATGTGAACAGGCCTTTAGGACACTTAAGGAATGCCTCACAATAGTGCCTACTCTTGCAAGTACCGCATCCTTAGGGTGAGTTCTTCGTTTGCACAGATGCTTCTTTGGCAAGACTTGGAGGTGTGTTGATGCAGGAGGGTAGAGTAGGCTGAGTTTGAGTCTCACAAACTCAAGGATTATGAGCTCAATTATCCAATTCATGATCTTGAGCTTGCAATAGTTGTGCATGCCTTAGTGTGGTGAAGATACTTCCTTCTTGCCCAGAGATTCACACTCAAGACTGATCACTTGAGTCTTCACAACCTCTTCACGTAGCCCAATCTCAATGCTCATCAGCGGCGTTGGATGGAGTTGCTTTGTGAGTATGATATAGAGATAGATCATTTGAAGGGGAAGGAGAACCTAGTTATAAATTACCCGAGTAGATGGACACATGTGGCTATGGCCACTTCAGTGGGTACAGATTTGTGAAGAAGGATCTTACGTGCTTCCTCACGATAGTTTCTACCTTACAGCTAGAGTAGAGATTGAGTCTCAGAGACCCCTTATGGGGAAGTTTGATGGTTTTTCACAAGAGACAGATGGCCTTCTCAGGAACAGAGGTCGGATTTATGTTCCTAGGGATGGAGGATTGAGACATGACATTTTGACAGAGGCTCATCATGCACCTTATTCAGCCCATCCAGGGGTGAAGAAGATGCATGCCACCTTGAGACATCTATACCATTGGAGAGGAATTCGAGAGAGACATGGTTAATTTTGTGTCACACTATTTAGAGTGTTAGAAGGTGAAGGCCAAGCATCAACATCCAGCTGGCCTTCTTTTTCCTCATGCCATACTAGAGTGGAAATAGGACACCATTTCCATGGATTTTATAGTTGGGTTACCGATATCTAGATACCACCACGATGCCATCATGGTCATGGTGGATAAATTGACGAAAGTAGCTCATTTTTATCTCGGTGAAGACTACCTACATAGCTAGTGTAGTGGCATGGATTTATCTTGATGAGATTGTCAGATTACATGGATTCTATGGAAGATCATTTGTGACCGTGATCCATTGTACACTTGTCACCTATGGAATATGATGCATCATGCCCTTGGGACGAATAGAAATTTTAGTATAGCATATCACCCCAGAGATAGATGGACAAGACCGAGCGGGGTGAATCAAATTTTGGAGGACATACTTAGGATGTACATCATGGATCACCAATCGAGATGGGAGGAGTATTTGTACTTGGTGGATTTTTCCTACAATAATAGTTTCCAGAGTTCGATAGGCATGGTTCCTTTTCGAAACTATATGGTAGAGAGTGCAAGACACCTCTTAGTTGGGACAGGTTAGAGGAAAGGGTTTCTCTTGGGCCATCTTTACTATAGGACATGGAGCAATAGGTCATTTTGATCATGAAGATATTGTTGGAGGCATAAGATAGGCACAAGTATGCGGATCAGCATAGGACAAGTCATAGTTATGAGGTGGGCACGAAGGTGTTTCTTCATGTCAGACCACATTAGATCCCTATCTGTTATGGAAAATGTTCTAAGCTTGCTCCTAGATTTGTGGGTCCCTTTGAGATCTTGGAGTGTATCAACCCTTTAGCCTATCATCTAGCTTTTCCACCTAGCTTGTCTCACATCCACAATGTGTTTCATGTTTCTATACTTAGGAGATATATTACAGATCCTTATCCTATTCTAGATATGACCTCCTTGTAGGTGTAGGATAAAGGGTAGGTGATGGTGGAAACTACCAATATTTTAGAGTGCAAAACCCTAGGCCTTCGAGGTAGAGAGATTAACCAGGTTTGAGTCCAGTGGGATAGATATGATGAGACTACGGCTATATGGGAGGATGCTACATTACTATGAGTCTAGTTTCCACACCTATCCCAGTGACTTTCGAGAGGAAGTTGAGTCTAAGGGGAGGGGGATGTAGTGCCCACTTTCCTTCAAAACTTTTTATTATTGAGTTCCAATACTATTGACGATGCTTATGGATATCATTGTAGCTTTTTTATTTAGCATGATGTTAGATGTTAGAAATATTGGACTATTGTTGATTTCGATTCATATATGATGCGTATGGATTATTAGAGACATTTTATATTGATTTTGATATGTTGTTGACATGGTTAAATATATATTTTTGCCATGCGATAATTTTTCATTTTGAGTAGACCTAGACTATTGAACTAATCTTATGATCCTGTTTATATTGATGAAATGTGGAATCGAGATGTTGTTAGAAATTGTAAATGATATCGTTACTTTCCTAGATGTTGTTTTGATTCGTATATAGATGTTTGTGGATTTATATTGTATATTTTATCCTAGATGTTTTTGATGTGGCCAAGAGGCCGAAGGAGGTGTTATTTGTTTTTGCATGTAAACATGTCACAACAAACAACGTGGGGATTGGAGACCAACCACATTGGAATGCTAGATTAATTCAACAAGGGTCACCATGGAAACATGTATTTTGTTATGTGTGTATGTTTGAATTTTTGTTAGAGGTCCACATGGGGGATCACCTCCAATTATGACCAAGGGGTTGTGTGTTATCTCTTTTATTAGTTTCCTTTATTTGATTTTAGTATGTGATTTTTAGTGATGTATTCTCCTTTAATTAATTACTTGATTTGTGTCTAGATTAGTAAATTAACCTTTTGCTAAATTAATTTTGAATGGGTCAAAAAGGAATGCATTTATTAGATTAGATGGCTCTTGGATTTTGTGTTGTAAGTTGAGTGCTTGTGATCTTGAGTGTTGTACACTCTACCCCTTCATGGAAATTCGAATTTGGCCTTAGGGGCCAATTTTGGAGGCTTTTGGGACAAGTCAAACTTGTCCCACACCTCCTAAATTGATATATCAACCCTACCTATGGGTTGGGGGTCAAAAATAGACCCCATTATGTGTTTTGGGAAGAGAAAATGATGAAATTTTATTGCACTTTCTTTCATGTAATTAAAGTTTATCCTTAGGGGGTGTGGGTTGGATTGTGTGTGTAAGTAAGTTGTCATTCCTCTCACCCACCAATTTAATTTGTGATGTAAATCTTTATGATATGAAGATTTACTGAGTTATATGAGTAAGAAAATAAGAGAATAAATCAATCCAAAAATACATAAGATACATCTTTTTACTTTCATATTATAATCTCCAACATGTAGCTTATAAATTGTCTCCATAAATACTATTTCAATTATACTTGTGAATAAAGGATTTGATAGTGGAGAAAAGTAATTGATAGTGGAAATAGTAATATTGTTTGGGTGTAGCTATGACCCGGGTATGATGAATTTATTAACTTCTATTTTTAGAAATACCATAATGAAATCCATGCATACCTCCACCCAATGTTACCCACATGGATAGATAAAGGAAACACAAGGCCTAGATTATTTAGTGTATCAAATCTATTCTTATGAAATACCAAACACCGATGCACAAAATTCTAAGCATCACATGTGTTAAACTCCAAGAAAAGAATGTTCCTTTGCCCTATGATAAGTTTTCAATAACCTTTAATGTTTCCCATGGAGAAGCATATACTCTTTAATACTCTTATGATTTGGGCTTGAATTATTTCTAAAGAATACCTTATCATTGTATTGTATGGATCTTCCTTTCTATAAAATTTAACCTGAATTGATGATACATTGTTGAATTTATTAAATGATCTTGCATGTGTTTGTGTTATGTTTCCATCAATATCTTTCCTCATCCACCAAATCTACCTTCAATATGGATATTGCACACAAAACTTCCTCTGTGATTTCAACCCACCTATATAGTTCATATGCCACTATGTTTTCCATAACTTTCTTTATAATATCTCAAATTCATATATCTCAACATACTTATGAAGAATTTTCATTACTCTTATGATGATATCCTCTAAATTTTTAATTTAATGTACATTAGAATGTTTAATCTATATTCACCTTAAAGTGATGTCTTCTAATTTTAGTCACCATTATTCTATCATAAGATGAGTGGAATACATTTATTTTTATTATTGGGACTCACAAATGTATTACATAGATAGGGTATCGCCCACCCTAGATATGATATTTGGTGCACCCCACCCCCACCCTCACCCTTATGTATATAATACAATGTACCTAGCTATCTGGATTCTATGGTATATGCTTGATCCCCTCTCTTTATATGGGGAAATCTCATCCGAAATAGATAAATTTCCAGTTCATTTAATGAAAATATTGGACTTATATCTATAATTCAACCTGCCCCATATGTTTATCCTACCTTTATCTATCTAGAGGCCCGTACTCCACTCCCTAGAATTTGAGGTAGATATATCCCTATGTAGGGACATCATATCAATAAATAGGTGAATGCATATAAAGGATTCATACACCTCTAAATATTTCTCCATATCTATAGATAGGTATATAAATATTCATATGCCTATGAAGGATTAATATGAGAGTAGATCATTCCCCACCAAACCCCATACAATTAGATAGGTTCTCATCCATATAGGTGGGAATTCATATTCTAGATAGAGATTAGATATTCCCCATCCCTACCCTACTAAAACTCTATTCTCTATTTGTACCTCCCCAATTAAGGAGGAACCCCTATTTGTATACTCTACTTTCAACAACCCCTTCAATCTATAGGGAACTATAGTTATCTCGAGAGGATGAGCCCAATATATACATGGAACGAGACAAAGAAGTTGATATGATATTGGTTTTTGTCCCATTCTCAATGTTCATCTACCCCATTTATATATTTTCATACCCAACTAATGAGGGAATTCACCTATCTTCACATCTCATCAACATGAACCTATACATAAGGGTGGCATACATGGGTACCAACTCTTGGCTAACACTATATATGTAGAGGTTCAAACTAGACAATGAGAGATATGATAGTTTAGAGGGAGGATCTTAGCCTCCTCAATTATAAATTATAAAATGTGCAATATGCCTTCCATCCTACATACGAAATAATCCACTACCATGCCATGATGCCTCATATTTGATGATGAATGTCTTCAAAAAATTACTTGAGTGGATAGAACAAAATTGGTACAAGGTCCCTCCTTAAGCTTATCAAATTGTGTGTGATTACTCATTCCAATAGAGGAATTCATTCTTAATTAAATATGTGAATGGTAGTTTTATGCTACCTTTATCTATTTGTAAAAATTACAATTTTATCCTATAAGTCCTATCAATGTACAAAATATCTTGAGGAGTATGAGTCTTTTGTAATAAACCATAGCCTTATTTTTTCAAGTATCAACATTGATTCCTTCACAAGAGATGATTTTACACTACCGTTCCACCTCCTGAATTTCTCCATTAATTATAAATCAAGTGAAAATCTCAACATATCCAAGTGATAATTTCTGCTCAAAATTTCATGCATTTCTAATGTAGCCAAACTTAACACATACTCATTATTCTACAAATAATTTGAACTCAAAAGAGAATAAGTATTCTTCCTCATTACTCAAACATGGATTAAGAGGCTTCATAAATAGGAAAACAACTCACAACTCGAGTTTCCAAGAAAACTCTAACATTTTTTTACTAAATCTACTCTAGAAGGCAAAATTTACTATTTTAGTACTTTACTAGAACCTGCTATTCTTGGTAAGTTTGCATGTTTATTTGTATGGGCACAAAAATTTCCATGCATCTTCTACATATCTAAAGTATATGAATTTCCAAATTTCTAACCTACAATGTATTCAAGACACTAAACTTAACTAATGCCCTAAAATAGGAATAAATTGAATTACAACTTTGATCCTAATTTTCGGCCTTCAGATGGTGGATTTTGCGCCTAAAAATGTTCCAAAATATGCTCGACAAAAATTTGGGTTGATTAATGTGTTCATGTTGTTGAAACAGTGGTTTAAAAAAAAAAGACTCAAACAGACACCTAGAGCACAAGTTATGACCAATTCAAGTTCATGCTAAAAATAGTGCATCATTCTCCCCTGCTTGAAAAAATGTAGCTCCTACAAGTTGTCTTATTCAAATTTCTACCATTTATCTTAATCAAACTTATTAATCTCCCACTCTATGACCCATGTCTTGTCCTCTTTTTCAAATCCTCTCCAGTTTACCAAATATTTGTTGTATTTCTCATTTCGTGTGTTCACTATTTTCTTATCTAAAATATGATCCACTTTTTTTTTTTAACCATAACTTACTTCGTCTAATCTAATACTGTAGACACCCCACTTTCACATATATCCTAAATCAATCAATTCCCCTTCCTCATTTCCCACAAAAATACACTTCGAATTAATCAAATATAATTTGATTAATTATCCATTTCAAAATCTAAAAAATAACCTAATCCTCACCACATGTCATTATTCTCCATGTTTTTCTACTATTGAATTAAAAATTCAAATTCAAATCCTCACCCACCCTTCGTGGTCCCCACTCACCTAAAATCCTCCACTTATGAATTAAAAATATAATTCAAATCCTCACCCATTCTTCATGGCCCCCACTCACCTAATCTTGCCCACATTTTCAAACCACTCACCTAATCTTGCCCACATTTTCAAACCATGATTACTTAAATTAATCTAAGCTAATCACTCCCTCAGGCTATAAATACAACCTTACCCCTCCCCTCTAAAGACATGAAGAATAAACTTGAATGCCATATCTAAGTTCTTGCATCCTTTGAGCAAAGAACATCCTTTTGCCTCATCCTAATTCCCAAATAGCCTCAAAATCCTTTTTCCCATCTAGTGCAAAGTAAGAGGATCATTGTTGCAGGAAGGTTTTCTCACTCTTGAAGAAAAGTACCTACATATCACACAATCTGGGATCAATCCAAGTTTCCTAGCCCATTCCGAGGTTTGCTATGGAATGCGAAGGAGGAGGTATGATTATTGGTATTTTATTTCCTTGTTAGTAGTGTATTTTTCCTAGCTTACATTTTGGCACGCTTGGTTACTTTCGATCTGTTACCATTAATTTTCCAATTAGTGGTTTTATCTGTTCTTTGTTTATTATTGTTCGTTATTATTTCCTTTTTTGTTCCTTATGGTCTTCTTTGGTTAACCTTCACGCTTTGGGTAGTGTTTTTGTTGTGCGGTGTCTTGTGGTGTATCTGCAGGTTATAGCAACAATGAAACTCTGAAGTTCATCTTATCTTTGATCTCCTCGGTGCTTGGTGTTTAGTTCCCAGTTTTGATTTTGCTATTCACTGTAATCTATAGAAACACATGAACTAGTCATTAGTTTATCATCTTACTGTCATGGGACAACCAATCCGGAAAATGCATTTATTTATTTACTTTTGCTAAAATAACTGCTTTGTAGGAAGTTAATCATTTTTTTTTTATTTTAGTCAATCATTTTGTGATCTAACTCTTTATTTCTATTTATTGTTATTTTTTAACCTTGTTGTCAAAATTTTAGCTTCTCAGGTGAAGTACAGAAGTTAGAAAATTAAAAAAACCAGCTCCCGGGATGTTTTTCTCACGTTCAAAATTTTCATTCAGAGTGCTACCATAGCCCATCTTCCGAAAACCATAAATTTTTCTCCCAAACCCTGAATGACTTCATTTTTTTTAATGGAAAGGTATCGAAAAGATCTATGCAATGAAAAAATAATTTTTAGATTTAGACTTACAAAAAAATTTGGTTTCATTTCTTCTAACACCTGTCTTTTTAACAAAAAATAAAAAAATTATAGTTTTTTTAAATTATTATTTTTATTTTATTTCACGTAACAACCTCACACGTATGCTCTTTCCTCGCACTTCAAAAGTGATCTTGGAAATTAGAAACGTGAGGCCACTCGGGCTCTGCACAACAAATTTTTTTTTAATTTTTAATTTTTTGCCTTACATTTCAATTTTCCACGACAACACTTCTAGGTAACGTTTTCACACTCTTCTTTCATCATTTTTCTTTTTTGTGAAAATAATCATTATCGCTATTTCACAATCATGATTAATTGCAATAATTATTAACATTTAAAAAAATAAAAAAATCTATTCCAATTGTATCCGTATGCTCTTTTCTTGCGCCTTCGAGCGATCTAGAAAATCAGAAACGATCACAATTTTTTTAGTTTCTTGTTCTAACATTGCAGGATCCTCTAGCTTTGTTTTCCAACTATCATTTCAATCATTATTTTCCTTTTTCATATTATTAATATTTGTTTGGTTGTTGGTTGTGTATGCTCTTTTCCTACGCCTTCGAGCGATCTGGAAAATCAAAAATAGCCACGATCACTTTTCTAACATTTCATTTGCAGGATAACTACTAATTTGTTTTCTGTAGAACTGCGTTGCTAGAATATTGTCAAAAAAACAAAAAAAAAACAAAAATCCCGCAAAAATACCACCATTCAAAGAAAATTGCTGAAACAAAAAAAAGTACGCTCAGGTACACAATTATTTTCTGCTAGTGATTTATTTCAAGTTGGAAAGAACCCTACGTTTAATCACTTTATCATATTGTTTTTGCACGTAGATGAGGTGGATTTCATCACCACCAAAGCTACACCAGTGATGTGGACTTGACTACCATGCACCAACAACATTTGCATCTGCATTGCACTTTGAGACCTAGTCTCATCACAACGATTCGGTATTTACCTCGCCGCTGCTCTTCACTTACAGGTAATGTTGTCGTGCAGTGCATGCGAGTCACACCTAAATAGCTGTAACAACGAAGCTCGGCATCGTCCCTGTAAATCTTTGGGGATTTATAAGGACACCTTCCACCTTTTCACAAAACTCCATTGCAGGACGTGGTGATTCACTCTGAAATAGGAAAGTAATAATTGGTGAGTCTCCTCCAGTGCTCTAAGGGTTCCCCGTACCAATTCTGTCCCCGTACAGAATTAGGTATATCAGGACTAGGGTATATCGGAGGATGCATCTTCTTGGAGTAATAAGAGCCTGCATCCACCATTTCATGACATACTTGTATGATTGCATGAAACAAATGATCATTCCTGAAGGATCTACCTCTTAAGCCAAAAAAATTCGATACACATGACTGCTTTATTTGTAAACAAAATAGTTTAGCATTATCATAAAACTTGGTTGATATCAATGTGTTTATTGTAAAATTCAAATCCTAGTCATGTTCCACAACACCATTTCTTGACCAATTCAATACTAAGCAAAACATTCATTATCCCCTTGCTTCAACCAAAAAAATCCACCATAGCTTGTTTTTTCGATTATATTCATAGATATTGAGTGACTTGCATTCACTCCTTATCTCATCAATTGTCAGAACATCCTTTATAGCTCATTTCAAGCTATATCAAAATGACATTGGGTGACTTGTTTGAGTTCACTCATTATTTCGTCAACTTGCCGAGTTTAACAAAATTCCATCTGACACAAATCCCTTCAAAGCTCATTTTGAGTTCACAATCATATTGAGATTAACTTGTTTGAGTTACTCTCCCCCCTCAACAACTAGAGCTTGTTTAAGCCAAACCAATCAACATATTCATCATAGCTTGTTTGAGCTATATCCCACTTGTATCGAGTGACTTGTTTGAGTGTACTCCTTACATTTTCATCTACTAAGCTTGTTTAAGCCCAACCAATCAACATATTCACCATAGCTTGTTTGAGTTATATCCCACTTGTATCAAGTACCTTGTTTGAGTGTACTCCTTACATTTTTGTCTGCTAAGCTTGTTTAAGCCAAACCCATCAACATATTCATCATAGCTTGTTTGAGCTATATCCCACTTGTATCGAGTACCTTGTTTGAGTGTACTCCTTACATTTTCATCTGCTAAGCTTGTTTAATCCAAACCAATCAACATATTCATCATAGCTTGTTTGAGTTATATCCCACTTGTATCCCGAGTAGCTTGTTTGAGCTTACTCCTTATAGCCTTGTTAAAACTTGATTGAGCCAAAACAAAGATCACAATCAATAGGTTGAGTTCTTCATTACACCTTTCTTCGTTTTCCCTCTCTCTCAAACATGATGAATTCACAAAACATCACACAATGAGCTATTAGAACAAATTAATAAGATGACAACACAACTCTCTCATATGGCTACCCAAATTAGTGAACGATCACCCAAAAGGCCAATCATACAACCTCACGAAGACATCAGTTCACATAAATTCCAATGTCAGTTTACCCCCCTTGGAGAAAGTCTCTCTAGTGTTTTTCATCAACTAAAAGAGGCTAAACTGATAAGATATCCAATTACAAAACCCTTTGTCAAAGGGGAAGCTAAACCATGTTGGTACAAACCTAACACATACTGTGACTTTCATCACATTGATGGTCATCACATAGATAAATGTGTGTGATTTAAGAATTACGTCCAAGACTTAATTGACGACGACATCATCTTTGTATAACTTGATGACAATGCTCTTGCAACCAACGACACATCCAATACCACAAATTTCCATGAAGAGTTGACTACTGTCGAAACTCCTATATATACTAAAATTCCACAAGATCATGATGACAACAGTCAAGCCTCTCTAATTCCAAACCAATCCATATCTTCTTCAAATTTCCTTCCATTAGTTCAAACATACATTGAACTTGTTTTGGAATAACAACATTCTTCCAACATCTATTGAGCACTTGAACTTATTTCAAGTCTCTCTTTCAACCCAAACATACATTGAACCTATTTTGGCCGATAACATTCTTCCAACATCTAACCAGACCTTGAACTTGTTTCAAGACTCCCTTTCAAACCTTGATATCACTGTAGACACTACAGAAGACATTCCATCAACAAGTACCATTAAGTTTGATTCTATTATTCCAATATTGGCTCTTATGCCTAACATCTCTAGCCTTGTTGTCAAAACACAACCACATCAAGTTTGGACACTTGCAATAATGCAACCTATCATGTCCATCATGCTTTCAACGATCGATCTTGTAGGCATCTCATCACTAATGATTCTCACCTATCAAGACTTCTATGTGCATACATTCTACGAGGTATGTATACCTAGGAATATCTTTATGCCACCTTTTCCATCTTTAATTTTGAATCTATCCTCAAATCAATCAATTAATGGACAAACAAAAGCAACAAACCAAATAATACAAACCATCATTGTCAACACACATGGAAGCTATCCACTTAACCAAATCTACCCCATTCTTTGGGCTCACCGCACATCTTATCACATGCCTACTAGAGCCACTCCTTTCTCCTTTGTTTATGGTTGGGAAGCTATTTTACATGTCAAGGTTGAATTTCCATCCTTCAGAATATCCCTCAAAGATGTAATCAATCAAGATTATTATCAACACTCACTCCTTAGTGAACTCAAGCTTCTTGATGAAAAACAACTTAATGCCCTAGATCATCTTCCATTCTATCAAAATCGGCTATGGCGTAGCTACCATGAAAAATTCAAACCTAGAAAATTTAAGGTCAATGATCTCATTCTCAAAGAAAATTGAAAGAACACACCCAAAGAACGAGACAAACAAGACAAATTTGAGCCCAACGAAATCATAGATAATTTTGGGTTTGGAGCTTATAAATTGGCCATTGACACAGGCCAAGTCCTTGAAAAACCCATGAATGCATTCCATTCAAATAAATTCTATTCTTGAAAGCACTCTCTATTTTGGGAAACAACAACATGTACATTGTTCCTTCTATCTTGCTTATCTCTGAATAAATTTATTCATTTCCATTGGCAGACATTTTCATTATCAAAATCACATCTTCATATTTATCATCATGAGACAAGTGCTAATATAAATCCTATTAAGTTTGTGAGCGTCATACTTCTTCCATTTTCAGTCGCTTTCCTCTATGGTCATACCTAGAAGCTTACTGATGGTAATATATTCCCTTCAAATACATTCTCTCTTTCATAACAAAGCTCTAAACTTCGTTACCTAGTTCGTTTGGTCATCCATCTCAGTCTTCGGTGTTGAACCCTCGCGTCCTACTAGTCATGTGGGGCTGAGATTGGGGCAAACGTTTCTTCCCAAATACAAAGCACTATTGTAAAAAAATCCATCAATTCAATAACTTATGAATAATTCATTGTCACATCTTTCGTCCTTCATAGTCTTTGGTGTTGAGCCCACACTTCTTACTAGTAGTGTGAGACTGGGAATGGAGGAAGGTGCCCTTACTCGTCTACATCTTGTCTTCGGTGATAAACCCTTGCCTCTTACAAGTGGCATGGGGCAAAGCGTAGAGGGTCATTCTCATAAAAGCATAAAAACATTACAAAATATTAAAAAAAAATAGAAACAAATAAAAATAAATAAAACAAAAGACAAAAGGGAATTCACTCGCTATATTTTGCCTTTGGTGATGAGCCCTTGCTTCTCACTAGTAGCATGGGGCAAAGCATAGGGAGTCATTTCAAAAATACAAAATCTTACAGTGCTTACAAATTATAGAATCCCCAAACACGTAATTTAGATGCCTTTTTAGAAGTGAAGAGAGAACTATCCCTTAACCTCATATCTTATCAATCAGCAGGCCATATAACTGTCTAAGTCTAGCATGTGACTCATAAAGTGAAAGCCATTTTTGAAACTGGTTCAATACCATTATAAAGAATGGAGTCACAATTTCCCAAAGGGATTTTTGTTAGCATTTGTCTCTATACTCATTATCTACCTCCTACATCCTTCTTGATTCTTGGTGATGAGCCCACACATCTTACTAGTTATGTGGAGTCAAGAATGGAGCTGGAATTCTTTTCATCATATCATCACCACCATATCCTACCAATGGAAAGAGAATTTGTGTTATTCTGAGCATAAGTTACAACATGGAACATGGTACTACAGATAATATCCATGTTTATTCGCCTCTCAAAAATTAGTCTACGCATTTTGGTCCATAACTTGCCAATCACAAAAACAAAAAATCTACAAACATTTGAAAATCGTCAAAAATCTAAAAACAATGTAAAAATCTAAAAATCCAAAAACATTTGAAAATCGTCAAAAATCTAAAAACAATGTAAAAATCTAAAAATCCAAAAACATTTGAAAATCGTCAAAAATCTAAAAATAGTGCAAAAATCGTCAAAAAAGTCAAAAACATTTGAAAATCGTCAAAAATCCAAAAACATTAGAAATATATATATATAATAAAAAAATCCACAAAATCGTAAAAATAATAAAAAAAAAAACTCTAAAATAACCAACACAATTTAACCTTTGAACTATTATCCCCAACGAATGATCCAATCACCTTATGACTACCAAATTCAAACCACTTCTCCTTGCATGAATCCTCGCTTGGGGCAAATCCGGCTCTCATTGCTTCCTTGTTTGAGGACAATGACCCAATATTTTACTATGTCCTCATGCCCCTGCTTGGGGGCACATCCGATCAATCCTCACTGTGGAACACGTTAGGGACATGTTTATTGGTTCTTGTGTTGCATTATTAGTTGTAAATTATTAATTAATTTCTTGCATCTTGATATATTATAGGGGCATCTTGATTTTATGTATCCTAGTGTTCTCTCTAATATTCTTACGTTATCTGATTGCATGTCGTACTAGGGCATCATACTTTCTTGATGGCCTCTATCTATGCTCTCTTCCATTTACATATCATACTGGGCATCAAACCTTTTTGATGGCCCCTGTCTATGCTATCACACATATTACAGTCTAGTCATCCTGATATTTTATATCACGATGCATCCTGTTATGTGCTATATTAAAATTAAGATGCTTTTCGTCATGTGAGTATCTTCCTGCATGATCAACATCTTACTTTGCACCCCATCCATTCACCCATACTAATGCATTCTCTAGTTTGGGAATCCTACTTGATCACCGTTGTAGTTTGTGAATCCTACTTGACGATCTTTCTCAAGTAGCATTCACTATCTAGTAGCTCCTCCTCCCCCACCATGCTCACCATGTATTTGATCCATTCATCCTCGCTCCTCATTTTTACTCCTCCACCACTTATACCCATATTACCCTTCTCACCATTCCTGTCCCCTCTCACCCATTTGTATTCTTTCCTTTTCCCCTTCTGCTTCCCGCTTGACAATCTTACTTAATAACCCCTTCTATATGGGATCCTCAGTGGAGGTTTAATATCTCCCTAAGATCTTCCCGCTGTCGAAGCTTCTTCACCACCTCCCCTCTCATCAAACAACAATCACCACCACACACATCTTCCCTTTCCACCTCTTCTTCTTCCCATTCTTGCATCATTATTCTCTCTCACCATGCGGAAAACCAATTAAGGATTCCCCTCACACTCTCCGCCCTCCACTGCATATATTCCTTCATCCATTCATGTTACACTCCTTTGTTTCCTTTTTTTCTTATTATCACCTCATCTCATATCATATACCACTCAAGCATACCTCACTCACTCTTTTCTCATCCTTCCCCAAATCCATCTTATGCCTGGTCATCCTACTTACACGCTTTCGTAGTATGGAAAATTCACTTGAGGGTTCCCCTTCAGTCCATTTTGTCATACCCTATTCCCACCAACTCTAACATCATCCATCTTCTTCCTCAGCTTGGCGATCTTACTTAACCATTCCGGCCGCATGGCAATCTTACTTAAGACTTCCACTTAAGGTTGATCTGCCCTATGGCCTTCCCCCATCCCATCATATTTCCCCCATCTTATTTCTCCCACCTCTCGTCACGATCATCTTCTTCAACCTACCATTCCACCCCTGTCCCCAATATCATCTTGTCTTTCTCCTTGCATATCATCCCTGTCGGTTGGGTGATCCTACGAAACCTCTCCAATAGCATGACGATCTTACTTAAGAGATTCTCTTAAGCATGACATGTCATCTTACACTTGCCCATCACTCTACAATCTCACCATCCATATTTCCTCTTCATTCCCCATCATCACATCTTTTTACCACCACTATCACCCTCCTCTGCTTGGCAATCTTACTTAACCACTCACCCTGACATGGCGATCTCACTTAAGAGTCCCTCTTAAGGATGATTTGTCTCCTTTCCTTTCCCCATCACTACACACCCTTCACCCTTCATTTTTTCTCGGCATTCCCCATTATCACATCCTTTCACCTCCTTTTCGATTCTCGCAAACACCACTTCTCGCTTGACCACTTGTCATCTCCAGTTTCACTCACATGGCAATCTTACTTAACCACTTCCATCACATGACAATCTTATGTCAGGGTCCTCCCTACACTTAACTTGTCATCGTGAACTTCTCCCCTACCTCATTCTTCGTTCACTTTGTTGATCGCTTCTTCCACCTGATATCTCCTACTACCCACTTTTTCCTCCTACTATTATCCTTTCTTCACATATCCTCTTACAACATACATCTAATCTCTTCCACCTACAATCACATTCTTTTCCCCCATTTTCCCCTTCTTGATCCATCATCCTTCATACTGTTTCTTCCCATTATTTTCATGTCTTGGTTCTTCATCCTCACTTCGTTCATCCTCATCACCCGCATCCTCTCCTCACTTTCACCTAGTCCCAACTCATCCACTTCATCTTCTCAAATTCCCCCCACATTTCTACCCACACACGCATTCACCATTATTGTTAACACTCCTATATCATTCTTTCATCATCATCTTCTCTTCCCACGCTAATAATTGTAAATGGGTTTTCCCTAAAAATCATCAATCCTCATTCCGCATGACCTCATTCACTCCCTTGGACCTTCTAGAGTTTCCCTTCATTCCTTCCCTCCTCTAATCCCACCACTCATTGTAAAAGGGTTTTCCCTAACGTCCCTTTGTTGGCGTTACCCTTTCCAATCCTCATTAGCTTTCTCCTTTTCTTCATTTTTTCTCTCACCCTTCCCCACCACTCATTGTAAAGGGGATTTCCCTAACATCCCCTCATTGGCATTGCTTCTTCTATCCCCCATTCTCTTTTCTCTCCTATTCTTTTCCCTCAATCCCACCCTTTCTTGTCACTTCTTACCCATCTCTCCATCTCCTCTTTTCCCTCTTCAATATCTTTACTATCTTCATCATACATCCTTTTTCTATTTTCTCGTCATCCTAGTATCCTCATTTCATGCATCTCCACATCTTTTCCAATCGATGTCATTCCTCCCCTCTTTCTTCTCTGAACATTCCTTATACCATTCCCTTTCCACTTATTACCCCCTTTTTGTATTCCCTTCCTTCTACATCATTTTCTTTGTTATCCTCTTCTCTCTCCCACCCCTCGTCTTATTTCCCTTCCCCTGTATCATCTTCTTCCCCTTTTTCCATCACGTTTCCTCCTTACTTCCCCATCAATAACCTGGCTGTTCAGCGTTGTCCTGTCTTTTTTATCATACCACCCTCCACATGCATCTCCATACGGTTTGTTCCATATTCTTTTCCTTGGTCTTCCTCGCAATGACACGATTCTTTCAATCTTCTCCTTGTATTCATTCTATCTTCCTTTCCTCTCCCCTAATTTTCACGTTTCTTGACCACTTCTCTCCTTTCTCTACCACCCCTACCTTTTCATTCATTCTTTATGTGTTTCTCTTCTTTCTCTCTCCTCTTTTCACACTTTCCTTGCCCCTCATAGTTTCTTTTTTTCCTTTCTACTTCTTCTTTCATCCTTTTTCCATTTTCCTCCATTTCACCCCCTACTCCCACCTCATTTTCTCCTTCTTCTTATTTATCCTTTCCCGTTTCCTACTTTTCTCACTTCTCTATCATTTATGTCACTTCCACGCATCCCTCTTTACTATCTCTCGCTGCTTCCTTTACTTTGCACATCTCTCTCTTTCATCCCTTCACCCTCTCCTCTCCGTCATTCTCCTATTTTTTCCTTGTTTTCCTTCATCATTCTCTTCTTCCCCTATCATCTCTCTCTCGTATTTCTACCTCTTTCATTCCTTTTTCCCCCTCCCTATCTCCCTTACTCTTCTCGTAATCAACCCCCAATCCTATCCATTCCCTTTTCTCTTTCCCACACACCCTCACACCTAGCATTCAAGGTCGATTGAATCCTTTCTCCATTTGCGTCGTGTAGTCATTCCAGTCTCTTCCACTCCATTATCATCCTCTTCTCTGTAGAATCCATTTCCCTTCTTTTCGAGAGTT
This sequence comes from Taxus wallichiana var. yunnanensis, assembly GCA_018340775.1. Lineage (NCBI taxonomy): Eukaryota > Viridiplantae > Streptophyta > Pinopsida > Cupressales > Taxaceae > Taxus > Taxus wallichiana. The sequence goes on from CM031241.1 coordinate 164,619,854, forward strand.
TTGTCGTATATTCCATTCTCGTCAGTCCTCTCGAGGGGGCATCACCACATCTATCCATAATCACATCTTCTCATGACATTTTTGTCTTGGAGGATACTATGACATCCGTCACTCACCACTTTCTATTCTCCCCAACAAACATTCACTCTACCTTTTAAAAAGTAGATTGAATTCTTCCCCATTCCATTACCATCTACTTTGATTTGAAAGGACACTACGTTCATAGTACTGTCGACACTAAAATTTTCCTCCATAATTTCTATTTCATTAATGTATGTATTAGGAATATGATGTTGTTAAGTATAATTAGTAGTAGCGTCTGATAGAAGATAACGGCGCCATCAGTACGGTGCCGCCAATAATGTGGAGTACGGTAACAGTCAAAGTACAATAGGAATGTTGTAAAAAGTAAATATTTGTCGTAAGTGGTCCGGTAATGTTAAAATGTCAAAGTTTGGGTAATTAGAGAAGTAGGGTTTACGTGATTAGGAATTAGAAATATTATATTGGTAATAAGGACAAGGAGTGAGGTCATAAATATTTTGTATATTTTATTTGTCAAAAGTCTAAAAATGTGGAACCCATGTAAAATGATAAGGTTTATCTTATCTTAAAAGATAAGCTTACATATACAGATAAGAGTTAAGGTATGGAATATGATTCGTCAGAGTGGATTTCTTATCCTATCTTAGAGATAAGATGGATAAGCCTGGAAGTTCTATAAATAGAGAGGCCACCCCCCTCATTTAGCATAGAAGGAAGTAGTGAGAAATATTGTAGGAAGTGTGCGAAGGAAGCCATCAGTTTAAAGGTGTGTTGAAGAAGCCATTAAGAGGTGTAATTATAAAGTTTCTCCCATAGTCTTGGTGAAAGGCAAGTGAAGTCAATAACACTTGAAGTACCTCATGGGTGAGATTGTAACAGTTTCATGTTAATATTATAATTTACTTTGATATTTCAGATTTGTCATCATTCCGTCTTATCATAGTCGATGGTATTCTTGTGTTATGTTGTTGTTTTGTTTCCAGATTACATCCACCAAACTAAAGGCTGTGCATTAGTAAATAATCATAGCACGAGGAGTTCCCGGTGAAGAATTATCATAGTGCCGGATTGGTGATGACATTTTGGTTCCGTTGCCGGGACCATTCCTCGTTGGTGGATTTTCTGGAGAGATATTCCCACTTAGTCAAAAATCAATTGGAGGGTAACCTTGTTTTTACTGTGCATAGTAGTTACCATGGTAAAGTCATTTTTGCCATGAATAGTAGTTACCATGGTAAAGTCATTTTTGCTGGGAATAGTATTTACCACAGTAAAGTCACTTTTTACCGTGAATAGTATTTACCGCAGTAACTTCACTTTTTACCGTGAATAGTGTTTACCACAGTAAAGTTAGTTTTTACCGCAGTAAGTCAAGTTTTACCATAGTTTACCGTGGTCATTTCTATTTTACTGTAGAAAGGTGTAAAGTCACTTTCTAGTATAGTGATTCCAATTATTTGTGCACATAAGTCTTGTTGATTGTACTTGTGGGTTGGTATTTCACGGTGGTTACTTTTGAAAATGGGAAAGATTCCTATTTTTTCAGCTCAATATAATGAAGATGCTTCTTTTTTCATTCAAGAGTTTAAACGATTTTGTATTTGTAATGGCCTTATAAGAAGGGAACAATGGACTGAATTTTTTCCTACCTTTTTGGATGGTTCAACACTTAGGTGGTTTAAAACACTAGGTGATAATGTGAAAAATTCATGGGATTTATTAACTGAAAGTTTTCTTGAAGAATTTGGTGAACAACAGAAATATGCAGATCTCATGATCGAGATCACAAAGCTATCCCAAGGAGAGAAGGAGAAGATAAGGGATTATCATGCTTGTGTTCTAGAGCTAAGGAGGAAGCTCGATGCCCAGATCCGGAAGGAAGGATTAGCGGATGGGTTGATGAATGGCGTGGATAATCTCCTCTATAAGCACTTCATTCTTGGGATGAAGCTAGAGATCAGATAACGAGTGAAGTATGACCGCCCAGCTACCATTGAACAAGCAAAGGAGATTGCAATAAGGTAAGAAGAAAGCATGGAAGAGGAGCCCAAAGAAATTGTTGCTAAAGTAGAGCCTACACCAGCACCTTTGGTCCAGAATCCACAACCACTCCCGGTGAGCACAAATATTTCTCCTAGTACATCTACTGAGTATGAAGATTTGCTCAAAAATATGGGTCAGTTAACTATTAATCTTCTTCAAGGAAAGGAATTTAGTTCTCAGGGAGGAGATAGAGGTCCAAAAAGAAATATTTCTGAAGTTGTATGTTATGGTTGTTATAAAAAGGGTCATTATAAGTATAATTGTCCAGATAGAGCTTCTACATCTGGTAAAGGAGATAATGATAAAGGAAAAGCACCTGTGAATTCTTTTGATGTAGTAGATAAGAGTAGAAATAATGAAGTAGATGTGTTTGTAACAAAAGAAAGAAAGAAAAAGATAATCAAGATGGAAATGATCCTAAGAAGATGAAAGAAGAAACTAGTAAGAAACATAGGAGAAGAAAGTTGGGTGTGCAGGATTTTCTGATTTCACAGGGGCAAGGACCATACTCCATCTTGGAAGATCTATCCAAAAGGCTCTGAAATATTACATATGGTCAACTCTTGGCTATGTATTCGAGAAGAGGCGGGAGTTGCGAAGTGGACTCAATGCTCGACGAAGGAAGGAGGTTGAGGTCCCTATTTTGGAGGCAGAGGCAGATCCCTATGCTCCACAAGCTGAGGTATTATGTAATGGTATTTCAATTCATGATGTCTTAGTTGATGGAGGTGTTATAGTTAATGTAATGACTAAGTCTCAGTAATGAATATGTTGGGTTTAAAAATTGATCGCCCTTGAACACTTATGTTAAGGTCATTAAATAAGGAAAAACTAAACCGAAGGTGTAGTTTCAAATGTGGCAATATCTCATTTATGGGTGTTGTATGTGTGGTAGACTTTCGGGTGATGAAAAATGGTAATGCTTTTTTTGTACCCAATGCTTGTTGGGAAGACCATGGCTAAGGAGAGTTCATGCAAGAAACTACTGGAATGAAGGTTTCATGACACTTGGACTGGTAGAGAGAGGGTGAAGATAAACGTGATCCTCGACATCATAAAGCGAAACTCGTGGATTCAAGTGATGAAACGATGATTGGACATCCTCGATTACTCTAGTACCGGTGAAGTGGACACTGAAGATGAAGAAAGCAAGGTGGATGTTTCAGTCATGGATATCCTTCCAATCACACCAACTCATGACCCCATAAAATTATCTGAAGAAGAAGTTGATGATCGTCTCCAACAAATAAAGATTGGTGATGCTGTGATGGAGAGTGAGAAGGAATCCTACCTCCAGCTCTTTCAAGGTACATACACCTATTCACTTTTGATTACAAGGAACTCCGTCAAGTAAGTTGGGTAGAACATTCTATTGAGTGGTAGATGGTGCTTAAGCCCATAAAGCAAATGCCATATAGAATGAATCCTAATTTTTCCAAGACTGTAAAAGAAGAAATAGATAAGTTGCTTGATGCAGGATTCATATTTGCTGTGGAGAATTCAGAATGGGTTTCTCCCATTGTGATCTCAATAAAAAAGAATGGGAAGCTACGCATTTGTGTTGATTACAGGAAGCTCAATAAGGCAACAAAGAAGGATCATTACCCTCTTCCATTTTCAGATCAGATCTTGGACGAAGTAGTCTGGCCAGAGTGCTATAGTTTTGCTGATGGATATAGCGGCTACAACCAAGTTCGTATAGCAAGAAAAGATCAGCTGAAGACCATGTTCACCACTCCTTGGGGAACGTTTTCTTATAGAGTTATGCCTTTTGGGTTGTGTAATGCTCCAGCAACATTCCAGCGTTTGATGAATAGGGTGTTCGAACCCTACATTGGGACCTTCATTAGAGTATTTCTGGATGATTTTTGCATCTATGGGAGTAAGTTGGACCACCTGCACCAAATGGAGACAACATTTCAAAGGTTAGATGAAGCACAAGCCTCACTAAACCCTACAAAGTGTGTCTTTGGATGTTCTAAAGGCGTTTTGTTAGGGCATGTTGTATCCAGAGATGGTATTGGTATTGATCCTGATAAAGTTTCAAAAATCAAAGATTTACCATTTCCTATTAATAGAAGTAAGTTGAGATCATTTTTAGGCCATGTGGGTTACTATAGAAGGTTCATCAAGAATTTCTCAAAGATTACCACACCCACTAACCCGTTCTTGAAGAAGGATGTTACTTATGAACCAGGAAATAAGGCGCATGAAGCTTTTGGACAATTGAAGGAAGCCCTAGTGTCTTCACCTGTTTTGAAGAATCCAGATTGGAGCAAGCCATTCATTGTGTACACTGATGCCTCAGATGCAGCACTAGGAAGTACTTTGAGCCAAAAGGATGAAAATGGGAATGAACATCCAATTTACTTTGGGAGCAGACAAATGAGCAGTGCTGAGGTAAATTATACTGTAACTGAAAAAGAGGCTCTGGCTATCATTTTTTTGTAAAGAAGTTTAGAAATTACTTGCTAGGGTAAAAATTTCTAGTTATAACAGATCATCAGGCTCTAAAATATATTGTAAATAAGCCTAACCCATCAGGGAGGATAGCAAGATGGATAATTTTGCTACAAGAATTTGAATTTGATATTATAATAGGCCAGAAAGAAGCATGTCAATGCGGATGCACTCTCTCGAGCCTATGATGGTTTAGGATCATCTTGTGATGATGATGATTTCCCCGATGTAGCATTGTTATCCCTTGACACAATCCCTAGTGAATACATAGATATTTGGAATTATCTAAATGAATTCAAGTTTCCTAATGGTGCCAATGCAAAGACTAAGAGAAATATTACTCAAGCCAGTCGTCCATATTCTATTCTGCATGGAGTATTATTTCGAATAGGACCTGATGGACAGTACAAGAGGGCAGTTGGACGTGATCAAGGGAAGGAACTGCTAGAAGAATTCCACAATGGTACATGTGGAGGGCACTTCTCTGGACAACTTACAGCAAGAAGGATCTTGGATGCAGGTTATCACTGGCCCACTCTTTTTAAAGATTGTTATAATTATTGTAAGACATGTGATATTTGTCAAACACATGGTAACCGTAAGACTTCATCAGCTCCATTATGTCCTATTCTTCCCTTGGTCCCTTTGAAAAGTGGGGAATAGACATTGTAGGTCCACTTCCAACTACATCATGCCAAAATAAGTATATTGTAGTTGCCACAGATTATTTAACCAAGTGGGTTGAAGCTAGGCCATTGAAAATAGCTTCCATGGATGAAGTGGCAAGGTTCATGTATGAACGCATTGTCACCAGATTTGGTTGCCCATTAGAAATTGTAATAGATCAAGGAAGTCACTTCATTAATGAGGTGGTAGAAGCCCTAGTCAATAAGTTTTCTATTAAGCACAGGAAGGCAACAACATACAAGCCAAGCACAAATGGACAGGTGGAACGAACAAATTTTGTGTTGTGTCAAATTCTAGCAAAAGATGCGCCTTGCGGGACATAAATCGGATAAAAGGATTCATGCAGCATTGTGGGCATATAGGGCAACATCAAAGTCAGCAACAGGATACTCCCCATTTCAGTTGGCCTATGGCATTGATCCAGTTCTTCCTATTGAGTTTGATATTCCCACTGTGAGAGTTATGAAAAATGAAAGGATGGATGAAAGTGATTCAGTAAAAGAAAGGTTGGTACATCTTCATTTGTTGGAGGAAATGAGAGAAATAGCAAAGGATACAAGCCATAAGAAGAAAATGAAGCGAAGGAATAATTTGATCAAAAGATCCGGTGGTCTCCATTTCATGTGAATGACTTGGTTCTAGTATATGATTCCAGATACAAAAAAAGAAGACAGAGAAAATTTCTTCCAAAATGGATGGGGCCCTACAAAATAGCAGCTGTGCATGAAAATGGTACGTACCGACTGGAGGAATTGGATGGCACTCCCATTACGAAATGGGTCAACCACGACAAGTTGAAGATTTTCCAAGCACTAGAATAGTCTACTCCGAGGACGGAGTAGAAGCTAGGAAGGGGGAAGATGTCGACACTAAAATTTTCCTCCGTAATTTCTATTTCATTAATGTATGTATTAGGAATATGATGTTGTTAAGTATAATTAGTAGTAGCGTCTGATAGAAGATAACGGCGCCGTCAGTACGGTGCCACCAATAATGTGGAGTACGGTAACAGTCAAAGTACAATAGGAATGTTGTAAAAAGTAAATATTTGTCGTAAGTGGTCCAGTAATGTTAAAATGTCAAAGTTTGGGTAATTAGAGAAGTAGGGTCTACATGATTAGGAATTAGAAATATTATATTGGTAATAAGGACAAGGAGTGAGGTCATAAATATTTTGTATATTTTATTTGTAAAAAGTCTAAAAATGTGGAACCCATGTAAAATGATAAGGTTTATCTTATCTTAAAAGATAAGCTTACATGTACAGATAAGAGTTAAGGTATGGAATATGATTCGTCGAGTGGATTTCTTATCCTATCTTAGAGATAAGATGGATAAGCCTAGAAGTTCTATAAATAGAGAGGCCACCCCCCTCATTTAGCATAGAAGGTAGTAGTGAGAAATATTGTAGGAAGTGTGCAAAGGAAGCCATCAGTTTAAAGGTGTGTTGAAGAAGCCATTAAGAGGTGTAATTGTAAAGTTTCTCTCATAGTCTTGGTGAAAGGCAAGTGAAGTCAATAACACTTGAAGTACCTCATGGGTGAGATTGTAATAGTTTCATGTTAATATTATAATTTACTTTGATATTTCAGATTTGTCATCATTCCGTCTTATCATAGTCGATGGTATTCTTGTGTTATATTGTTTTTGTTTCCAGATTACATCCACCTAACTAAAGGTCATGTGCATTAGTAAATAATCATAGCACGAGGAGTTCCCAAAGTGAAGAATTATCATAGTGCCGATTGGTGATAACATACCCTTCCAAAGAGGGCAAATGTAGACACCCCAATTTCACATCTATCCTAAATCAATTAATTCCCCTTCCTCATTTCCCACAAAAATACACTTCAAATTAATCAAATATAATTTGATTAATTATCCATTTCAAAATCCAAAAAATAACCCAATCCTCACCACATGTCATTATTCTCCATGTTTTTCTACTATTGAATTAAAAATTCAAATTCAAATCCTCACCCACCCTTCGTGGTCCCCACTCACCTAAAATCCTCCACTTATGAATTAAAAATATAATTCAAATCCTCACCCATTCTTCATGGCCCCCACTCATATAATCTTGGCCACATTTTCAAACCACTCACCTAATCTTGCCCACATTTTCAAACCATGATTACTTAAATTAATCTAAGCTAATCACTCCTCAAAGCTATAAATACAACCTTACCCCTCCCCTCTAAACACACGGAGAATAAGCTTGAATGCCATATCTAAGTTCTTGCATCCTTTGAGAAAAATAACATCCGTTTTCCTCGTCCTAATGCCCAAATAGCCTCAAAATCCTTTTTCCCATCTCAGTGCAAAGTAAGAGGATCATTGTTGCAAGAATCTTTTCTCTGTCTCAAGAAAAGCACATACATATCACACAATCTAGGCTCAATCCGAGTTTCCTAGCCCATTCAAAGGTTTTCTACGGGCGTGAAGGAGGAGGTATGATTATTGGTATTTTAATATTTCCTTGTTAGTAGTGTATTTTCCTAGCTTGTATTTTTCCTAGCTATGATTAGTAGTGTATTTTCTTATCTAAAATATGATCCACTTCTTTTTTTTCACCATAACTTACTTCATCTAATCTAATACTAATTTATTAACATCCCCTTCTTCAAAATCCCATTTAAAATAATATAATTCTAAAAACATTAAATAGTGGAGAAATATAAAAATTCTCGTAAATTCTACCTCATAAGCATTATCATTTATCTTCTTCATGATTTTTAGGGACCAATGTTCTTGTACTTCACATTATTATAGGTTCTTTTTGGAAACATTTCCTTCGAAGGTATACCATAACTAACTCACCCACTGTAAACACATTTCTCCTTCTGTGCACATCTTCTATTTCCTTATACTTATCATTACTATTATGTAGCTTCTTCCGCAATTCTTCCCGTAATTGATGTATGTTCAGTAAATACTTTTGCATCATCACCGACTCTGTCATCAATTAGTATCTACACAAAATATAACGCCCCATTTGGATTACTCCCATACACAATATAAAATGGAGACTTTCATGTGGATCTATTTACTGATCTATTATAAGCAATATCAATTTTTGGTAATTCTAAGTCCCATTGTTTTAGCTTTTCCCCAACTATGCACCTTAACAGGTTTCCCAAACTCCTATTTACCACCTTTGTTTTCCCATCAGTATGAGGATGATAGGGATTAATAAACTATAGTTTAGTTTTCAAATTCTTCCATAAATTCCTCCATAAATGAATTAAGAACCTTGTGTCCCTATTTGAAGTGATGGTTTTTAAAACACCATGCAACCTAACAACTTCTCTGAAAAAAATCTTCTACTCTTGTTACATCACTAGTTTTCTTACAAGCAATAAATGAATCTGTTATCATCGAATCATAACACCCTATGGTTTTCACAAGTATTTGTTCTTGAGCTCATGGTGTGATTAGATAACATGGGTACTGTCTCCAAGTTGTGGGACTTGCTTTACTTGAGATAGACCTCTAGAGAAATTTGGTTCTTGCTCCTAAACTACCTACCAAAATCTAAACTAATACGGTAAACTAGTTTTCCTAATATAACTTTCTAAGGGACCAGGAAAGAGCATTCATAAAAAAATCATGCACTTAAGTGGTGATACACCAAAGTAAAAGAGAGTGTGAGGATAGTCTTTGAATGTGTGAAAAATATAAACAAAATGCATACTAGAAGGGGTGATAACAGTTCTCCATAATCTAGCAATTGCATTCACAACAATATTTCATGCACACACAATGATAATGAATCCTTGCAAGAATATAAGATAGACACAATATATATGTAATGAGATTAAAGAGGTAAGAAGAATGCAAACAAACACAACTCCATGAACTTGTATCTATTGCTTTCATGATATGCACAATCCAATCTATTACAGAATAAGGGCTTAGATCACCATGAAAGGAGTCCACTATAAGGGCCTGTAGCACATTGGCTTCACAAAAAAAAATTGACATAGTTTTGCGACTCAAAACCATCTCCCCTACAATGAGTCCAACACTCCAATTTATAGAAATCTGAGAAGAGAGAGAGAGAGGGAAAATGAAAAATCCCAAAATATTTCCTTCAACCACTTGAAAGATGTAGTAAATGAAGTAAAATGATGTTATCTTTCTTGCAAAAGGCTCCCTATACGCCCCATAACTTGCAGCAGTGAGATATGTTAGCCCATGTTTCATTAATGCATCCCAACTACCAAATAAAACATTGTTATGAACCTAGGCATGTTTTCAACAAACTCATCATCAATTTCTCATCAAATTTTGAATTTATTGATTTTTATGCATCGGGATCAGAACCATGATTCCAAGGTTATCAGTTTTGTGCATTTTCATTGAGAAATGCAAAAGTTATGACTTTCTGAGTGCGGGCAGCTATTTTGGGTCTTCCAGGCATTTCTGTCATTTAATGGGACTGAGCATTTACTTTACTAGAGCTGAATATGTTTCTTTTATTTTTATATATCTACCCTCATCAAAATTAAGAAATCTGGTTATGTGGTGTAGAGGACATTGTGTTTGTTCCAAAAAGTCAAATTTTGTGAAAATCAGAGCTCAAGGTCAGAAGTTATGGTCGTTTGAAATTTGGGGTCTGATTTGCACTATTTTCCCTTGCATGTAGCTTTTTCGGGTTCTTGTGTCCTAGATATCCTTGAAAAAAATCTTTTCTCCATCCACAAGTCTCCTTCCTATCGACATTTTCAGCAAAATCGGGTCCTCGGCAAACTTGTGTCCCGCGTGTACCGCCATTGACTAGGTAGTCAAAGCCGCTGACATTCTTTACCCACATCCTTTTATGATAAGAATTTTTGAAATCTTGGATCCCATATGTCTCGTGCATACTTGTGCATCCCGGACAAAAAAAAACCCACTTTGCCGATTCCTTTGCAAATCGGTGATTTTGGCGATAAGGGTCCCACACATCCTACGGACCGCGTGGGACCATAATATCTGATTTTTCCAATTTGAACTACCTATGGCCATTTCAAAATTTTAGGTCCAAAAACCCCGACTTAGCCACAATAAACTAGCTAAAGCCAATTTTTGGACTTTTTTCAATTTTGTCTAACTCTTTGAATTTTTCTTTGGATGGGGGTTAGAAAGATCCAAAGGGACCTCCAAAACCACATTTTTCCCTCAAGCTATTTCTACTTGCTCCAAAGATGAGGAAACTATGCAATTTATCGAAATTACCTTGAGGGGTGAATTTGGGATAACATGAGCCATCTTAGAAAACCTTTCAACAACCACAAAAATTAGTTATTACCTAATTGTGTTTTTAGTAATCCCAAAACAAAATCCATAATCAAATCTATCCATGATACTTTGGGAACAGAAGTGGCATTTACAACCCTATATTTTATGCATGCCCTTTCAAGAATTGCAAATTCTACACCTCTCCACATATCTCGACCACATCTCTTTTCATCTCTGGCTAATAGAATTTCTCTTCGACCAAAGCTATAGTCTTATCCTTAGCAAATTGCCCACCAATCCTCCATTATGTAGGTCTTTCACTATATTCTCTCTCATAGACCCAACCGGAATACGTAATTGTCATCCCTTAAATAGATAACCATTCTCGCAAAAGGTACTCATCCCGGACATCACCGCTTCATCCGACAATGGACTACTTAACCATTCAAAAATATTTTTAAAATTAGAATAAAAAGAATACAAATCCTTTATTGCTTCAAACCCAACCACCTCATTCTCCATAGTTGTAAAAAGAGTCACACACCTACTCAATGCATATGTAACTTGGTTCTATTTGCCTAATTTATGATTTAGAGAAAAAGTATAATCCTGCAAAAATGATACCCACTTTACATGCCTACTATTGAATTTCTTTTTGTATTCACATACTTCGGGATATGTGATCATAAATAACACAAACTCCTTAAGCACTAAGTAATTCCTTTAATGCCTCACTATTTGTACAATTGCATAAAATTCCACATCATAAGTAAAGTAGTTATTTCTTCCCTCATTTATTTTCTCACTAAAGAAATCTATTTTCTTCCCACCTTGACTTAGAACAACACCAATACCCACATGTGAGGCTTCACAATCAACCTCAAACACTTTATCAAAATCTGATAGTGCCAAAATAGGTGCTTTTGTCACCTTCTTCTTCAAGAGCTGAAAGCTATTCTGAGTTTCCTTTATCCTCAAAACTCCCTTCCTTTTGTGTAATCTATTATAGGTGCTTTCTGATATTGCTAATTATTTTTATAAACTTTCTGTAAAATGTTTCTAAACACTGATAACTTCTTACCTCTATTATACTCTATGGGGTAGGCCATTCAATAATTGACTTTATCTTTTCGATTCCACCTGTACCCCATCTGCTAAAATAATAAAACCCAAAAATACTGGACTCTCTTGCATAAACATGCATTTCTTAAAATTTTCATAGATCTTTTCTTTCCTTAATACTTCAAATATCACCCTCAGAAGCCTCAAATGTTCCTCCTTAGTTTTACTAAAAATGAAGACATCATCAAAATAAACTACAACAAACTTACCATTGTACTCCCATAACACAATGTTCATTAGCCTCATAAAAGTACTAGGTGGATTAGATAACCCAAATGACATCACCACCCACTCATATAATGCATTCCCTGTCTTGAATCTTTTTTTCCCCTCATCTCCTTCTCTGATCTGAATCTAATTGTAACCACTTTGAAGATCAATCTTGGTGAAATACCTAGATCCAACAAGCACATCCATCACATCAAGTTGAGGTATTAGGAACCTATACTTGATTGTAATTTTATTGACTGCTTTGTTATTCGTGCACATTCTCCATGTTCTATCCTTCTTTAGAGTTAATAAAGTTAGATTTGCACATGGACTTGTGCTCTCCCTTACTGCCCCCTTTCTCATGAGCTCGAACAATTTCTTATTAAATTCTGCATGAAATGTTGGGCTCATCCTATAAGCCACTTGATTTAGAATTCAATACCCTAGGATCAAATCAATGTGGTGTTAAATATATATTTTGGGTGGAAATGCATCTAGTAGCTCATCAAGAATAACATTAGAAAATTCTTCTATTAATTATGTTGTCTCTACTGGTATTTGTGCACTTGCAGATTCATCCTTATTTATGACCACTTTGTATAAAAACCCGGTTTCCTTTGCCTCCTTCACAAATTCTTTTACAGAAAGCATATTTTCAGGCTTCCCATCTTCCTTAAGAGTTAGAAAAACTATTTTTCCACCATCCTTCAAAAAGTATAAGTATTCTTTCCCCCATCATGAATAAATATCCTATCAAATTGACATGGTCTTCCTAGTAGCATATGACATGCATCCATAGGAATAACATCACACCAAATCTCATTCTTATAACTTTTTCCAATGGAAAAATTTATCAAACATCTCTTATCAATAGTAACTTCATTACCCTTATTTTACCATGCAATACGGTAAGGGTCAAGATTCTTCTCACATTGCAGACTCGGTTTCTCAACCATCTCATTTGAAACCATGTTCTCACAACTATGACCATCAATAATAACATTAGATACCTTTCCTCTTGAATTTCATCTTGTTCTAAAAATATTTGTACGTAAGCATGCATCACCCTTGACCTCCTTCCTTGGAGAAATCATCATCCTTTTGATCATCATATTTTCTCCCGCATCTGGTGGAATTTCTAGGTCTTGTTCTTCTTCTTTATGTTCAGCTTCAGTAAGATTTACTCTTGGAGGGTTTTCTTGCCTCTTGTAATGTGTATAGTAATGAGGGCATTCAAATTCCCTATGCCCCTCTTCACCACATTTGTAATAAACAAATGGTCTTCGTGGAGCCTCACATCCTCTACCGTTAGCATATCCTCTACCCCTAGGAAATCCTCTACCTCTTTGTTGATTTTGGAGATATTTTCTTGTATTTTCTTGTTTTTTCACTCCACGAGGTAGTTCTCCTCTACCTTGAATGAAACCATGTCATCCCCAAAAGGAAGATGAAAATCCCCTATTCATCCTAGGTGATCTCCTAAAACTTTGACGGTTTTGTTTTTCTTACGCCTTTAAAGCTAGATGATAGGCATCCCCATGCTCTTAATTATATGCATGCTTATCTCATCTTGAATAGAAAATTTTAAACAATTTACATGCCTTGCAGCCATTTTTTTCCTCGCTTTCTTCATGCTCTACTCGAATGGACAACTTGTAGAACTCATCTTTGTATTCTTGCATATTTTGTAAGTTCTATCCGAGATTAAACATCATGTAAAGAGTTTGTTCATAATCCATCGGGAGAAATTTGTCTTCTAGCTTCTTCTCCATCTTACTCCATGTCCTATATCCTTTCTTTCCCCTTTCTTGGCCGCTCTTTTTTAGGTGATCCCACCATAACAATGCATGACCTTTTAATTTTGTGCATGCAAATTTTACCATCTTTTCCTCTAACATAGCCTTCCACTCAAAACAATTTCCCATTCTATTCAACCAATCTATTAGGTCCTCTGGTTTTATGCTACCTCCATACTCTGAAACATCAAATCTTATCCCATCATTCTTTCCTTCTAATGCTCACAACATCCTTTCTTCAAAATCTAAGGGTGGTCCTTGTGTTTCCTCCTTTTCACAAAATTCTTCTTCATTTGTGTCTTCTCCACCTTGATTTCCTCTCTGGGCTATAATTGCAACAAGCGTAATAACTTTCCTCTATAGATCCTGCATGTTTCTATTCATCTAGGCAATACCGCCTCCTCTTCATCTTCCTCTTCCTACAATTTTTTTTTGTCCACCAAGACTCGAATTTTCTCTCGATACCGGATAAAGTAGCCAAACTTAAAACATGCTCATTAGTCTACAAATAATTTGATCTCAAAAGAGAATAAGTTTTCTTCCTCATTATTCAACCAAGGATTACAATGCTTCATAAATAGGAAAACAATGCACAACTTGAAATTCCAAGAAAACTCTAACTAACTTTGACTAAATCTATTCTAGATGGAGAAATTTACTATTTTTTACAGTTTACTAAAAATTGCTATTCTTAGTAAATTTGAATGCTTATTCATACAGGCACAAAGATTTCCACGCATCTTCTACATGCAAAAATTAGAGGAATTTCCAATTTTATAGCCTATTATGCATTCTAGAAACTAAATTTAACCAATGCCCTAAAATAGGAAAAAACTAAATTACAAAGGTTAGATCCTAATTTTCAGCTTTGAGATGGCATATTTTGGGCCCAAAAGTGCCAAAACATGCTCCAACCGATAGGACAAGTTGACATGTGTGTTCGTCTCGTTGAAATAGGTTGTTTGATAAAAATGGACACTCGAGCACAAGTTATGACCATTTCAAGTTCCTGCTAAAAATAGTCCATCAATTTCTCATCAAAAATTGAAAATATTATGATTCATGCATGCTTAAGAACCAAAATCTACCTAGAAATCCAAGTTTTTATAGAAATTTATACATGTCATTTTCTTAAACCATACCACTTTTTAAAAGGTATACACCTTTCACTACTCCTTATAACACAATTGTTCTCCAACATGGATTCTTAAACTACCATAGCTCTCAATTTACCAATGAAAAACACTATTTTTAGAGATGACAACCGCCTTCTTTTGATATGGCCCATATTTCCTTACACACATATTCCCACACTTACCATAAAAATATTAAGAAATTTGCTTCACCTTGCGCAAAAATTAAGTCACCTAGACCCTTAAGCACTATGGATAATGATTAGGCAATATTATGAAAACATTAAATTCGAAGTGGTGACATAATAATAAATGAATTCCATACTTGAGTAAATGATAGGTAATAATTAAACGTGGTTTTATAGTAACCCCTTATAGATCCTTAAATAAGAGATTCCTAAGATTATCATTAGTGTCTTCAATAGTTGACCAAAAAAACTAGAGGTATCCATCAAAGTTCATTTTCTTGTTTTCCATATTATTTTCTACATGATTCTCATTCCTTTTTTATATGACACAAAATGATTTCCTCTAGCTAGTTCTTAATCATTTTTTCCTCATCTACTAGGGCTTTGACTCTCCATGATGACATGTGTGCACTTAACCTTCATTGCATTTATCAATAAATGAGAGTCTACTACAACCATCATTCATTTTCAATTTTTCATCATTTCCATTTGCATTCCCTCTAGTAATGCTTGTCCTTTTTCTTCATTATTGTTTTTTTCACCAAGTCTATAGAAAACATGACAATAGGTTATCATACTTCATCTGTAAATACACATCTACCTCCTAGTTATCATACACTCTCTTTTGCGACTCTATCACAATTTGAGTTAAGTTAATCAATTAGAAAGGAGACGATAATGTATTATTTAATGAATGATTTTTGTAAAATGTACTTAATCATAGAAAAATAGTGTTAGATTTAAATTGGAAACCAAATGCGAGGTAAGTGAATTCATAATAAAAACATGAAATTTTGTATTAATACATGTCTTGTTAAAGAATATAACTATTTGCAGGGTCTCAAAATTTCTAATGGTCTTCCTCCCATCTGTCTCAATCAATTTGTGGATGACAATTTTTGATGGGAAAAGTTTCTATTCAGAAGCCTCTAATTTCAAGGGTGTTCTGAATGAATATGAGAATGTCTCTGGTCAATTTGTCAATTTCCACAAAAGTGTTATTTTTTTCATTAATGTGGACGATCAGTTTCAAGTGAGACTGATTTTTATCCTTGGTTGCAAGATTAAGACTTTCCTGGATACCTACCTAGGAATGCCTCTCATTCATAAGAAGTCGATCCTTCTATCTGGAATAATTTGTTGGAGAGATTCAACAGGAAAATGGCTACCTAGAAGGGAATCCTCCTTACTCAAGCTGGAAAAATTCAATTGCTCCAAAGTTCACTCCAAGGCATTCCCATTTATGTTATGTCTCTTTTCAGGTTACTAGTTAAGATCTTGGAGGCACTAGAAAAAATACAGAAAAGGTTCATGTGGGCTGGTGTGGAGGAGAAGTTCAAATTCCCTCTTGTGGCTTGGGATAAAGTTACTAGACCCAAGGAATGTGGCGGTATGGGATTGAAGAATATGAGATACATGAATGAGGCCCTTGTAGCCAAAGCGGGATGGAGAGTGATAAAAGAGGATGGTTTATGGACTAACATCATCAAAAGGAAATACTTAAGGAATGTTGGTAGAATAGAGACCTTTTTCTTCAAGACAATCTCCCTTGTGGATATTTTTTCTGGAAATATTTTCTTTCTTCTAGGGAGATTATGAGTAGGGGTATTAAATGGAATATTGGTAAAGGAAACAAGATTCACTTTTGGAGGGATTGTTGGTTGTCTGAGAAACCGCTTGTGGAGGAAGAGCCTTGGAGAACTATGGCATAGTTTTTTGAAGACAGAGGAAAAGTGTGGGTTAAAGATTATTGGGTTTTTTCTAATGAGGATATCATTTGGGAGGTTTTGAACCCACCCCCTAATTTCAACGGGGATAGGATCTCCTTTACTACTCTCAACCTCAAATTATGGAGTTTCTATATCCCAAGGTTTCAACAACATGAGGACTCTATTATATGGAAGGAAGAGGATTTGAGAAATTTTTGTTAAATCTACCTACTTCCTTAATTTCAAGGATTCTATCTAAAAGGACTATTGGGGTAGATTGTGGGTGAAAGATATTCTACCTAAAGTTAACATTTTATTTTGGTTAGCGGCGCAAAAACAAAATCCTCATTGTTGATAACTCGAGGATTTGGGGAATGGTTATACCTGACAAGTGTATCCTTTGTAACAAAGAGGAGGAAAGTGTCAACCACCTTTTTATCTCATGCCCCTTCTCTCAAGTGGTCTTTACTAAGGTGACAGATCTGTTCCAAGTGCAGTGGCTTCTTCCTAATTCCATTGAGGATTGTTGTTTGCAATGGGAATGCCCTTTCAGGTTTCCCTTTCTTGTTTCTTCTTGGACGATGGCCCTTCCCCAATTCTTTTCGATCTTATGGAAGGAAAGGAATGCCATCATCTTTAAATATAAAAAAGCTAACATTAGAAAGTTCAGTGCTTGTTTGATTTCCTCTATTAAAGAGAATTCCAAACTTTTTAGAGGTAAGCTTAAAAGTATTTCTCTAGCAAGGAAGAGGAAGTCCTCAAACAGTTTCACCTATAGCCCTCCTCAAGTGGTCTTTCCTTCTACTCACATCAAGTGGTCCAAACTGGAAAGGGGTAGGGTCAAACTTAATTTTTATGGGGCTTCAAAAGGTAATCCTGGCATGGCAGGGGGAGGTGGCATTATTAGAGATCATGAAGGTGATTGGATCCTTGCCTATGTTGGTCCTTTGGGCATTCAAAGCAATAATGTGGTAGAGGCTTGAGCATTTCTCTGGGGTGTTAGTCTTGCTAAGGAAAGAGGTATCAACCATATTTTAATTGAGGGGGACTCTCTTCTCATTATCAATGCCATTAAAAAGGATCATTCCCACAATTGGGCTCTGGGTAACATTATTTTTGATATTAAGGAGCATCTTAAAGGTTTTGATTCTTTCATCATCAAACATACTCCTCGCCTTGGTAACACATGTGCGAGATAGGCTTGCTAATGAAGGGGTACATTATAATGATTTCAAAGTTTGGCATAAAGGTGACATCATCCCCGCACCAATTAATGATATTACACACCATGAAAAATCATAATAATTTCACTATCATCCACTCGAGCGAGGAAAATTGGCTCATTTTTCAAGACAACAAGCTCATGTTTGGATTTATTTCACTTTGGAAAGGTCATTTCAACACCAAAATTTGCAAGAACCATCTAGTTGGGATTCTGTAAAATATTCTAGCGGGCATGGGTGGAGACAGAGTCAGGGTGGAACCATCTAGCTATGTAAATATTGTGGACGACCCTTCTATGTGGCACATGCTTTGGGTTGGGGGATTTAGAAAGTATATCATAAAGTTGCAAGGGCACGATCCTTCATTAACTAGGGAGTTTGGGTTGGTGTGGAAGGATGGTAAGGCGGTGGTCGGGGTATGGAAATTGAGACTTCGAGGAAGCCATTGCTTGGATTACTGGTATGGACATGGATGGCCTCAATAAAATTTTCAAGGACAGGAATAGACGTGAGCATGAAATTAACACCTTTTTCATTGGTAAGGAAAGGGTGCATTACTTCATTGATGGCATTGCTCGTTCTGCATCCCTAGAGTGTGGAAGGAGGTTTTCCTTCACATTATGAAGTATTTAACTTTGGAAGGAAAGTATTGTAAGATCTACACTCATCACTTGTCTCTCCTGAATATGTTCAGAACAAGAAAATGTTAAGTATTCCCTTCTTTTTGTTCATGTCTTTGACTACCTCTATGAAATATTTTCAAAGGGGTAAGGTGGATACCCCTATTCATGAGGGGCTCATTCTCCTTCTATTTCAAAATGGTAAACCTATGTCGGCTAAACCCATGCCCCAAATCGAGGAGGAGGACGACATTACTCTGGTTGAATGTCTTACAAAGTTGAGGAGGGGAAGAATGTGGTTGGCTCGACGAGTCAGGAGGCAGGGTCCTTGAAAGGTAAAGGAAATATGATCTCGGAAGCTGAGCTGAGCTACGAGGACTTGAAGAAAAAAGTGCAGTATTTGGAGACTGTGTTACAAGTTATGGAGGAGACAAATTCGGTGGTTAGGAATGGTATGATTGACAACATTGAAGCCACCAAACAAATTTGCATGGCCCAGAAGAATATTAGGGGGAAATCAATGGTCTGGATAATCTTGTTTGGGATATGAGGGTTCATTTGGAAGTGGTTGAAGAGGAGTAGAGGAAAAGAAAATATTCCAGAGCCACCAACTCTGATGATGAAGAGGAGGATGAGGATGAGACAGAGGAGGATGTTGCGGGTGAAGATGAGGAGGAGCCACCCTAGAAGAAGCTGCAGCACTTGAGCACAACAAGGAGACTACGACCATGGAGGCCAAACCCTCCAAAAATCAAAAGAAAAATTAATGGTGTTGTTCGAACTTTCGGAGGTTTTTGGCAAATTGTCTCTGGTTTTTGGTTTAGTTGTTTAGTTTCTGTTTCTCTCGCTAGTTGGGTTTCTGGACCTTGTTGTTTTGGAGTTAAACTGTTTAACTCTTTTTGGTCTTGTTCCTCTTTTTGTTTCTTTCTGTGTGCTTTCACGATGTAATCTTTCTTATACTGCCCCTAGGAGCCGATCCCTATTTTTCCCTATCTACTACTACTAATTATTATTATTATTATTATTATTTTATATAAATTTTATTTAAAAATTATAAATTATTTATAAAAAATTAATTATTTAACAAATTTAGAAATTGGAAAACAAATTAAACATAAAAAATAACACTAAGAATTCCTTAAAAACCACTTAATAATTGTTTACAATTTATTTATATGTTAATAGTTTATACATTTTAAACAGTACAAATTAAACCTTCAAAACTAAACTCATGCCATGTACAAATTGTGTCTTGGTGTCATGAAAGTCACTAGTTAAACCGGGGCAATTAAATCTTCCCTTTGCACCGTTGGTGTTTTATAGATAATATAATTTCAATCTTCCCCTTTCACATGTTCATATTCGTACTTTTAACCGTTCATGGTGTTTATATTATACAATTTTTTTCTCGTAATCTTTAAAAATATAAAATACAATTAAATATTAGTAGAGTTGGTTTAATTAGACATTTGTGATTGGAGACAATGACACTTACCACTACATTATTTAAAACCCACTAAATATTTGTAAATTCAATAACATGATTTATTAGGTTTTAAAACCCAATCCATTTATGAGAACTTTCCTTAATTATATGAACAAGTCAAATAATATTTTCAAAATACTTCATGCGCAAATCTTATAGATCAGAGATGTTTGTCGACCAGAAGGTTCCAGTCGACTGCGTCTGCAATATATCATGAAAGGTGCACGAACATTCTTATTGACTAATACCTCGAACATATCAAGGAACAACAGTTAAACAAATGTAAGACAGGACTAGTCCCTTCAAAGATGTGAACACAATGATCTTTTCAGGGCTGTAATTACTGTACAATGTACACAAGTAAAACTTTCCCAGCTTTCACATCATCTGAGAGAGCCCATGACCTACTACTATTCCCTTTTAAAAACATCATTACTTCCGAAAAATGTGCTTCTAAAGAACATAACAATGATGGGTTTATATGATTATCAAAAACTTATTGTAGTCTAGGTTGCAGATAGTTTGAGCCCTGCAAGCTTGCTAGAAATGCACTGTCGAACACCATATTCATGGGATCCATCTGAGAAGCATTAAATGTGTTCTGAACTTGGGAACTGTCATACCCAAATCCCAATTGTGGCTGAGCAGGCTGCACGAGATTTATCTCGTTGTTGGGTACTCTAAAAGTGCTCTGAACTTCTTCATGATCTGGGGAGTCATGTTGGTTATGCATCAATGGCTGCCTTTCAGGCCTCGGAGGCCTACGTTGTAATGCAGCTGCCAAATCATAGTTAATGTTGGCAGTTCTTCTGGGATTGCTGTTATTGAATTCATGGAGTGCATCAATTGGGTATGTGTAATTACATCTTGAAGATGCCACTTCAGTCACAACTCCGTCTGTGCAGCCTCCACTGGAAAATTGCTGATCTGCCTTCTGACCCAAATCCATCAAGAAAGAAACTGAATTGTTGTTGGTGTTGTTGGTGTTGTTGGTGTTATTCCATGGCTGCCCATCACAGGATCTGCTAACATTATCTGGACAATCTTTCGCTTCCATGGTATTTGAGGTCTTCTGCTCCATGAAAAGATTCATTGAATTTAATCGAGGTAGATTGAGGAGTTGCTTGTCATCTATATTAGGAAGAGAATCCAACACCTCATCTAAACAAGAAGATGACTCGTTGCATTCCTTTGCAGCAGCAGCTACTGCAGCAGCCTTTTGGGCTCCCATGGTTTTCTTGTATATCCGGCACAATACCCAGTCATCCAGCTGGAATCAAAACAAAATATACTCAGTCAAAAGGGCTGCAATCAAAACAAATTATATACTGAATCAAAAGGGCTGCAAAATAATCTAATGAAGATATATATAGTACATACTCTTAGGCTTCCTTTTCTCTTTGCAGCTCTACTTCCTGCATCTGCCAGACGGTATTCATGCATGATCCAATTAGTTTTTGTTCCCTTTGGTGCTTTACCAATGTAAAACACCAGAGCTTTCTTCACCCCAACCAGATTCTTGTGGCTGCCTGCATGACTGCAAATGGGTTTATCAGTCCCAGTGGCCTTCCAGTACCCTGATCCTGCTGCCCTATTGGGGCGAGATCCATTGGGATATTTCCTATCTCTGGGACTGAAAAAGAACCATTCTTTCTCTCCAAACAAAGCCTTATCTGCAAAAGCACATCACAGAATATTAAGCCAACAATCGCCCTCATTTTCAACCATAACTTCACAGGTTCTCATTCCTGAAATTAATGTGTAACTCTGCCTATGTCTTCATTTTCTCCAAAAAGAAATTGAAACAGAGATATCAAAATACATGTTCCAAATTCTTATTGAAATTCATCACAGATATATCAGAGTATATGTTTCAAGCATTTTCTATAACCACAAAATTTTCAGATATCTCTTTTTATGTATTAAATTCTTTCCCAATGAACTAATTTTTTTATCTTTTTTATCGCAAGATCCTTCTAGAATCTCGTGTCTGTCATATATTTTAACATTATTTTAGAATCTTGGACCATTGCATTGGAGAAGGGATGTCATGATTTTTTTAATCTAACATTGCCCGAATAACAGGTACAGGATAAGAGGCGAGAAAATATTCAGTCAAAATCAGACAACTGCTGCTTACAATATTTGCTAAAGAACAATTTATAAGGAGATATTGTTGTAGCTAAATCCTACACTAGTAACGACCTTTTCTGTACAACCCCTACAGAGCCTCAATATTATATAATCTAAGATAAGAAAAAACTCAATGATTTGAACAGCTACTGGACAATATTCTTTTGACAAGAATAAAACAAGCCTAGATAGATAATCTGGTTCCTCAAGTTTTAATCAAAACTAATACATATCCAAGATTAAGAACACAAAAACTACCTGGAAGAACCCATGGATCAAACCTATACAGATCCACCTCTGCAATGATGGGCACAGCAAAGTGTGACCTGCAGTCTTCTTGCACAAATACTCCACCACCAATTCCTCATCAGTAGGATAAAACCTGAAACCAGGTGGAAGATAAAGCTGTCCGGGAGGTCCTTCTCTCCCCATAAGTGTGTTGATTGTAACAACAAACCAAAAAAAGAGGAAAAAAAAAAGCAAGAAGCCCAATTTCGTTTCCTCTCTTCTCAGTTCAATCCCAATCTATTTGGGACTGTAGTAGCTTTTATTTGATTGTGATTTTGAGCTGGTGACGCTAAGTACTCAAATACTAATCCACACTCTGAATTCAAACTCGATTTCTTACTCTAAAATTCAATTGAAGAAAAAAATGGAAATAGATTTCTCTTCTTTCACACCCAAGTGACTAGATCTCGCGTTCTTGGACACCTAATCAAAAGACGAATTACCCAAACCCTGCAAGTTGTTCAAACCTCCATAAACCAACTTCCACGACTCTTAGATCAACAGGTTCCCTAATCCGTAATGAATGACCAAATTTTTTTGTATGGAAGTAACCGCACAGAGCTATATAAACAACAATTTCCCAATGCCAGTCCACGACGAAAATTCGGCACGAGCTCCTTCTGATGACGTGGGACCCCTTTTCAGGGGACACGTAATGCATTTGCAAAAATGGGCGACCCCTTAGAATGAGTACCCGGCGGCTTCTTTATAACTCGGTCCACATACGATACCTCAACGTTCTCACTATTCAAACTGAGGACTTTGTGTATTCATCCCACCTGTAAATATGAAATACGGAGCACCCATTTCTCCAATCCAATCGCATCGCTCGGTATACGATACGTGTGGCCAATCGATTATGTGCTACAGTGAATTTCCTGTTTTTCATAATAATCTTTATATGCATGTTTTTACCTTAGCCGGGCTATGACAAAATATTTCAATGTTTCACGCGCTTTGACGAACCTAAACGAGAAGCGGCTGCACGCGTGCAATCTAGGGAAGCCCCACTATATAATTTTTTTGGGCTGTGTACATTCTCTTCCATGCTGTCACATCACACACATGCGCAAAATCCAAAGCCCTGCCTGTGAGCCTTCGAAGTTTCTGTCCTTAGCGCCGCCTTCCTTGTTCCTTCTCTTATTATTCCCATTTCCCTTTACGACCTAACTATTCACAGTTAAAATGTGATCGCCACCTATGCCTGGGTGAAGTTGATTTGTCAAAATTGCTATTAGTAAGATATATAAAAGATTACTCTCTATTTATTTAATTTTTTTGAATATAAATATATAAGTAAAATATCAATTTAATTTTCAATTTCTAAGTTAAATCTGATGATATGTTTCAAAAATTGGAAGGTATTTTATAGATAAATTTATAACAAATGTATAAATAGACGTTGAATTCAACTCTTGTTGTTTTTAAATATTTTACAATTAACTTGAATGGGACAAAAGATTGCTACGAGTTATGTTTGCATCATCCCTTTGTATTTATCCTTCGGTCACTATTTCAAGTTAGGGTACACAAATTGTGAAGGTGGGAAATTTGACTATGTCAATTTTAAAAAAATTTAAATTTCCATTTGCTAATATAAAGTATGGTCCGACACAAACATGGTAAAAAATATTGTTATTAGCGTAATATAAAAATTCTATTAAGATAAGTGTTAAAGTCAAGCACCTTCAACTTACTAACACAATATTAATGTTCATAATGTATTATATATATCTTAAATATGTCGAATGTGTAAAAACGTCAAATTCAACCCGTGGTACCTATAAACTTTTTCCAATCAACTTGAATGGAACAAAAGACTAATTTTATTGTGATTGTGTCACTTGCTATTTACAATTAGGTTACCAATTTGAGTTAGGGTATATGGACTCTTAACATGGTACATTTGACTACGCAACTTATTAATAAATATAATTTGGAATTACCTCTATAAAATATTGTTATCAATATAGTATTAAAAAATATGCTAAGATAAGTGTGAAACTCAAGCACAAATTACTTACGAAAATGATATTAATGTTCATACTATAATATATAACTTAAATACATGTATATCAAAAATATTATCTCTCAATTTTGTATTGTTAACTTTGGAATGGGCAACTCAACAACATGGCACAACTCTTTTAGTATACTTTCAACAACATGGCTCCACTCCATACACCACAAGTAAATTACAGATTGAAATTGAGAGTTGCGTGACTTAAGTCATTGAGAGATATTGCTCTTAAGGTGATTTACCTTGAAATTGTTATATAATTTCCTTTGTTCAAGGGTTCCACATTGATTAATGAGTCTAATATATTATCTACAAATTTCACATTGTTTGGTGATAGATGGTCTCAATTTAACTACACCCTTTTTTAGATTTTTCTTTCAAAAGAAAGAAAGGATTCTAAACTCCACTATACAAATGGATATTACAATTTTTTATCATGAAAAATTTTCGATAGAAAAAATAAGCGATAAAAAAAAATAATCATCAAATTTATACATGTACCATTCATAATCCAATTATATCAACTATCATTATAACCCCAACAACATTCTAACTCCTATTCTAGAATACCTTTCGATATAAAAAAATACAGCTCAAAAGAATTAATTAAAAAGACTAAATACAATGTTACAACATAATATCAAGGGGACAACACCAAGACGGAGTGGCGGCAGTATTTTGGAAATAAGAAACACCGTGAATAAATAATTAAAGAGCAATTATCTTTAATTGTGGAAGCCATATAGTTCATTCCAATTAACATGTATGGGACAAAAGACTTAAGCTCTGCATTACCAAATAAATCAAAGAGTAAATTTTTGTATCGACTTCATCTTTTCATTGTAAAGAAATAATTCCACATCCCTTTCAACAATTAGGTATCTTTACTTTAATTAACAAAGTCTTACCTTACATTGAATGTGTTGCTTGCACATTTTGGGAAATTCTATACTGATCTGCACAAGCAACTGCACTTGATTAATTTAATAATTGGTTGGACAGACTGTTCGGTTTATTACGTATGTATTTGATATGGCAGTTATACTTTTTTTGCATAGTGCTTTCACTATTTATGTATATATATACAATGAATTGTCTTAGATTTTATTCTAGCATTGGATGGAGATAGAAACAATAATTTGGCTTTCTAGAGAATGTCAAAACTATCTTTTGGAGCCACCTCATATTGTCTTTAATTCGGAAAAGAATTTAAGTTTTGCAAATAAAACATATTCGGAATTTTTTTAAAATATATAAATGTTGAAAAGATTGTGCTTGCTTGACTATTACAATTTATTTCTAAATTACAATTTACTTACCAAATCATAAAGTAGTGATAATAGCATACGTTAAGCCTTAATGAGTTTTATCTTGATAAACTTCAACTGTGTAGGTATGGATATCAATGATAAATCTTAGTAGAACCATACATTGTGTAAGGTAAAAGAAAAGAAAAATAAATTAATAAACCAAAAGTCCTAGTCTTTCTTCGGCTTGAAGTAAAGGAAATTCCATTTGTATGTTTATGTTTAAAATGGATTAGAAATTAGATTTATGAGAAATTTTGAGGTGGTTATATTTTTTTAAATATTTTGTATTCTTTTGTATATATAATTTTTGAGTTTTTTTTCATGATATTATTTTATTTACTTTTGTTATTCATTAATGGATCTATTACAAGATCCTAAAATCAACATAAATCTCTTCCGGATGGATTTCTTTTATAATTTAAGTTAGTTTTATCGTGCGTATGACATATTTATGATGCTAAATTTAGTTTTCTATCTAGCATAAGTGTTGGTGCAAAGCTAATGTTTCAAACATATTGTAAATATGAAAAATATTCAGAGCATATGTTTATGCTCATCTTAGAAAAAATGGCGAGTCCTCTTTCTAACTATGTATGGAGTATATGTTGATGCTTGGAATCAATTGCAAACTATGCATGAAGATAGATGTCTTTCTAAGATCATTAAGATAATCATGGAATTTTTCATAACTATAATGAAAGGAGATGAAACGTTAATTAATTACATAACCAATATAAGAATATTAATGCTTAGTTAGATGGTTGCAAATATGAATTATTTCAAGCTAAGGAGTATTTTATTATTTAGATTAACATTCTATGAAAAATTTAGAAATTGATTAACTAAAATTGGAATTTTATCTAAGTTAATCTAGATAGAAACAATAATGGAATAACTAATATGAATTGAAATACTAATGCTAAATACTTTTTATTTGATATTAAATGAAATAAAATAAATGAAATAGAAGGGATAAGATACTAACCTAAATATAAATGACCTTGTTGTGTGTTGGATCTTAACGAGGTTGATATGCGAAATTTGGATGTGGAGATGTTGTTTTGGAAATTGCGAAGTTGAAGATTTGGTACTGTACTTGGGCACCTAAGAGAGAACTAGGGCACCTAAGGGTGCTCTGGTGTGTAGTCCGGTGCTCTAGTCTACAAAAAATCTCTAGTGTCGCTAGATCTTAACAGATTTCTTCATCTCTATCACACGGTTTTCGCAATATCTTCACTTATGTCACCAATAATTTGATATGAAGATCTACCTATAAAACCCTTACAAAACATCAATTCCTAAAAAAATAAAAATGAAGGGGTCAACTGACCTCACTACCTACAATAGTGGGCTTACTAAACTAAGTGTTGCACTAAATTTTAGACCCAAATGTAGTTTGTGTGTGTGTGTGTGTGTGTGTGTGTGTGTGTGTGTGTGTGTGTGTGTGTGTGTGCGCGCATGTCACGTTCCCTAGGTGCTCTTGTGTTAGTCACACTATGTGAGATAGCGAGCAATAACTAAATGTAGAAAATGAAATAGCATGTGTTCTTGAAATGGAATGTAATCCCTTCCCATATGAAGTGTCCATTGATACGAGATCTCCTAGCCTTGATGTATGGAACTATGTGGATGCAGTGATGCAATGAATACAACTCTAGATGGAGTGATAGTAGTTGATGACGCCTAGGACCCTCATTATGGTCTCATAAATTTATATTTATAGGGTTTTGTTGATATGATTTTGTAATTAACCTCGACATGGCCAACTAGGAAATAGATAAGGATTAAAAATGACTAAAAAATCCCAAAAGTGTCGGGAAAGTAGAAAAGGATCGGGGCACCCCATGTGGGACCGGGGTGCCTCAATCAAGCCTAGGCACCCCGAATTTAGGCTAGAATGATTGCAAAGTCTTTGAAACCGATTGGGAATGTTTATAAAAATGTGTGGGAATGACAAAATAAAAGTAAAATAAGATGGCCAAAAGATGAGATTAATTAGTACTTTCTTCACTCAAGAACCTTTTCAAGAGTAGTATGACATCAGGATAAATAATGCCTAAAGTGCATTATTTTGTGACTACATTTTTCCCCCACTTTATGTTGGTGAACCGAAAGCTCGGTATCATAAAGTAGATGGAAATGCATACCTGATATCCATGGAGAGTGTAGTCAAACACATCGAAAGACTAGTATCAACCATGGAATGAAAAATGAAGATCGAGGAGCATGGAATCTAAAGATGAAATTGCACAAATAAAAGTAATGAGATTGAACCTAGGCGGAACACATGTGTAGCTATTGCGGTGTGTAGTTTACTTGCATGGTTAGTAAAAGAGTGTAATATCACCAAATGTTGTTATTGATGGTTTTTTGCTTCCCAAAATTTCACTACTTGTTTCTCATAAGGTCAGACTTGCAGAGGAGAAAATGATCAAGTAGTCAAATATGTATGTATGTAAAAACATTATGTAAATATGCATGTGCATAGAAATGTGTAAAATATGCAAATGTAAAATACACTAAATGATTTTCAAATGTAAATGGAACATGTGCACTGATCGTGTCAGAGAAATGGTGTAGAAGGATATCCTATATTGCTTTGCGAATTTTGGATGATCTCACGCTACCCTAGTTGAAAAAATGTAGGGAGGAAATGTTATGTGTCCTCCAAGCTCTAACTACTTCTGTTGAAATGTGTGAAGAGATCTCTATAGTGTCTTGATTTTTTGGGTGATCCAACACCACCGATAGTGTAGTGTAGAGAGGCACACACACTTTAACCCCTAGCATGTAACTACTTCCCATAAACGCTAAAGACAACATGTCCTATAAAATCCATAGTGTATGGGGTTCGTAGACTGGTCTGAACCCACTCGTTGTATATAAATCTAAAATTCCAAGGATGGAAAGCGCACTATCTTGAACTACTATAGTTGTGTTGTGTTAGTATGTAAACCATCAAATGATGCCCCCCCTCTTTGGGGGCATATATAACGTCACTAATAGGAGAATGTGGTCCTAAAAGAGGACCTACCACACTCTGAAATTTTCCCTGTATGGGAAAATTGGATGCGCTCGATAGGAACCAAGGCACACATAAAAAAGGATAGCTAGCAAAAACAAGTGTTAGTCCACAAACACATGCATGCAATAAAACAAGTGTAAAATACATAGATAATGTCAAAACTACCAACAATAGTAGTGCAAACACGCAAGAAACAAATAGGCCGCACAAAGCGGGTTGTAAACATGAGACATCACTCAAAATGTCATGCAGACAAACAAGGTTGTCATTTCCGCAAAAAATAAAAAAGTGTGCACAAAAATATAGGGAAATGCCTACATATAATGGAAAACAATAGCAAACAAGTACAAACAAATGAAGAAGTAGTCATGGAAACATGTAATCCTGCAAAACAAGTGTTGCACATGGAACACCTGTTAGCATGTTAGAGAAATAACCAATATGTCAAAGCATGTATGATCAAGTAATGTAAGATGCTAAGCAAAAAATGAAACAATAATACCGGATGAGACAAATGTGGATGCCCCCTGACCAAGTATAGGAAGGGTAAAAGGTGAGCATCCATGTCGTGTGTAGGAGTCATGTATCTGCGATCACACTAAACAAAGGCATGAATGTGCATGTGTGGATGATATAGATAATGACATATAAGAAATCAATCTAACATGTGTAGTAAAGTGAACATGTAAAACACTAATGAGTGAGATTAAATGCCCAGAAGACAATGCATATGTTGTGGATGGATGGAATTGAATGCAAAATGGAATGATAGGAGATTTGTTCCCCCTAAGTGCATGGAAGTGTATGCAATGAGGTTCATTGTTTTCCCCCTCGGTAGTCAAGACCGAACCATAAAACGAGAGTGTGTCATCGAAAAATTTTCAAGTATTGTTTGTTGGGTCTAGCACATTGTGATGAATGCATATGTGTAGTGATGAAATGCAACATGTAGAAAGGATGTGCACAAACCCTATAGCAAAAGCATATATCACGACTTTTTGAATTTATCGAGTGATAATTTTTCCTAAGCGTATATCACTATATGATGAATGGATGAGTAATGATTTATCCCTAAGCATATATCACTACATGATGAAAGGATGGGTGATGATTTAAAACTAAACGTATATCACTGTAAGATGAAAGGATGAGTGGTGATGTAACCTAAAGGGGTATACTACTATAAGATAAAATAATGGATGTGGTGATTTAGCCTAAATCATATACCACGTCTACTAGAGGAAATGATGAGATGGGTGACGATTTAGCCTACAACTTATGTCACTATCCTAGGAATGTCACATGATAAATGTATGTTTCATTTCTTGGTAAACCCTCGACAGTCAGTATGCACCGAGGAATAAAAGTGTGTCATAGGGTCTTAAGGGCAACATGTAGAATACAATGATAGTAGTATGTATGATGAAACTAAACGACCATGTGATGAGTAGGATTTGTAAATGCACGTATGGGTAGTATAATATAGGATATATAGGGTGTGTAGGATGCCTAATATGTATTATGTAAAATTCTATAATAGGAGTAGATAAAAATGGAATATAAATTTATAGCATGGAAAGCTAGACTTGTATGTAATGTAACCTATCCTAGCATGTAGAATATATGTATAAATTGGTAGTGTATGATGTGAGTAAGTGCATAGATACCTAATGGATGCAATGCGTAGATGAGGACTAGCATAATGTAGAATAAGTGTAGAATGAATGGTGTATGATGAAATGTAATGTTTAATGCCTAAGGTGTGGTGTATGGGGTTCGAGTGTAATGGTAATCCCTCAATAGATAAGCGTGAACCAAAGTACAAGAGTGCATCATCAGTAATGACAAAGTCTTAGAATGTGTGACTAGTATGCCTTTGTACAAAGATGAAGGGATGGTGATCCAAATATGCTAGCATAACCGGAGATGTTATGCCTCCCCCAAATGCATATAGATGAGTGAATAAACATATGAGGAAGAGAGCCTAATGTCCCCGATGTTATAATGATGAAAGGAATATGAATGGCAAGAGTTGGATGTAATCATTACGTAAAAATATAAATACAATAATAATGCTAAGATGAGAAAGGTTTCCTATGGGAGGGGATGTGGGAATGAGATGCCCCTCACTAATGTGAAAAGAGACTATGTAAACTATTCAAGGAGATCATCATCCTTTGGATTGAAAGAAAATGGATATGCATTAGTAACTTGGTAAGCTCTATAGTATTAGGTTGATCATGCAATGATCCATTAAGGCATAAACGAACATGCCCATAGCATACTCCCCGTCGGTGAATGTGAAACATTGTGCATAACAACGAGTGAGATTTTGTGTGTAACATAGGAAAAAAATATTGTAGATGATAATGTATCCAAAAGGCATGGGAAAGGATACATGTGTATGACTTGAATCTAGGGTACCCCCAATATAGTCAAGTCAGGATTGTCCTAATGTGTGAGGAAATGTAGCAAGATTGTGTGCAAGAAAAACATCAAGATGAAAGACACGAAGCCCATAGGCGGCTGTAACATGGACCAACCCATGATATAAGTGAGAGTTATATGGTGGTGGGTGAATATCAGCAATAGAAAAACCTAGGCGAGATAAACCTTCATGTGTACATATAGTTTCGGGTAAAGTATGATCTAACGGAATGTGTTCCCAATAAGAACCATGTATGAAGAGTGTGTAAGTGAATGGTGTGCAAAAGGTTGATGAGGATGTTCATGGTGGAGCGATGTCCAATGATGGGACAAGCCACGATAAGGAATAATAGCATATAGTAGGAAGTGGAGAAGGAATGGCATCTAACAAACAAATATCTCCACTGAAGTGGCAATATCTCCTATGGATTAATGACCTTCCCATTCATTGATAATTTACGTTATGATAAACCCATGGATGCTTTCAAAAGTGCCTTTAAAAGGATAGGGGTAGTCATCAATCCTAGTGAAGGGTGTGATGTGATTTCCAAATAACTTGAAATGCCTAAAGATTTAAAGGTAATAACATGAATTGGACAGATTAGACAATCAAGAATCATTAATTGTCTTAATTAGAATGTCATTGCATCTAGAGACATTCTCAAGCATTAGAGTAATGTATATGGAGAGACATTCTCAAAAAATCAACAAATGAAAGGCATCAAATTGTGATGACTATTGAGTGTTTTAACGGGAGAAGACTACGAAGCATAGAAGAATGTAGTAAGTGCATGATAATATAGGAACTAGTACAAAGAGACCATGAGCAAGAAGAAGCACAAGTAAGGTAAATACACATATACACATTGATAAATTGAATGAATAATTACTCAAATTAGGTAACTCTTTATATACATACATTATATAAATATTGATTTCCAAAGTTTGATGCATATTATACATTGAAAATGATAGTACATGTACATCACCAATAAATGAAAAAATAATCCATAATGTTTTAAATATTATCAAGTGCACATCATATTAGATTCATGTGAAAATAATCTCGAAACCTAAGGTCTCATACAAAATTAATCAAGTTCAAATAGTATTTTAATGTGCATAATAAATATAAAAATGCCCAAATAGGTCATATACCATCAAGTTCAAATGCCATATATGCATACATACAATGATACCATGCACATAGGCATACAAAAACAATGTCATTTGTAAGACATATATTTCCTACTCATCCACATCTATCCCTCTCTTGGCCTTTCTTGAAGAAGGCCCTCCCTTAGACGAAGATGGATATCCATGAGATGAATTTGGATCATCCGAGCCCATGCTTCAAGTCCTCTTCCATTGAATACTACTTTATAGATGAGCTTTGTAAATGCAAACAATTTTTTTGTCAAAACTTAATTTATATATGTTTCAACATGTATTTAAGACCACACTAGAATAAAAGTATTAACACAAATACACAAACTTACCGCAAGTTTTCATCACGCCGAATTCACATCTCACGCTCGGATGAGTCATCGAGACCTCTGCAGCATTTAACGGGTGCAAAGATGACGAGATGGAGGAGTCCATGTCGTCAAAGTCAAAATGGAGGGGTTAAAGTTCACTACATACACATAAGAGTAGAAAATCTAACATCGAATTAGAGAAAATAGAGCTAAGTACATGTACCTACATAATGACAATATTTTAACTAATTTTATCAATATAAAACTATTGTTTTTACCCCCCACGCCTTTGTGAATCAAATGAATGTGTGTTATTGTTGCAGTTACTCCCGCATATACACAATGAAGGACATTATTAACATAATTTAATAATTCTACAATGAAAGACATTACTAACATGTAATTTAACATAATATGAATTACACGAGAAAATTAACAAAATTTACGTGTTGTTTGAATACCTAAGTGAGTTATTGCACGAGATGAAATCTTAGCGGCAACACCTTTATCTACTTGTCGCGAGAGATGGTGGGGTGTCTAGTGAAGTTAAAATATTTATCAAACATGTATATCACGTGAGTTAGATGGACATAAACAACATACACAAACACATACACACACATATATATATATACATACATATATATATATATATATATACACACACACACATACACACATATATACACATACACACATATATATATATATATATATATATATATATATATATATATATATATACATGCACATATATATATATATATGCACATGTATATATATATATATATATATATATATATGCATATATACATATATATATATATATATATATATATATATATATATATATATGCACACACACACACACACACACATGTGTGAACATTTTACATAATTAACATTCTAAATTACCTCTGTGAATTTATGTGTGTGCATGGTCCTCATTGCCTATGGTCGGGATGAAGATGCACCTCCCGCGCAGTGTAATATTAATGCATGTACATGTATAAATACAATTATTTCAAAAATTTAACATATATAAGTAAATCAAGTACTCCAAACTTTTTGTAACACACATAACAAAACATAACAAATTTACCTATGAAGGTGATGTTGATGAATGTAATCCAAATGTCTCACTCAAAAGGACATCTGACATAGTGACATTATCGTGTTCACCCCTAGCACCAGGTGCACCAAAATTAGTACGCATGAAAGTATCATCCTCCTCGGGCCCCAAACATATGCTACCACATGATGAGCAAAGATGTGGCCTCATGCTAGTACTCCTTGAGGGAATACTCTATGTACCTCCGTGAGCATTTGGCTTAGAAATCTCCCTCGTATGTCAAACAAGGGTCACAGATAGCCCCTAAAGCATGTGGAGTGTATCAATCTCTCTGTCTCCTTCACTACTTGAGGGACAATCGAGGGTGAGAGGGATTACGTGCGGGAATCTACCTGCTTTGAATAAGTGCACATTGTGCACCTAGTCAATCTATGCGAGATCCTTTTCTCTCGCCCTAGAAATCTCAGAAATCAAAATAATTTGGGATCTCATTGAGGATAAACTCCTAATAGAGTTCCCTTAGAAAGTATAGTGGCACCTCATTGTTATTACAAGGTGAAAAATCAAACACCATCCACCATCGGTCCCAAAAATTATTTTTAATCAAATTAATATTGCACCAATGGATGGGAAATCGTTTACATGTCAATGGAATAGGAAAATTAGTGTGGGGGTCCGTGAATAAGGTGCATATGGGTTCTTTTGAAATTTCTTTTTCTTTACATCCACATATGAAAATTTGTTGGAATAATAAACCCTAAAACCCTCTCTGTAAGTTTTCCAATGATCAATTTTCCCCGTTGTTGTGTCAATTTGAACAAGTAATTCCTCCAATGTGTTTGTAAGAGAGGCACGGTGGGGGTTTGTAGATTGTGCATCCCTCATTGTTTTGATTAAATCCTCAATTTCAATTTTGTTTTCAACTATTTGGGATCTTTGAATCTTCTTGACTACCCGAGGGATGTTGAGCAACCGTGGGAGTGTCGGGAGGGATGACAGGGAATAATAGGGTTTGGTTGTGGTTGATTCCCTCGACTTCTAACCGTAACAATAAACAATATGTATTCAAATCAAATTTTAATCTATAATTATCATATTTCAAGGCAATTTTGGGAAAAGAATTGTGCTTACCTCTTATCCATGGCACCATCGTCGATTCAGATCTTCTCGGTGATCCAGAAATGATCCTTTGAGCTTGAGATCCAACTGAATGAAAAAATGTGAGGGCACGGTTAAGCTCTGAAACTCGCATTTGAGGGAGGCAAAATGATAGAGGCTCGAGCCTGTTTTTTAATTTATAATAAGCATAACACATACACGTTATGTAATGCGCACACATTATGCTTTGGTGATTCCCGAGCCAAAAAAATTAAAATGCGAATGCGTTTTAACAAAACACGTACGCATTTTGATTTTTTTCAATTGTTGTTTGATTTTTGGCCCCCAACTTGGTGCACTCACCCCCATGCATTTTTACATTCTAATTATCCTATAGTCATGTTATCATTACTATATACATTACATTGTTCTATGTGCTACGCTTACCACCCTATGACACAATTTAGCTCCCGGTCCATACTCGACTTCCAAGTGTTTTAACAATCAAATGGACCTTTCACTCACCATGCGATATTACCAGCCTAGTGACATACACTTTAGGCTAAATCGTCACATATTCTATCATTTTGTAGTGGTATACACCTTATGTTACATCACCACTCCCCTCTTTCATCCTATAGTGACATATGCTTTAGGCTAAATCATCACCCATTTCTATCAACATTTAGGTGATATACGCTTAGTGTTAAATCATCACTTATCCTCTTATATTATAGTGATATACGTTTAGGGCTAAATCATCACTCATTTGTGTTAATGCGAAATCACAAAGACCCCCTAAATGAGTTATGGATCTTCTTTTCTAAGGAAGACTCATTTGGTGTGATTGCGCAACATTGAACTTTCCCAAGGTGTGGGACCACCGTAAAAGTGGGAAATCTCTCTAGAGAAGGTTGGTTCCTCTTCCTAAACTACCTACCATGAGCTACTCCGGTGAAGGAAAACTAAATCTAACCTAATCTAACCATTCCAGGAACCAAGGAGAGAGAAAGAGGGAAAAAATAGAGCTCTACATAAAGTGGTGATACAACAACAAAGGAAGTGAGATATTCATTGAGGGAGAAAGAAAAATAAAAAATGAAGATGAGGGAGCTCGGATAGAAGTAACATGGCCTAGATCTACAAATCCTCCATTAAACTCCATGAAACACAACATCTTGCACCTGCAAATGTGAAATACATGCACATAAAACCAATACTGAAAGGGAGAGGCACAAAGAAAAAAAAATGATGCAAAGGGTTGAAGAACACCACAAAAACATGTTTTTATTTCTTTAGAAGGTGCACCTGAGACCATTACATTTCTGGAATAGAGGCTCAAATAAATTTTCTAGGCATGGGAGAAGGTTTACTACTCAAAAATGGCGTCGAGAAAAAAATTGACAAAGTTTCTCTATGGCCATAATATCTCTCCTTAAAAAATGAGAAGTGTTACAATATATAGAAAGAATAAGAGAGAGAGAAGAGGGAAAAATCAAATCCTATTTCAACCACCCCAAGATATGCATCAAATCCCACTTTGAAAGTTCAACCACTGAATATCAATGCCTTCTATAAATCCACCCATAATATGTCGCTTCTGGTTCCCAACAGATCAAATCGAATCGGATCTTGGTAGTTGAAGAGCAAGAAGATCCTGTATTAAAGGCCTAAAGATGTTTCTCCATTTTTCACCTACCAGGGCCATGCGGTAGCCTAGCACTCATTTGGGCTTCCATTTTTGGATTCATCTTTGGAGAAGTAGCGCCGCGTTGAGGCGTGGCTCTCTCCGCTGTCTCCTCCATACTTAGTTAATTTTTGGACTCTTTACGAATATTTTGAGCTCAAAGAATTTGAATCTTCATCGCTTCTTCTTCTTCTTGCTCCCGGCTTCTCTCAACACTTTGCTCCTTCATTTCTGACCTCGTTATTTCATTTTGAGCCCATCCATAACCTAATTGATGAATTTAAGGTACGGGTTCGCTTGATAGATACATTTATTCTCTTTCTTCATACACAGGGTCTTTTAAACTTTCGCAGGCCCCGCCATTCCATTATAGAGTCTCCTATAACCTTGTTTGTCATCCCAAAATGTGAGCTCGTGGAGTAAGTAATTTCCTTCATAATTTCCTTATGTGCAAGAGTTTTCTTAGACAATTTTGTCGAGGGTGAATTTGGGATAACAATTTGTTATCTTATAATCATATACTCTTAGTGATAAATCAACACTTATCCTCTTATATTATAACTGATATACGCTTAGGGCTAAATCATCACTCATCCATTCATCTTATAGTGATATACACTTAGTCTTAATTCCTCAAACATACTTTAATATTATAGTGATATATTCTTAGGATAAATCATCACTCACCCATTCAACAAGTCATGATATACGATTTGGCTATAGGGTTCACACACATCTCTCAACATGTCGCATCTCATCACCGCTACACATACACATTCATCGCAGCATGCTGACACAACAAATACTACTCAACCATTTCATAATCATGCACTCTCGTTTACGCTTCATTCTTGACATCATTGCATACACTTCCATACACTTGAGGGGAATGTTTCTCCTACCTTTTCATCTTGCATTCCATTCCAGCCATCCACAACATACTACATTGTCTTGGGGGTATTTAATTTTACTTGCTTATGTTTTTCATGATTACTTTACTACACATGTTAGGATGATTTATTATATGTCATTATCTATATCATATATACATGTGCGTTCATGCCTTTGTTTCTTGTGATCACAAATACATGACTTTCACATGTGCCATGGATGCTCACCTTCTATCCTTCCTATACTTTAGTCCTTTGGGGCATCCACATTCATCTTATCCAATTCTTATTGTTTCATTTTTTACTTAGCATCTTCCATTTACTATATCATACATGCTTTGATATATTGGTTATTTATCTAACATGCTAGCGGTGTTACATGTGCAACATTTTTTTTTGCAAGATTACATGTTTTCATGACTACTTGTTTGTTTGCATATACTTTTCTTCCATTGTTTGACATTGTATGCGGGCTTTGCCCTATGTTTGTGTGTACAATTATTTTTGTTTGCAGCTATGATGGCCTTATGTGTATTGCGACATCATGAGTGATGTCCCATGTTTGTAACCCACTTTGTGTGGTCTACATATTTTCTTACGTGTTTACACTACTTTGTTTGGTAGTTACTACATTGTCTATGTATTTTACACTTGTCTTATTACATGCATGTGTTTTCGGACTAACACTTGTTTTGGCTAGCCATCCCCTTTTGTGTGCACCTTGGTTTCTACCAAGCACTTTCCCTTTCCACTTTGTAGGGCGAGTTATATAGGTCGAGTGCGGTGGTCCTCTTTTTTTACTGCATTCTCCTTTCAACAACATTCGCATGTGCCCCCAAAGAGGGAGGCATCATTGAGGGTTTTACATACTAACACAACGTATTTACACCGATTCAGTACAATGCACTTTCCACCTTTGGTATTGTGGGTTTACAAACAATGAGTGAGTTCAACCATTCTAAGAACTCCATACACAATGGATTTTACATGACATGTTTTCCTTAGCATTTCTAGGAAGCGATTCTGACTTGAGGTTACGGTGGGTGTGCCTCTTTACACTTATTCACCATTTGGCGTCGGATCGCCCAAAAACATCACATTATAGAGATCTCTTCACACACATTTCAGTAGAAGCGATCAAAGGTTAGAGGACACAAAGCATTTCCTCCCGAGACTTCTTTAGCTAGGGTGGCGTGAGATCACCCAAAAACTTGCAGAGATACGGGATATCCTTCTACACCCTTTCTCTCGAATTAGATAAGGTGCACATGTTCCATTTACAATTTCCTTTTAGGTAATTTTACATTTACATATTTGACATTTACATACAAGTATATTTGACTACTTGATTGTTTTCTCCTTATAGGTCTAGCCGTATGAGAAACAATCGGTCAAAATGGGGGCAACAACAATAACGACGATGATGATGATAACATAACGATGACACATTGTGACTATAATTACCTTTACTAACCATACAAGTACACTACATACTGCAACAAATACACACACATTCCTCCCTAGGTTCACGCTCATCACTTTTTATGCACTTTTTCATCTTTAAAATCCATGCTCCTCCACTTTTTTTTTTGTCATTCCATGCTTGAGTCTAGTCCATCGGCATGTCTCTACTACACTCTACATGGATATCGGTACACATCTCTATCTATTTTATGTTCTTGAGCATTAGGTCATGAACATAAGTGGGGGAAAAATGTATTCACAAAATTATGCACTTTAGGCATTATTTAGCCTAGTCTCTACTACTATTTAGAAGGTTCTTAAGTGAAGAAAGTACTAATTAATCCCACCTTTTGGCCATTTTATTTTAAATTTTTATTTCGTCATTCCCATGTATTTTCATATACATGCCCGACTATTTCATCATTGTTTCATCATTTTAGCCTAAACCGGGTGCCTGCTGCCTCAGATTTGGGCGCCCAAGGTGCCCCCCGGTCGCACTGCCAGGGTGTCCCGATCCTTATTTTACTTTTTCCACATATTTTTGG
Source organism: Taxus wallichiana var. yunnanensis (assembly GCA_018340775.1). Taxonomy (NCBI): domain Eukaryota; kingdom Viridiplantae; phylum Streptophyta; class Pinopsida; order Cupressales; family Taxaceae; genus Taxus; species Taxus wallichiana. The sequence continues at coordinate 164,659,236 of CM031241.1, forward strand.
GCTCTTTCTAACCTTTTTTCATACTTATCTTTTTCCTAGTCGGCCATGTCGGGATTAATTATGAAATTGGATCAAAAGAACCCTATAAATATAAAGTTATGAGACCTAATCGGGGTCATAACGTCACTTACTACATCACTCCATCTAGAGTTACGTCTATTACAACACTCATATCCACATAGTTCCATGCATCAATTCTAGGAGATTTGCATCAACACACACATCATAGGGGGAGGGATTCTATTCTATTCCATGCACACACGCTAGTATATTTTCTATAGTTATTATTGGTCACTACTTCACAAAGTGCAACTAAAGACAAGACCACCTAGGGAATGACATGCAAACACACACCAAAACTACATTTGGGTCTGAAATGTAGTGTAACGGTCATATTACTAAGCCCACTTTGTTGTCACGGTGAGGTTAGTATGGGCCATTCAATTCACATCTTTTATTTTAGGGTTTTGATCCTTCTTTGTATTTTGCAGGTCATTCCTTCATCCTACATTATTTGATACATACATCACAATTTGAAAGATCCAATGTGACAAAAAGGGAATATTTCATAGTATCTCACAATAGTGAAAGAAGCAGATTCTGAGATTTTACAGAGACAGAGCACCTATTCTTTAGACCAGGTTTCCCCAGGGTGCCCTAATACCCTCCTGGCTGCTCCAATCCATTCAGATCCTCTAGCTAGGGCCTTTACGAGACTTTTGTGTGATCGTTCTCCTTGCTTCTAAATCTATAATCATACTTGCCATGACACCTTGCGATAGTCTTTGAAATCAACTAAGTCCTTTCCTTTTACATCTTTGCATACTTAGGGTTTTATTTCATTTGATATAATTATTTAAAATCATTCCATACTATTTTAGCATAGTTTACAACGTTTTAGTCCTCCTATATTAGATTAACTATTATTATACTTTTCCATAGTTTAGTTCAGTTTTAGTTAATCACTCTCTCTCATTGCAAGTGCTTTATTTATCACTATTTATCATTGCTTGATGGTTACTCCCGATATTGTTGTAACTAGCATTGGAAACTAATTGATTAAGATAATTTACCATCACTTCACTACCCCTAGAGATATCAACCAATTTAGGTGAAACCACAACCATATTCTACACTTGTCTAGATTTAACTTTGACCACCTTTGTTGATGCTTAATACAACAAGATTATATTTATGGTTGGATTGAAGACATGAGATAGAGGCAATAGATAAATTCAATTCCATATTACTCGGGATAGTGGTTTGGTTGATTTGAGTGTACGATGTACTTTACTTGTAATCATTTGTGATTATATTGTATTTGTTTTCACACTTCACGTTGTTCTAGTATTTATTATGATTATTTTAAGTTCACCAATATGTGTGTGTGTGTGTGTGTGTGTGTGTGTGTGTGTGTGTGTGTGTGTGTGTGTGTGTGTTTGTGTGTGTGTGTGTGTGTGTAATGTTTTACATATTTGCAAGTGTAGTGAACTTTGTTCTAGAGCGTCAATTGCGAAAAAAAAATCCATACCATGTCTTGTTTTACTTTGACATGCAAGCACACACATCAAAATGGGACAAATTATAGACAACTAAAAATGGGCCCCATGTATTTATTAGTTATTAAATTGTAAATTTTTAGCTTGATTGTGTACTTAATTATTGGTTTAAATAAGACATTATTGTTGTGATTTGTGGTTATAAACATGTCTCCCTTTCTTGTAATTCCCCTTCCTCTTCTATTTTAGTTTCTAAGCATTTAAGTTAATCTTGATACTCTTGGTTCTATGTGGAACATTTCAACACCCTTGTTCTTGTTTAGAGCATCCCCATGCTCATATGGATTTATGGTGATCATTATTGATCATGGCGCAACGTGTTTCTTTTTAGTTACCTTATCATTTAATGCACTAATAAGGGTCTTAATTTAAATTTTAACTATATATAAATACATCGACATTGTGGTGTAATTTTGAGAGGTAATTTATTTAAATTTTTATTCAATCGATTCTATTGAGCAATTATAGGTATTCTAGAGAAACTAAACAATAATTAGAGTATTTGCTCATGTTCAATAATCATTGGAAAGAGGAAACCAAACAATAATTAGAATATTTATTCATGTTCAACAATCACATAGAGTATTTACATGCATAACATTGGTTTGTCTGGCTAATGAATCATAGTAATCACCGATGTGGTGGTTTTGATATTGTTACTATCTAGAGACATGATATATATCAAGAGAGTTTTACTACCTAAGTTTTATATCTTGGAACATATTCTATTTTCCTTATAGTTTTCTACATATTCTTATTGAATTGAGAAAAGGACGACGTTATGTTTTAGATCCAAATAAAGTAAATTTTTCTACAACTCAAAGCTAAGAGAACTATATTGTCAATTTTTCACGTTATTTTACTATTGTGTTCAAAATGTATAGATTCTCAAGACATTGCCCAAAGAACACCATACACACTGAACTATACTATTTTATATCACCAATTTTTTTCCTAAAATAACTCTATCTAACATCTAAATACATATTCCTAAAATAAATAACTATCACAAAATGTCATAATATTCTAGATACACCTCTACAGCTTCCATGGTACCTTTATATGATTATAACAATTGAAACATATTTTGCACACTTAGTTCCATTTATCTCCAGTGTAAAAAGTAACCCTATCATCATACACGAGGACAATTAGATTGCGTCAATGTGAAGTTTGTACCGTCCGGATTTTATTCCGTTTTTCATTTAAAATTATTTAATATGGGAGTTTTTGACTTACATGTGTACTACTTATGATTTAAATCGGCCGTACCGTGCCACCACTTGCCGACGTGGACGCCGACTTCCGTACGAAAAGTTAAACTCATGGACGGTGGCCTGGACCGCTCCACGTGGTATGGGATATTTTGAAGAAGAGATAACGCTAAACCAGAATTGACCCTTAATTAAAGGGGATGGGACGTGCACGATATAAAATTGGAGTGTTGAGGAAAAGCTTGACCACAAATTAAAAAATGGGCTGCAAAGTTGAGAAACCTCCACACATCAATGTATTTTTAAGGAAAGAGATAATGAATAGGTGGATGATATGTATGTGCCCAAAATAATGTTACCGTCAACTTCAAAGGGAGAAGGACCAAATCCACCCCTGTTAAGGGGTGGTGGATCTCATAAATGACTATCATGGTTTTAGTATTTGGAAAGAAATCTAATACGTAGAAAGACAAGTATATTCATGTGGATTGAACATGTGTCGTAAGATAAGTATATTCATGTGGATTGAACATGTGTCGTAAGGTTAGTATGTTCATATGGATTGAACATGTGTCATAAGAATAATATGTTTATATGAATTGAACATGTGTCATATTTTTAAATTGATACACATTTTATTTTCAGTATTTCAAGTTTATATATTTTATATGGGTTCTCTTCATCGACACAATCAATATTAAAGATTGTTGTTTGGTATTTGGGTTTTAATGTAGACAACTCAAAATGGTTGATTTGTTCATTTTATTATAACTGTTCAAAATGAGTTACGAGTATTTATAACATATCGAATTTCGTGTTTTTATCAAATTTTTATTTTAGGGTGTTTAACATTTGTGAATGTTCAACCCAAATTAGTTATCATTGGGAGTCTTGTTTTGGGTTATTTTATGTATCTTTCCCATTCTTTTTTCTCTATTTGTTTCTCTTTCTTCTTGATTACATAGTTGTATCTATATTTGTCTATGTAGAAAGATTAGTATATTCATGTGGATTGAACATGTGTCATATTTTAAAAATCGATAAACATCTATTTTTTTGGTATTTCAATTTTACAAATCTTATATGTGGGATTTATTCATGGACACAATCAATACTAAAGATTATTATTTGGTATTTAGGCTTCATTGTACACATCTCAAAATGGTTAATTTGTTTATTGTATTATAACACTTTAAAATGAGTTTCAGGACATTTATAACATATTGAATTTTGTGTTTTAATCAAATTGTCTATTTTTAGGGTGTTTTATATTTGTGAATGTTCATCCCGAATTAGATGTGATTGTACGTTGTTTTTGGATATTTTGTGTATCTCCCACTTTATTTTTCTTTATTTATTTCCCTTACCAATTGATTACGTAGTTGTATTTTTAATAATTTATTATAATTATTTATGTTGATTTTCTCATTAATAGAACCTTAATTTGAATTTCAATTGTTTATAATTATACATGCATCTAAAATAAACCAATAAGAACTCTATTATTTAACATTTAAAATGTAGTTGAATTATGATTACAAAAATATATCAAACATTCTAGAGGATCACGTCATTATCATAAGCATTCATTGTACCACCGAATTCCATGTTTAGAGACATTGCATTGCACAAATTTATTTGGTTTATATTTACAACCTTTAAGGGAATGAAGAATTGTAAGATATCTTATTTATTCCCTAGGATAACACGTATACCAAAACACATATTATTTTCTTTACTTTTCTATATTTGACTACCCAATTAAGGTTAGGAGGAAAAAGACTAATTTTATACACATACAAAAATTATATCAAACTTAGCAAAAAAATTTAAGGGTACAATCATGTGAAACCAACTATCAAAGTAATTTTTGCATCAAAGTTTTTTTCAAAAATGAAGATTCACATTCCATATGATGCACATTCTAAACACCTGGTTTACTTAAGGTTCTCTCTTTGTTGCATGTTTTCTAGGTTTTCTCAAATTGCCTTATAACTTTTGGTTTGCATTGTTAGAACATGGTCAATTTCTTCTTATCACTCATGGGGATAAGATAATTGTAAACTCTAGAAATATTTTTTCATTTCTCTAGTCTTAGAATAGCTATGTATATCTTATTTACAAATATATACCTATTGGGATTTTTAAATATATTATCGATATTTATTTGCATTTTTAGCATAAATCCATTTATTCATAATAACATTTTGGTGAGGTCATGATCTATTGCACCCATCCCATGTTAGATATTGTGACATATCTTATTTTTCTTAGTACTAACTCTTATATTATCTACTTTATAGTTAGACCTTGTTTTATATAACTTCAAATCCAAAAACATAATTTATCTAGGGTTTATCCCATGACATCCTCATAGATCTCATATCACTAGCTCTTATTTTAGTCAATCTAAGTTCTATATCAATACAAACATATGAAATTTGTTTTCCAATCCTTATTATATTTGTCAAAATTGTAATATCTTATTTCACTTCTCTTATTGTTTCATTTAGTCCTATATTGTTCAAAATTTATTTATTGATTGTAGAAACTATTGAATGATTTGATTGTTCCATAATTGATTTTTCTTATTCTTCATAATTATATATGAAATATCTATGATTATTTTGAATTTTTCCCATTCATTTGATTCAATTTAGATAAATGTAATTATATTATCCATGCTTACAGCTAGCCTAAGGCTATCAAGGATTTATTATTGACTTTTTGTCATGCTCATTAGAGATGGAAGTGAATTCACACCATGTTTCAACCCTTGCAAAAAATTTCAATTGGAAATAGTCTTATTGAGGACTACACCACATTTCCTAAAAGTATAACCAAGTATGACACTTTTTTTAGTGGTAGTATTCTCTTTCAAATTTCGAAAATAGAAATCATGTTATGTTTAACAAATTAGGTATGGCTAAGGATAATTTTATAACTAAAACAATGTTGTTATTTCAAATGTTATACTCAATATCCATGACTAGACTAAAAAATTTCATATGAAGGTTGAAAACTTTTGAATCTTGTGTAAATCCTATTGCACCATGGGTATGATGCCCGTATTGCTTGTAATAGACTAGTTCTTAATTATCCTCTCTATCATTGATCTTCTTAAAGAAATAACAGACTATTTTACGGGTATTCTCTCACTTATCTCTTGTTATTTATCTATCTAGGAAATCCAAGGAATAATAAGACAAGAATGATGGTTGTGAACCCATACATGACACATCAGATCCACCTAGTAGAAATGGTTATGGGGAAATCCTGATAACCCTCCTCCTCCACCTTCATTAACTACCATGTTGGTTGTTATTGCATAATGAAAATTTATGCCTTATCGTTTGTGTTATTGATGGTCCTTACTTTTAAAAAACGTCACTTAAAAATATTTGTATTAATTTTGTGCAATCTTTACAAACTTTGATTTTTAAATTCTTCAGGATTTTATAGTTTGATGTGAGTATATTTTGGTGTGTGATGTCATTCCACCTAGATTTTTGTATGAATAGGATTTTATTATTATATATTATTAATAGATTTTTTTAATTATATATTTAGATTAGGTTTGAATATAAAAAAATATTTTGTTGGTTCTTCAAAAGTTTTATGAACTCTTTTATAAAATATGTGTAATATTTTATTTAAAATGTTGTACATGAGCCTACAAATAATAATGCAAGGTTATTGCAAGATGATTATGATAATGAAATCGAATTAGAAGAAAAAATAGAGATGAAAAATTCACAATAATAGATATTGTGCCTTAGTAAATTCCATTGAAATGTTGAGAATTAAGAATGCATTGAAAAATTTTCAAGTGTCAAATTCCATTTTCTCACAAAATTCATTTTAAAATTTCCTTGAAACAAAATTTAATTAATTTTACTTCTAAATAACTACCATATTTCCATTTCTTCTAATGTTCTTCCAATTCATCACAATTCTTCTCTTCCCTCTCGTGTGTCTCCTACTTATTCAACATATCAATGTTCATCTATTTTATATTCCAAATTATTTTATTGTTTCACATTCTATTCATATTTAAAATCCTAAAATGATTTCTATAATGCAAACATTGTTGGTTATCATAATCAAATATAATTGACATCTTAAGGGTCTCGGAATTCAAATCGTACTTGGGGCCAAGTTCTATAAATCTCTAACCCCTTGGATTATGATGTGTTAGCACACACCTTTATAAAATGAATCATTTTTCATTTTTTTATTAATTAACTAAAAATGAGATCCTTCTCGCCACATTATAGTTTTTATGCTTCTTTTTTATATATTTTCGACAATGATATAGTGTTAACTAAATTACTTCCATACAATTTGGAAGAACATTCCCTTGATTGGTTCAATTATTTTCAACGTGGATCTAATATATTTTTAATTCATTTGATGACTTCTTGACAAATTTTCAATCAACATTGTTATGAATGTCACTTTTGCACACTTAGCTCAAGGTAAGAAAGAATCAGCTGAAACTATTAGTTAATATATGCTTCACTTCAAAAGCTAGTGCCTAAGATGTTATATCAACTACTATATAATGCCATTCAAATTATTGTCATTAGTAATATTGGCATCTATTAAAAACAAAATTATACCCTCACACATAGCAATATTTTGATGATATTTGTCACAAAATAACAAAATTTCAATTTTAAACTTCTCGAAGCTAATATTATTAATTATGAATCAAATTATTTTAAATTTAATAGTGCAAAATTATAAAGTAAATAAAAATTGTAAAAATACAATTAATGAGCATAAGTTTAAACTCAAAGGTGATGCTAAGATTGCCTTCAATGCTATAAGGAAACCTTTTCCAAAGTCCATCCTACCTAAACAAAAGACGTATAGGAATTTTTCTAGAATTAATGAGAGCCCACATTTTATTTTGAAAAGGTAAATCAAATGAAATTGATGATAACTTTACGTCTAATGGAATTTGAAAAACAATACCATTTCTTATGAATGTTTATTCGAATACATTTTACAAATGTCACAATTCTAGGATATTATTAAAAAAGTGCATTACTTTGAATGTAGAATTTGACATTGATGAAATTAAATATGATGGAATTTGCACTACAAATGGAAACTTATACATAGTATACAAATATAATAATAATAATAATAATAATAATAAGTTGTTCTCTACTATGGAAAATTTTCACTTGATGGATTCATTAGAGTATTAGATGAAATTATGGAAAAGAAAGCATATCGAAAATTGTGTTAAACGAATATGATATTCGACATGATATGTCTAATTATGGTCATTTAATTTTATTATTATTTGTGGATGGAAATGTAAAAGAAGCCATAATGGTTGATAATGGTTCGAGTCTAAGTCTAAATATTTGTAATGCACAATTTAGCTAAAATTTGGTACTTTGCCTTGATGATTACTATTAAATTGTATGCATTTTCCCTTATCAACGTGGGATAAAAGACAATAATAACATTATTCTGTGTGGCATCCCAATATGATTCATACATTAATTTACATGGTATCTAGTTCATGTGATTTCATTGAATGCACATCAATGTTTGAAATATCAACATAAAAGTCAAGTTATTGCAATTCAACAAGACATATATTTATTGCAGAGAGACATCAATAACAATTCTTTATAAGAAATTAAAGAGATATTTGTATATAAATAAAAATCACAAGAATTGAATGGATGTATACATAAGGTATGCGTGAATATTATAGAAACACATAAATCAATTCCAATGAAGGTGCAAGCATAATATGTTAAGTCTCAAAAAGATTTTAAATAAAGTAAAATAAATAAACATAAGTGGCACATAAGGAATATATGTGTAATGAGAAGAGTGACAACAAAATATGATGATCATTATCTATATTTATATTCATGAATACCACAACACCTTATATGTATTTTCTACCCTAGTTCTTCATCTAATATACCTTATGATGATTATCATGGACCTATTCATATTATAGGTGAGATTTTTAAATAAACAATCCCTTATTTTATCAGTTGAACACTTTCTATTTAAATAATTTATTACGTTTCTCTGTTTGTCTGCAGAGTAGTATAACTAAGTTCATTCTAGCTTAAACTAGTAGATTAAAGTGGATTTTGTTACATGATCATTGTAGAAGTGTTCCATTTCATTTTAAATATGGTTCTATGTTGTTTTATTCATTAGTATATATGATTAGTAAGATATAATGTTCTATGTGATTTTGATATAATACACACATGTCACATTTCACTTCCTACAAATATACATAAAGGAACATATAATATACAAAATGATGAATATATTAGTTGGAAATATGTTAGAAAATAAGAAGGTAGAATATGGGTTATAAAAATCATGCATCTTATTAGAGTAATGTTACCCTTTCCTCGTCATTTGTACATTACGGGAAACACATTATGTCGAGATAATTGTCCTACTAACTTTCCCCACTCTTTATCATGACCTCATATTAGCCTACTAGTATATTCTCAAATTATATGCTATCAATTATGGTGATTATCTTGAATCTCCAAGTTGTAGACATAAAATCATGCACTTGGGTACATTTCTAGGTTCTAAAAACATACTTGCATTCATATGATTCCTAAGCGAGAAAATCAGTAATCAACAACTATCTTTGGCCTTTTTTTTGTTTCTTGTCATGTTTCATGTCTTACACACCCTATAACCCAATATAAACTTTACTTTCTTATCTTTTATGACTTTGGAAACTAACGCATGGATGCCCTTATCCTATCTCTGTGGGCACACCTAACCTCTTTCTACCTTACTCTTTTTGGTCCTCTTTTATCTTTTGGGCCTCTTATTTTCTTATGGGTTGGCCTTCTAGTTGTTAATTAAGAAATTTAACCAAGGGAATCATATAGATACATAGTTATGTGACCAAAATAATGGACAAGGCTCTAAAAATCTATTATCATTACCTAATCTTACATTGAAAAGCATCTAAGAACATCAAAGGCATCCATCTAGCATCCATAAAAGGGACAAGAGAATGAATTATTTTCATACACTACATAGGAAGAGGAAGTTTATTATTTCATCCATACATATATCTACATTGGTACATCTAGTTATTACTCGCTATCAAGTGCACTTGCACAAGGGCTTCCTCGAGCCAAGATTATTTTATGCACACACAAGAACTACATGGAGTATAAGATGTAGTGTAATGCTCGTTGTAAGTTCCTACAATCAAGTGACCACCAGGATAAGTCTTACTCCCCATATTACATCTTTTCTTTTCGGGATTCGATGTAGTTTGAGGGTTGCAGCAGTGAACATATCTTGAAGGTTATAGGTGACTTCAATGATCAAATTTTGACACATAGGTGATTAAAATAAACTATCATTAACACTCTTGTGATGCCATAAAATCATATTTCAAGCCCTTACAAAGTCACGAGCACCCAACAAAGGTCTCTTGCACCTAGGCACCCTCGCCCCATTCCAGGGTGCCCAGTCTAGTCTACCTTTCTTGTTCATTAGTTTCCATTACATATCAGTTCTAGGATCACACAAAAATCAGAGAATTCCTTTCCTCTCTCTTGAACTTAGGGTTTTGAATATCTACTTTTCTTATTACTTATGTCAAAATTATACCTTAGTGTTTATTTATCATACACGACTTTGCGATTAGGGTTTAACATAATTCTATAATTTTAAAATTATTTGGTGAACCCACTTCCTCAATCCCTACCTTTTAAGAATGCATCACAATATTTCTCCTTCTTTTGAATTCATGGATAAATCATATTATCCTTATTTCCCCAACTAAGGTTTCTAACATGGTTACTACCGTTTCGATTTCGAGCAAATTCTTACTCAACATCCTCCTTGATTCATTAATCCTATGGCTTATGCATCCATCAATGTACTCATAATTTTCCACACTCATCCTCCTTTATCTCCATCTGCTTCTATTCCACCATCCATTACTTATACATTGCCTATCACCACCTCTAAGGGTTATGAAATCATTGAGTAGCTCAAGAATACACCTCAAAAAATTCTCTTTATGATATTTTTCACAATGCACCTAATTTTTGTTATACATTAGAGGTCTCCATTCATTCTATGCACATTAAAAGAAATAATTCACCCATGGCCTTTGCACATATTCTTCAATCTTTCAAATATATGCCACATTCTAGATCCTTTAGTGATGAATATATACCTCCATATCATGTTGAAAATCCATTTCAACCTTTCCTTATCACCGCTACCATTGGTAACATTTGTATCAAACATGTAGTCATCGAGAATGGATCTACTATAAATCTATGTGCTCACTCCCTCCTCAAGAAAATTGGCATTATTGATAATATAACTACTAAAAATTCTACTCTTATTCTCGGCTATGATTGTACTACTCACAAATTCTCGGTACTATCACTTTACCTATACAAGTTGGGTCTAAGCTTTTTCTATGGTATTCTTCATTATCGATGCCTCATTCCAGTTTAATATTTTGTTGGGTAGACCATGGATTCATACAATACACATTGTCCCTTATATAGTTCATCGGTGTGTTAAATTATTACATGATGGATATGAACATACCATTGCTACTAAACCTAATCCATTCAAGTTTTGTTGCATAGACCATGTTACTCCTATGCATTTTTCTTTATCAAAACCTATTCTATATAGCAATATTGGTACCTATGATGTTGGACAATCTAGTGCTCTACAACCTTCTTCCACCTCTGCAAACATACCATATATTCCCACTCATACTAATGATATCATTTCACCCACTTTGTCTACTCCCATAGCTACCACTATTCCGCCTATCGAGAATCCTCTCACTCCTACATCTAGCTCCACTCCTACCAATATTCTTGATACTGATATTCAAAATGACAATGCCAACATTGATGACTCTAATGACGAGGTTGATGTTATGGAAATTAACAATGATACATTACATAATCTCAACTTTACTCCTTTAGAGATAGAGGCGAATCCTCTTGTAATGTTACCTTTGTTTGTATTAGCCCTGGTGAATATCAATTCAATAAATCCCCTTACTAATGCTATGAAATTTTTTTAGGGCTCTATCCATACATTGAATGTCATATCACCTGCCTTATCTCACTTTGCCTTGACAATTCCTCTTTTCACATGCACTCCTTTCATACATAGCTCTTAATGGCCTCATATTCCATTCAATCCCACTTTCTATGACATTGTTTACACGCATGAGGGATTATCCCAGGTTTGGTTTCACTCTTGATGATATCTTCCCATCACCTCATTCTGCTCACCTTTATCAGGGATGTTTCTTTGTTACTATTTCTTATGGCCTCTAGGTCTTCCATTTATTAGTATTTGTTGCATGTACTCTTCATTCCTCTCCACTCACATTTGGGTAGTCTTTGATTGATTACATTGGTGGAACATTGGATCCTAATTATACTAGTATAAAATTTCCCATGCCTTTCATATCGCATTTCTATTTGTAATGATTCATTTCTTGCTATACTAAAAACCTCACTCATGGTACGCACATGGTTGTCCACAACCACCTTTCACCGATGAAGAATACACATAGGGTATTTACAATCTACACCGTAATGGCTCTTTATATGATACACCTCACACTATTTATTACCAAGTCTCCAATCTAGTTTCAATTGCCTATGATCTTGACAATAACGATCTTCTAGATGATGTTACTTTATTCTTATATTCATCATACACTTAGGGGAATCATCCTTACTACCCCCTCCTAGCATTATCAATTGTTTATCATTTCTACTCATATGCTCATGCTTCATACTTCCTATTCCTAAGCATAATTACACAACTTGATACACATCTTGTATCATCATTAACATATGACACACTCTTTTTATAAGTTTCACACTTGATTGTTGAGGGAATATTACATACTTGAACCTCACCTCTTCTAAATTTGAAGCTCTGTGATTTATGATATATATTTATAGCATGTACTTTCAAACCATTTCACGATGACGCACTCTTGTTCTATGGTTCGTTATTGGTCATTGAGGGTATTTTATAAATTAACCTCATCTCGTACATACACATCCACCGGGCATGTTGCTCTATCACATTCACACATTGCATACCATTCCATTACACTCATTCATTGCATATTGCATATCTTTGTTGCACATACTCTTGTTTTCTTATACTTACATATGCACTTTCTTTTCCATGATAGATGGATACTTATTATGTCATCATCTTTATCATATACACATGTGAGTTAACTTGGTATTTAGTTGTGAATGCATACTTATTATAGGTTATTACATGTTGTAATGATGCTTAACACAATATCCTTTTCCAATCCCACCGAGGCTCTTAGGTGCATCTACCTTTTGAACTCTTACACGTCAGAGGTGTTATTTTTTCATTATATACTACTTCCTACACTTCTTTTATATGAAATGTTTGATACTTTTATACTAACACATGCATCTATCCAATTTTTCTAAATGTGCCTTTGTTTCTACCATACGCATTCCATTCCCATGCGAGGATATAGTTTCATATTAACATCGAGGTCCTCTCCTTTGGGTCCGTATTATCCTAGTGAGTCACATGCACCCCAACGAGGGGCATACGATTTAAAGACGAGAATAAAATAGGATATAATTATAGAAACAACCTATAATACGACTTGGGTCCTCGGTTTAACATAGACTCGAATGCACGAGATACAAACAATAGTGCCTAGGTGCTCTTGACCTCTCCTAGGAACCTATGTCATAGGGGAAAATATAATTACTTTCTCAAATCAACATAGTTGATAGAAATTTACAAAGTAATTTTAATACTATAGGAACAATCCTCTAGTAAGATGAATGTATTATTTCTCCATTTCAATTCAAAACAAACATGAAACTAATATGGTACAAATCAAAATAAATAGGATCACACCATCTATAGTGGTGTATAATCGGGAAGCATTCATAGAGGGATAGTAATACTAGACCTCTCTCCCCAACACTTTTCTATCGTGGCATGAGATCACCCAAAAAACTTTTTCTTGGCATGATATTACCCAAAAAAATTCTCTACAAAACATTTTTTAGGAAATCTTTCTATCCTCTTATACTCATGTTCATAAGGTTCATACTTTCCTTTTACTACTTATTCACATTTACATACTTTTCACGAGTTTTCATAAGACATGACTTTGATTAATATTTCGTTATTATTTTACAGGTCCATCCTTAATATGCAACAAGAAACAACCCTACATCAAGCACAACAATGGGTTCAACACAGTTTAACACAATACACTTTACCCCTAGGTTCACTTCCTCTTTCTTAGCTTCTACACTTCATTTTTATCACTTCACGTTTTTCCTTGTCTCTTTAGCACACTATTGCCATCACACTTTATATGGTTATTAGCTATGCATCTCTTATCTACTTTATGTTATCGAGTATTCACTCAAAGGCATGAAGTGGGCAAAAATGTAAACACAAAATCATGCACTTGGGTACATTTCTAGGTCCTAAAAGCATACTTGTATTTATATGATTCTTGAGAGATAAAACTAGTAATTGACAACCGCTGTGTTTGGACTCTTTACATTTTTTCTTGTCCTCCTAGTATTACACACCCTACAATGACACTTGCACCTAGCCAAGATGCCACTTTGAGGCTCCCTCATCCCCATGGGTTCCTCTAATCTTTTTCTACTTTAATCAATATTTTTGGGCCTCTTTTATCTTTTAGTCATCTTATTTTATCATGGGTCACCCTTCTAGTTGTCAATTACAAAATTTAACCAAGGGAATCATATAAATACATAGCTATGTGACCAAAATAATGGACCAATCTCTACACATCTATTATCATTAGCTAATCTTGCATCCAAATCCATCTAAGAGCATCAAAGGCATCCATCTAAAATCCATAGAAGAGACAAAGGACTACATTTTATTTCTACATTACATAAGAAGAGGAATTTCATTATTTCATCCACACGACTATTTACATTGACACATCTAACTATCACTTGTTACCAAGAGCACTTGCACTTGAGGGCTTCCTAGGTCATGATTCTTTCACACACACACAATAAATACATGAAATCTAAGATGTAGTGCAATTCTCGGTTGAAATCTCACTCGCTTAGGTGACTATCGAGGTTAGTCCGAATCCCCGTATTGCATCTTTTATTTTAGGGTTTTGATGTAACTTGATGGTTTTGTAGGTGAACATCTCTTTACAATTTACAAGATACTTCAATGATCAATGTGCAACACACAAGTGACTAACAACAACTATTAGTGACACTTTTGTGACACCAAAAATCATATTATGAGCCTGCGTAGTCACGTGAAACCAACATAGGTCTCTATCACCTAGGTTCCCTCACCCCATTCCATGTGACATTTTTGTATTTTAATATTTTCATAGGGATCATAATAAATCACTAATTTAGAGAAATTGGTATATAAAAGGAATAAAAATATCCTCCAAAATTATTATAAAAGATAAGTAATAATCCAGGATGGAGAGAAATAATCACAAGAGGTTCTCAAAATGAGATAAATACAATTTTTTTATACAAGATTGGTTGCTTGTCTTATTTACCAATATCAAGTAGGTGGTGGGACTCAAAACTTAACAAAACACTTTTTTGCAAAGCATTAAAAATATCGAGGTAACTTCCATGGTTTTGTGAAGAGATCTATCTAGACTAAGCCTAGTGATTCCTCCATAAAAAGAGACATTTCCCCAAAATATTAAAAATATAGAATTAAATAAGTCTTTTCTTCAATTATACTTGTCTTTACTAGCTACACTAGTGACATTATAAAAATAAATGGACCTTTTGTGAGAAAAAATACAAACTTAAATTATCTAGACCTACATTAGAATATGGGTAACAATACCAATAAAATTGTACAAGTTTAAGCGGATGCATATTTATTTTTAACTACAAAATATTATACTCCATTTTTATGTCTATGCATGGAATTTATATTACTTTATATTAATATCAATACAAGGGTAAATTACTATGAGGCGTCAAGTTAAAAACCTTTAATGTTGAGTTCTAATAATAATTTTAAAAAATGAAAATATTTAGATTTAGGCACCCCCTAATTGCTAGTTGCCCAGTCTTCCTAGGGCTTAATCCCCCTTGTTTGATGAAGAAGTTATGTGTGATTTCATTATTGGTTAAAGGCATAGTCATCTCCCATCATTTTCTCTCTCCACTACCCTTGTGCTCTGACATCCCTAGAGATAAGATATGTGCACATGTTCCTCGGTGATATTTGTGCTTATATCATTTAACCTCACATATTTGTCTAGAAATTCTATAATTACCTAGGTGATTGAATTGAATATAGGTATAAATATCCTTAGATTGAAGTAACCTTTCTCAAACATTTTTGTAATAATGTATAATTCCATTACCCTTATTTTTGCATCAAGAAGTGGTAGAATTAAGTAAATCTTTTAGATTGAATAAAAACATTTCAATAATTTTCCAAATGCTAATTAAAAATAATAAAACTATGAATTTTAAGTTTGTGACATGGATCTTTTAGATCTTTAGTTGTTTATTATCGTCATCTAGATTAGAGAAACCACTAAAGTTTTCTCACCCATCTCATCTACATTGTATTGTCCATTTTCATAGGTTTCCTCTCACACAAAATCTATCTCCCATTAATAATGTGTATACCCTCCTTGATGGAAATAATGTTGCATGAATACCTTAACATATCATGTTTTCAAATCCTTAGTGTCTCTTCATCATCAACCATAAAATCAATATATCTATCCTCACCCTTATCATATGTGTTCTCTAGATGTGTGAGCATAGGTTATTCATGTTTTTTTACACCCTAATTAAAAATGACGTTATGGAAGAACTCACAAATAAAGAGATTGTATATTTATATAAGGGACTATTTTAATCAATTAACTCCCAAATTAACTAATCACAATCATAATAATACATTATAAAATTAACAATTAATAAAATGATTAGTGATATCTCAAATATTCTAGGGAGAGGAATAATTTGTTATATATGTCATGAAAATGAGGATATTGATGTGAAAAAAATGAAATAGGAAGATCAAATATGGGAAATACTTGATGCATATTTTAGAGATATGGAAAGAGAGTAAGAGAAGGACCATGCACCTACTATATAGTCTGAAGACCGAAACTATACGATCTTGACATGGATCAATACAATCCTGGACCTTTAATTAGTCTAGGTATAACACTTCTTGTGTGCTTCACTTCCATGAAATCACATTCACTATGTGTCACTCTTTCTTGTAATAGTTTGAAACAACTTGTACTTGCCTACAAAAATTGAACCCTATAAACCCACATAACTATTCATTACAAAATTAACAAACCAAAAGGATAAAAATATATGTGTGTGATGAGGATGGATCACCTTTTGTGGTCAAAATACCAACCAATAAATCAATCCAAGTGCTTCACTACATTCCCTCATTGCAGGATCAATCATCATGTAGTTCTATGAAGTACTTATGTAATTATGAGTGCAAAGTAGCCAATCCCCTAGTAGTGAACTTATGTGTCTTTACACTAAAATCACAATATAATTGTATTATTCAAAATGTATTGAATATATAATTAGTGTAATGTGGTGTGACTCAACTATATGACGTAACCCTTTGTTCCTTAAAACCCTTGAACAATTCTTAAAGTGAATTTTATCTTGCTAAGACATGACTCGTATGACGTTTGTATACTTGGAAATGAACAAAGATATACTCTTTGACCTAGTTGAGACCATTAGACCTATAATAGGGACTTCTTTAATTGATGTGCAACTGATTTGGGTTGATTTATGAAACAATTTAGTGCTTTTGGAATGATATTTGTAATATGAACTTGTAAGAGTGCTAGATGAGTTAAAACGTTACATTGCCACTTATATATCCTTTCTTAGGTGAAATATTATAATAATGTTGACCTTCGAGAAGAATAAATGACATAATAAAGATATTGAAATTGAAATTAAAAAAAAATGAAAGAACACAAATGGGTAGGACCATATAGGTTGGCCATGACCAGACCCCACATCCATAGATTTATATGACCCTAGATAAAGAATATTAAAAGTGAAGCATGAATTTTTGACATGAAGTAAAGAGGTTATTTAATACTTTTATTTGATAATATTATTCTAATTTATGAAAACGTAGGGTGTAAAGATAAAAAATAAATGAAGTAACTAAACATCTATATTGATTGGATACCAAATTTCAACCCTTTTAAAGAAGAGTTACCATATTTTAGTGTCTATATTTTCTCTATTTAAGTGTGTGAAGAAAAATTGCATGCACATAAAGGAGAAACATACACGAGTATACACATACACTTTTTGCTTCACACAAAATTGGTTTTCAGATGTATTGATATTGGAATTCACTATAATGAAACTTGTAACATAAATAGTATTCAATGTCCATGATATAAACTACACTATAGCTCAATATATAGATAATTATTGTAACTTTGAACTTGCAGAAAGTAAGAAAAGTAGAACAAAAATTTGGAAGGATTACACCTATTCATTTTGAGTAGGGAGAATCTTGAATTATTGTAATTCCTTAGAGAGTTGGGGTTTTTCTATATTTTAGGGGATTGGCTATAATAATTCCCCAGTATTTTCTAGAGGAGAGATTGGCATGTTGAGTGTAACACAAATCCGGAGATAGTGACAAGAGGTACTAAAGTTCCCTTTCTTGAAACTCTGTAAAGAATAATTAAAATCTACAAATAAATTAGCCACTTCGATACTTTTCACTTTTGAGAATTTTGTGACATAAGAGGAAGGAAAGCCTATTAATACATTAGCCACTTTAAATTTAAAAAATCCCATAAACAATGCAATTGTAGATGTATGTAGGCCCAAATTGTCACTTTTGTAACTACCGAGTAAGATCAAACCATGAAAAGAATGAGAATTTCCATGCCCCATAAGGTGTTATAATGTTGAGATTGAATGTGTAGCTTTTGAAATGTCATAGGGGAGAAGGTCCATGCCCCTAAAACCTATTCTTAGAACTACATATGAATAGTGTAGAGGAGAATGAATGAAGTAATCCCACCTCTTATACTAGGTTCTCAATCGAGTCATCTATATTTTCTCCATATCTAGGAACATCTGTCATGGTCAAGACCATACTACAATGATGTAATATATAGTTTTGAACTTCTTTGGATTCTACCAAAATTTAATATTTTTACCTACTTTTTAGGATCCAAGCCTTGTAAATATCTATTTTTTATTATATAATCTATATGTAGATGTATAAAATAACATAATGAATACCATATCTTTTGATGTGCATGTAATTGTTAGAATGTGGAGATAAATATCTTCACTGGAGCATGTGTTACAAAGTTGCTGGAATATATAGCAACCGTCATTAAAGAAAGGGGGAATTGACATCGGTTACCCAGACCGACATTAGTTAGGCGGGATCGACGTTGTTCGTGAGAAAGTAGGAACCAGACGCAATTAAGGCTAACCAATCGGTTACATGCAATGATGTTTTAATTAACTCTTTGGAATTAAATCTATCTTTAGCATTAAAGTAGATTTATTGGATGTAATCGCATGACAAAGTTCCCTAAGTTTATATACGCCTATATATGCATGAAATTTACGGTTTAGAAGTAGAGTTAAGAGAAGGATTGAATTAGATCCTTGATTTTCCTGATTGTGAGGATGAAGAAGAAGAAGAGAAAGAAAGAACATGTTACATGAAGACAAGTCTCCATGGGAGAGAAGACGAATAGAAGGAAAGTGTAGGTACACTTTGTTGGTGACAAGATGGCACTATATTTACTTTGTATTGTTTAGTCTCATATAATGGCTTGTATAGTATGCAAAGCACTTAGCGTTTCTTCTTGTTAGATCCACAAGTTTTTGTGAGATCTTGTTATTGCTCATTCTTGTAGATCCACATGTAGTGAGATCTTGTATTGAAAATCCATGTGATCAGGCTTAGTTACATAGTGGCAGATGTAGGGTAGCTTCAGGTATGTGAGATCTGGTGGTGTTTCAGAGGCACGGTTGTAGTGCACTTAGGTATATCTGGTTAGAGATCTAGAGGAGATATAGGTGGTGGTATGGAGGCATGGTTCAGTGTACTCAGGAAGATCCGGATGGAGGTCTAGGAGAAGGAGATACTCTTGTAGAGATACATGTACTCTTGTGTAGAAGAGTTGGTTTGTAATCTCTTATTATGCTATATATATGATATCTCTATCTTTGGTGGACGTAGCCCACATTGGGTGAACCACATGTACATGTTTGTTATGTGTGTGTACTTTTGTGTGATTTGGATTATTCTAGTTTATACTTCCACTACTGTAGATTTTGTGGGGATTATTAGATCCGTATTTGCATGTTTGAATTTG
Organism: Taxus wallichiana var. yunnanensis; assembly: GCA_018340775.1. Classification (NCBI taxonomy): domain Eukaryota; kingdom Viridiplantae; phylum Streptophyta; class Pinopsida; order Cupressales; family Taxaceae; genus Taxus; species Taxus wallichiana. The sequence continues at coordinate 164,679,476 of CM031241.1, forward strand.
ATATTCTATAGTTGCAAATGTTTCCACGTAGACCCATCCCCAAAAACTGGTATCAGAGTGATGGCTTTAGTTTTCAGATCAAGGGTTTGCTTCATGGTTTTGTAAGTATTTATTATTGACATGCATGAGAGCAAGATTTATTTTGCTTGATGTGAAAATTGCAGGAAGAGATTAAATATCAAGTGGGAGCTAGAAGTGTAAGGTTACTGGAGAACACAATGACCGGCATCGATTAAGTGGCAACCGATGTCGGCAGTGTGAGACTGTGGTCAGTTATTGAGGACCGTGGTCGGTTACAGGGTGACTGTGGTCGGTTACTGAAGCCTAGTTATAAATAGAAAATCATAGATCTGAAGAAATGAAGAGATGCATGGAATGTATCTTGTTTGCTGAGGTGTCTCTGGTTCTTAGAGGCACAAGCATGTTGGTTAGATTATAGATCCAGATTATTGAGGTATGCATTCTTGGTGCAGTTAGATGCATAGGATTTGGTAGAGAGATAGTAGCACAAAACGAAGATGGGGATTCCATCAGAGAAGCATGTACTTCAGTTGAAGATGTAGTTGAGTATCTTGGTGCTGGTAAGGTGATGTATTTCATCTTGATGTAATTTATTGCATGGATTTGTTGTATTTCTTTTGTACAAGATTTGGATGCTTCTTGAAATGACTAGCTCAACTCAACTATCGGCTTTGGTCAAAGTAGGCACCTGGTGTGGTGTGTTATGCCAAATTATGTGGCATTGGGTTCATTCTAGTAGCATTGACATCGGTTTGAGAACTGAGGTCGGTCATAGAGGAACCGATACTAGTCAGCTAACCATGGTTAGTTAGGGGATGATCGTGGTTGGTCTTTGTGGAAACTTATCTGTACAGGGTTTTTGCAGCAAGAGAGGGTAGATGGTTCTTTGTCCTAGTTTGGAGGATTGAGTTTCTTACACAGAGTGTACATGGCAGAGACAGTGTAGATCACTTCATGGTTTGGATTAGAAAGAGGACGAGAGTTGGCTTAGTTAGTCCATTGAGACTTTGAGTCAGGTATCTCTATATGGTTCATGTTTTATTTCTTTCATTTGGAGCAACTGATATTATGTTTGGATTGTGTGCACAAATTTACACCATGGTTTCTTGGTGTTGTTTGAATTTTATTTCCCGGTTGTGTGGAATCTTGAGGATAAGGGTTTCTAGTCTAAGGATGAGATCCTCAATGAAAATTCATGGTTAGACACAGTTGCAGGTAATGAGAGATGTTGAGTACATATGGATGGAAAGAAGGTGATTCACCTACTTCATAAGAAGTCCAAACTTCTGTGATGTAGAAGTATTCTCAGAGAAGAAAGGGAATCAATTTTATAGTTCTTTCATCTGGTTTTATTTTCTCACTGACATATTATCTTTTGAGCTTGGTGTTAGAGGCAGTGCAGGGAATTTCGTGTTCAGTGGGAGAAAGCCATGGTTGTTGGCATTGTAGGATTGGATACATGATGCACATGTAGAGTGAGGGGAGATTGCTACTATTTAGAGTGGCAGAGGCACTAGTTGGTTTTGGAGGATAGTCACGGATTTACAGGTATATTGAGTTTATTGCTTTGTGATGTCACTTCTGGTTTATTTTGTGGTGCTTGGATATCCCCTGTAATTCATGGTTAGATTCAGTTTGGGTGAATATGATAGAGATTTTTTTAGAATTTTAAGGGTTAAAGGAGAAAATATGATTATTACAGAGACCAATGTCGGTTAATATTAACCACACGTCGGTCATTTTGGTAACCGTGGTTTGGTCGAAGTGACCGGCGTTGGTTAGGGGAAACTGTGGTTGGTTTGGTCACAGGTTTGACAACAATGTTTATTTACCATTTTTAGATGGTGCCCTTGTTTTTCTTTCATCTTGGTTGATTTTGCAGAGTATGTTGATGACATGTATGCTGGTATTTGCACTATTTATTAGTAGCATGGTTTAGCATGGTTATTTTTTATTGACATTGATGAGCATAGTAGTATGGTTTAGCAGGTTTAGTATAGTTGTCTCGGACATGCTAAAGTTGTTTATGCACAGTTGGATTTGTATATTGCAATGTTTGGATTCTATTGAGTTATGTAGGTTTGTGGATTGATCCCCCACTATTGCAGGTAGAACTCATGTGGGATACCTTTACCTAGGATCTTGTTTTGCTTTTGAATATTCTAGTTTGACTTGTCTTGGTCAGTTCCATTGGTGGTTGCATGGAGACATGGACAGATGGATGGAGAACATGGTTGGTTTTACAGGTATGGATACGGATGCGATTGAGGCTCAGAACTTTGGTTTGAGTGGGATCTCTTGCATGTGTGTTAGTCATGATGGCTTGTTGCATAAGGAGCTTGGTTGGCTTGTTTTCCTGATACCAAAATTTGGTATGGTGTTACAATTCAGTGGGAGCTTGAGGCTTGGTGTCATGGATCAGTTGTAGCTTTGTGCAGGTTTGGTAAGTCATGGTTTTATCTTCTTTGGTTTTGAGAAGATATTTTGATCTTCTTGGTTTTATTTCTGAGAGAATTGTTGAAGGAAAGAATAGATGGTCTTCACGGTGTGTAGAGGATGGTGATGTACATGTACAGTACAAAGGTTCAGCAATTTATCTCCAAGTGGGAGATTGTTAGGCTATGGAGATAAATATATTCACTGGAGCATGTGTTACAAATTTTGTGGAATATACAACCATCATCAGAGAAAGGGGGAACTAACATCGGTTACCCAGGTCGCATCGATCCAAGTAGGACCGACATCGGTCGAGCAAGTAGGAGCTGGCCGCATTTAAGGCTAACTATCATCGGTTACACTGTGTGATGATGTTTTAATTATCTCTTGGGAATTAAATCTATCTTTAGCATTAAAGTTGATTTATTGGATGTAATAAGTGCCTTAAGTTTATATACGCCTATATAAGCATGAAAGTTAGGGTTTAGAAGTAGAGTTAAGAGAAGGATTGAATTAGATCCTTGATTCTCCTAGATTGTGAGGATGAAGAAGAAGAAGAGAAAGAAAGAACATGTTACATGAAGACAAGTCTCCATGGGGAGAAGCTGAACAGAAGGAAAGTGCAGGTACACTGTTGGTGAGAAGATGGCATTGTATTTCCTTTGTATTGTTTAGTCTCATGTAATGGCTTGCATAGTATGCAAAGCACTTAGGTTTTCTTCTTGTTAGATCCACAGGTTGTTATGCGATCTTGTTATTGCTTATTCTTATAGATCCATATGTAGTGAGATCTTGTATTGCAGATCCATGTGATCAAGCTTAGTTACATAGTGGTAGATGTAGGGTAGCTTCAGGTATGTGAGATCTGGTGGTGTTTCAGAGGCACAATTTTAGTGCACTTAGGTAGATCTAGTTAGAGATTTGGAGGAGACACATGTGGTGGTATGGAGGCACGGTTCAATGTACTCAGGCACATCCGGCTGGAGGTGTGGGAGGAGGAGATACTCTTGTAGAGATACATGTACTCTTGTGCAGAAGAGTTGGTTTGTAATCTCTTGTTATGTTATATATATGATATCTCTATATTTCGTGGACGTAGCCCATAGTGGGTGAACCACGGTACATGCTTGTTATGTGTATGTACTTTTGTGTGATTTTGATTATTTTAGTTTATACTTCCACTTTGTTGTAGATTTTGTGGGGATTATTAGATCCATATTTTCATGTTTGAATTTGATATTCTATAGTTGCAAATATTTCCATGTAGACCCATCCCCAACGCAGTAGTAAATCATTAATTGAATGGCTCAAAAGAAAATATGTATCCATCTGTAATAAGTCATCTAACTTATATATGATAACATAGAAGGATAAAATTGTGGCCACCATTAAGAACCTATACCTATAAAAGGATTTTCACATGGTTGAAATCATCACATGGAGATAAATTATTATGAAAAATAAAGAACATGTATGTGTAGACACTAAAGAAAACAATTTGGGTATTATTTAGTCTCGGTCTCATACTACTATTCATATGGTTTTTGAGTGAAGATAGTACTAATTAACCCCCATATTTTGACCATTTTATTATGTTATCTGTCGTCATTCTCGACCTTCACCACATACTTACATAGTCGGTTTCCATCATTTTGTGTTAGTTTGCATTTGGTCGGGGCACCTAGGCTAGTATTGGGGTGACGATAGGTGCCCTAGACCCGATAGTGGAATCCTGAACCTTTTACACTTTCCCACCACATTTTGAGAACTTTCTAGCCATCCAACATTATATATTTTGGTGGTCAACCTCTTTTGGGTTAATTATGAAATTAGAAGAAGAGAACCATATAAATATATAATTATGAGACCATAATAAGGGACCAAGCACTTGACACTAACATCATTATCTAAGGTTGCAACCATCTAGCTCCATCACAAGGGACAATGCTTTGGTTTATTTGTATCACATATCATAGGAGGGAATTTTATTCTATTCCATCCACCATTTTATTTAATTTTTTACATGTAGTTATTGCTCGCTACTTTAACAAAGTTTGACCGGCATAAGATCACTAGGTATAATCACACACACAAATATAGAACTACATCGGGTTTGAGATGTAGTGCGGTGCTTTTAGTTAGTAAGTCCACCATTGTGGCCACCGAGGAAAATACGACCTCTTCATTTGCATTTTTTTTAGTGTTTGATGTTTTTTTTGGGGGTTTTATAGGTCTATCTTTTACCATTAATCATTGGATAAATTATGCATAAATCCGTGAATTACACGTGATAGACAACAAGAATTCACATCATCATCCAACCCTATAAATTTTACTTCTTTACCTTCTTCACGTACTAGTGCGCCAAAACTCAGACTAGAGCACCCACGGCTGCCCTGATCCTCTCCCAGATGCCACAATCCACCAGTTGCCCAGATCTGTAAGTTTATGGACCTCGATACTGTCATTTCCTCCTCCTGTTTCTCCAACTATATCTAGAACATAGTCAACGAGCTAATTGAATCAACTAAGCTCCTTCTAACCCTTCTTTGCACATTAGGGTTTTCATTTCTACTTCCTTAGTTACGTAGGTCACTTTTCATATTTATTTACTTTGCATTTATTTATTGTTATTTAATTTTTTTCTTAGTTTATATTAGCTTAATAAATCTATATTTTAGTTAATCATTATGGGGAACCGGTACTTATTCATGCTTAGGATCCTCATATTTATTCTATCATGGGACGTAAAGTTCTTGAAGTTCCTTTGTCTATTTTTCTTAAAATATATCTCGACTTTCGGTTGTTGTACAAAAATAACTAGACTCTATATGTTTCCTTTCCATATTTCACCCCGGTCAAAATCGGATCAACTACGACCCCACATAGAAAGAACCTGAGAAAAATCATTCAAATTTGTAAATAAGTCACAGAGGGACTCAACAATGGAATAACAGGGTCAAAAATGCCCGAGTAGTGTCAAAAGAACCAGAGGCTCAAGGAGAAGAAATGGTGAAGATTCAAGTTTTTTCTCAAACCGTTCAGAAAGGTCCAAATCGACTAAGTATAGAGGAGGCGGTGGAAAGAACCACATGTCCTAATGGCACTAATTCAAGGATTGAATGAAAAGAGGGTTTCCAAAGGAGCACTAGGCCACTGTGTGTCCCCAATCAAAGAAATATGACCTCGCCAAGCAAAAGAATTAACCAAAAACATAGAAATTGAGTGATCCTAGGTGGAGGAAGCCATGTGTCATCCCCACACTATTCCAAGACCAAAATATGAGGCTGCCCTCGGACACGTGCTAGCTCTCCACATGTCCTAGAGGCAAAAAGGGGCTTGTTTTCCCGCTCATTTGTACAAACCCGATACAAACTTTGAAGGGGCATATCTTTCGACCTAGGGCTCAAAATATTACAAATCTGACACATTAGAAAGATCTCGGATTCACCCACGCCAAGGAGATAAGAAAATTTAAGTTTGGGAGGTTAGGTAAAGGAAAATGAAGAAAATGTCTTCGGGGCCTTTAATGCAGGGATCTTCTTACTCTTCATCTACTAGATCCGATTCGATCCGATCCATTTGGGAACCAGAAGCAACATATTATGGGTAGATTTGTAGAAGGAATTGATATTCAGTGGTTGAACTTTCAAAATGGGATTCGATGCATATCTCATGGTGGTTAGAGCAGGATTTGATTTTTCCTCTTCTCTCTCTCTTATTCTTTCTATATATCGTAACACTTATCATTTTGGAAAAAGAGAGACATTCTGGGCATAGAGAAACTCTGTCAAATTTGTTTCTCGACGCCATTTTTGAGTAGAGAACCTTCTCCCATGTATGGAAAATGTATTTGTGCCTCTATCCTAGAAATGTAATGGTCTATGCACCTTCCAGAGCAATAAAAACATGTTTTTGTGGTGTTCTTCAACCATTTGCATCATTTTGTTGTTTGTCATGCCTCTCCCTTCCGTTTGTTTTTATGTCCATGTATTTCAAATTTGTAGGTGTAGGATGTTGTGTTTCATGGATTTTAATGGAAAATTTCAAGATCTGGGACGTGTTACTTACATCGACCTCCCTCATCTCCATTTTTGATTTTTCTTTCTCCCTCAATAGAATTTTACTCGGTGTATCATTGCTTTAGTGTAGGCTTTGTTTTTCCTCTTTCTCTCTCCTTGGTTCCTTAGAATGGTTAGATTAGGTTAGATTTAGTTTTCCTGCACTGGAGTAGCTCATGGTAGGTAGTTTAGGAATAGGAACCAACCTTTAATCTGGAGAGCTTTCCCACTTTTGCAAGGTCCCACACCTTGGGGAAAGTTCAATGTTATGCAATCACACTAGATGATTCTACCTTAGAAAAGTAGATTTTTAGAACTCATTTGGGGGTGTTGTGATTTTTCACTAACATTTTTGGCATGCTCGGTGGGACATTGGGTTTAGATATTTCGTCTTCTCTTAGTGTCTCAACAAAAACAACAAATATTACACCACCGTGTGCCACTACTTGATTTTATGCACGCCCGATGGGACCAGAGGTCTTCACTTTATTTCATCAAGTTGATGTGTTTTTGGTGGGATTCAACCTTTTGAGGCACATGTAAGCACATATTGTGACTCCATCTAGTAAAAAAACCATTCTCTGAGTTGTAGACCTTTTCCATCCATTTTCACTCATTTTCATCCATCTTCTTCTTCCATATCTTTCATTTTTTCCCATTCCACGAGGTTTTGCAATCATGACTTCATTCCCTTCATGGAAATCAAACTTACAACAATGCAATCCACCCCCAATGCATTTCCCAACTTCTTTAAATCAGCATTATAATCAGATCCGTGACCATTATGCTTACCCATATGAGCAGAGTCAAAATTAGTTTGGCCATGGAGCTTATCAAGAACAAGGGGACGCATACAATGGTGACAACTATGTGGAGAATGCTGGTTTACTAGAGAAGATCCAAAAAATGGAGGCTGACATGGTTCAGTCAAGGGGCATAACACAAATGAAGGCATTCAAGATTGGTTACAGGGAACCTTGTCCATGGGAAGGCCCTTTTCCAAGACATTACAACCTTCAAGAGAAGCTTGACTTCATGGTTGAAATGCTGCCCCAACTTGCACAATGGAATGAGGAGATCGGGGCTTATGAGTTGGAGTCAAGACAACCTCATCAATGGGTAAGTCCAACATCTCATAGCTTTTCTTTTTCTCTTTCTCAAGCAACACCATCTTAACCCAAGCTCCAATTTCCAAGCTTCCCAATTTCTGCCCCAAGCGTTGTTTCCATTTCTCCATTCCCAAGTCTTCCACCCCATTTCAATTCTTCTCCCCTTTCCTTTCCTAAGTAGTCATTCCCTCTAAAGAAACAAGAAGTTTCATCTCCTCCCTCCACACCAAAAATAGTTGCAAAACTGGTTGAACCCCAACCTACCACTCCTTTTTCTCTCCCAAGTCCATGTTGGGAAAAGACTCAAGAATCCAATTAAAGATAAAAACAAGAAGAGGATCCCAATAGAGAAGAAATGACAGACAATATGAAGAGTTGGGCTACCAAATTTGGGCTTACAAAGATCCCTTTGATGGAAACCAATAGAGGAGGTAAAGGTTGAAGAGCTAGTGGAGGCCGAGGCCGAGTTTGTAGCAGAGAGAGAAAGAACAAGAAAAATAAGATTAGTCATCAGTTTTCCTAGAATATAGTGTCCATGTTGGCACTCATTTTGAAAAAAAAGTATTGATCCAATTCAAGTTGCACACTCAGCCGTAGAGGAAGATGAAAAATCAGCTCTAAGTCCCATTAGAGAGGAGCAGATGGAAGAAATCAAATCGAGTTTGTAGCGTGCGAAGAAGAAAAAAATCATTGGAGATTCCTTTCTTTCATTCGAAGGGCCTGATTTGGTTGATGAATCGATCATGGAGGAAAACTCTGAAAGAGATCTTGCAGTCCCAACTAGTCCTCTAGAGCAACAGATTGAAGAGTTTGACTTGTCAAACTCCATGCTAGAGGAAGAGGTTACTCAAGGGAAAGATAGTATTCAAAAATAGAGGAAGGAGAAGCTTTGCCAAATCCAAAAGAAGAGGAGTGTTTTCCAGATGTGGAGGAGGAAAATGCAGATCTAGAAGCTTTGAGCACAAAGCAGGCTATAAAAGAACCCTTAGTTCTTCTTCCCACTTCATGTCCCTCGATTTCTAGTGTTGAAGAAGAGTTTGATCTTTCAAAATTCATATTGGAAGATGAAGGAAAACATGGTGAACAAGTTGCTAACCAAGAAGACACCATGGAGGAGGTTGAACACTCGCATGAGGGGACATCAAGGAGGAAATTTATTTTTTTGATTTGAAGAATTATTTTGATGGAGAAGAACTGATTGATTTTCTATTGTTTTCTCCTTCATCATCCACCTTCTAAGCATGTGAGCCTGTTGTCATGAAGGAGAGCATTAAATTGCAGCAGATCTGCACATCACAACAGCCCTCTGGAACCCAGTTTGGAAGATACGAGTCTTCCATGTTCTTCATAAGAGGAAGAAGAGAAAAGGAAGGAGGATGTCATCATCCCACTCACACCATCCATCCATGAGGGTCAACAAAAAGACTCCATTTTTGGAGTTAGAGTTCAAAACCATGGGCAAATTCAAAATAGCATGCCTTGTCCAATTAGATAATTAGCTTCATTGGAGCCAAGGGAGAAGCCAAAATCAATCATGCTTGCTTCTAAGCATGAGGGTGAACATCAAAGTACCAAGGGTCACCATCAATACCTCCAAAAGTCCAATGCAAGACAGCTTGAAGAGGTATTTTCAATTAATGTCGATACCTTGATGATTTGGGTGGAAGACAGGCTTAAAGTCAGTTTTTCATTCATGCTGGAAACCATATTCAATGTTAAATCATTTACATGGTACCCCTCTTGAGAAAGGGAAGCTACTTCTCCGTGCTTGTGGTAGGATTTGTTTAAGATTTTCTTCCTCTCTGGTTAGTGTAGGAGTAGGAGTAGACTTTGTTTCTAGCGAAAAGTTCTTTTGTACACTCTACATGTCTCAATTGAGGCATGCATGATTTTTGTCTTTGTACATAAGTTTTGCTCGCATTTCTCTAGAGGTGCACAAGGCTAGGCTCTTCACTATTTATGGTAGAAGAATCATGGTTTCTGTAATGATTGTAATTTCCAAAAAGAAAAAAATACGAGCAACTAAATTCATTTCAAAAGAGTCTAGTTTAGGGACAGATGAAATCCCCGCATTAAAACAATTTTCTACTCTCAGAAATTCCATTTCCAAGATTTTCATATGAAAATTGAGAGTACGACTCAGTCGACGAAACATAGAAAAGGCATACAATCGGGCTCGCGGTGGCTCGGGATCAGATCTTAACAAATTTATATCAGTTTTGTGTTTATCGGGTAGAATCCATGCCCAATGGATGCTTTAAGGCCACTAGTCTCTTTATCTAGTAGGCAAATGTCCCCGTGAGTAGCCAAATTGTTATCCATATTTTTCCCCCAGGCCAAATATCGGATCAGCTATGACCCCGCATAGAAAGAACCTAAGAAAAATTGTTTAAATATGTAAATAGGTCATAAAGGGACTCAATAATGGAATAGCAGGGTCAAAAAACTAGAGGCTCAAGGAGAAGAAGCAACGAAGATTCGAAGTTTTTCGGCTCGAAACCATTCAGGAAAGGTCCGAAATCGACTAAGTATGGAGGAGGCATCAGAAATAACCACGTGTCCTACTTGCACTAATTCAAGGATTGAATGAAAAGAGGGTTTCCAAATGAGCGCCGAAGCCACCGCGTGTCCCAGTCAAAGAAATATGACCTCGCCAAGCAAAAGACTTAGCCAAAAACATAGAAATTGAGTGAGCTGGTGGAGGAAGCCACGTGTCAGCCCCACACTATTCCAAGAGAAAAATATAGAGGCCACCCTCAGACAAGCACCAACCCTCCACATGTCCCAGGAGGAAAAAGGGGTATGTTTTTCAACTTGTTTTCCCGCTCATTTGTATGAACCCGATGCAAAATTTGGAAGGACATATCTTTCAACCCAGGGGATCAAAATATTTCAAATCGACACCGATGAAAATATCTCGGCCGCCCATGACATGGAGATCTAAAACTTTAAATTTGGGGAGGTTAGGTAAAGGACAATGGAGAAAATTTCGTCAGGGCCTTTAATGTAGGATCTTCTTTCTCTTGAACTACTATCGATTCAATTTGGTTCAATCTGTGGGGGAAATAGAAGCGACATATTGTGGGTGGATTTGTAGAAGGCATTGATATTCAGTGGTTGAAATTTCAAAATGGGATTCGATGCGTATCTCATGGTGGTTGGAGCAGGATTCAATTTTTCCTCTTCTCTCTCTCTCTTATTCTTTCTATATATTGTAACACTTCTCATTTTGGAAAAGGAGAGACATTCTGGGCATAGAGAAACTCTATCAAATTTGTTTCTTGACACCATTTTTGAGCAAAAACCTTCTCCCATGCCTGCAAATGTATTTGTGCCTCTATCTCAAAAATGTAATGGTCTCCAGTACACCTTCTAGAGCAATAAACATGTGTTTTTGTGGTTTTCTTCAATCATTTCCATCGTTTTGTTGTTTCTCCATGCCTTTCCTTCTAGATTTGTTTTTCTATGCATGTATTTCACATTTGTAGGTGCAGGATGTTCTGTTTGATGGAGTTTAATGGTGAATTTGAAGATCTGGGTCGTGTTACTTTTTTGGACCTCCCTCATCTCCATATTTTCTTTTTCTTTCTCCCTCAACAAAATATCTCACTTCCTTTGCTGGTGTATCACCGCTTTAGTGTAGGATCCGTTTTTTCGTCTTTCTCTCTCCTTGGTTCCTTGGAATGATTAGATTAGGTTAGATTTAGTTTTCATGCACTTTGGAGTATCTCGTGGTACGTAGTTTAGGAATAGGAACCAACCTATAATCTGGAGAGCTTTCCCACTTTTACAAGGTCCCACACCTTGGGGAAAGTTCAATGTTATGCAATCACACCAGATGATTCTACCTTAGAAAAGCATATTTTTAGAACTCATTTGGGGGTGCTGTGATTTCACACTAATAATGTTGTCTTAAAAATATGCCACAAAAATGAAATAAGTCCTATTTTCCACCATCTATCCTGACAAAACTAGTCCTAGTATTCCTCCATCTAATCAACCTCTATTGGACTCAATTAAATCTCTACATGATTTATTTAAAGACAAATTTAAGGCCATGGAATCCATGATTACATCTCTCAAATATGAAATTCAACAACTTAAGGATGTTTCTCAAGTGCATGTTTTTCTCTGCTAAATCTCATTCTCATTCGATCGATATATGTGCTCATATCACCGAGCCTCAAGTCATACCATTATCGAGACTCTCATCCTTGATAACAATACTAAACAACATGAACTTCTTATTGATATCCTTAGTCATCACTTGATCGCTTTACAACCTACTCATTACTATCGTGCCTATCCACATCTCTCAAATTTTATATTCAACAGCTTAAGGATGTTTCTCAAGTGCATGTTTTATCTCCTTCTACATCTCATTCTCATTCTCGTCTCGATAAATGTTCTCATATAAGTGAGCCTCAAGTCATACCATTATCAGAGCCTCTCATCCTTGATAACAATACTAAGCAACATGCCCTTCTTATTGAGCTCCTTAGTCATCACTTGATCGCTTTACCACCTACTCATTACTATCCTCCTTTGCCACATCTCTCAAATTTGATATTCAATAGCTTAAGGATGTTTCTCAAGTGCATGTTTTTTATCCTTCTACATCACATTCTCATTATGTCTGATACATGTGCTCATATCAGTGAGCCTCAAGTCATACCATTACCAAAGCCTCTCATCCTTGATAACAATACTAAGCAACATGACCTTCTTACTAGAGCTCCTTAGTCATCACTTGATCTCTTTACCACCTACTCATTACTATCCTCCTCATCGACTAAAAAAGTATCAAGGGAATCAATATTGCCATCATCATTGATTCAATGGACATAATTATGATGATTTCCATGATTTACAAAAATAAATAAAATGTCTTGAGTGTCAAAAATTTATCTCATTCATTGCACAACATTCTCTTACATTCCCGGCTAGAAATGCTCCACCTGAATGGGTTCCTAAATATTATTTCACCATGTATAATGAGTATCCATTCATCAATTAAAATGTTTCTTCCGTCATTCAAGTTCCTCCTATGTAATCTGCTCAAGTCAAGCAACCACTTCTCAAAATTAGTCTCACTCCCCCTCCTCTTAAGGCATCTACGACATTAACAAGTCAATCTAAGAAACCTCCTTTAAAACTCAATGAAACTTGGCCTCCTATCAAGCCTTCGGCAGTGTCATAAAACTACAAAAGCTACCACCATTCAATATACCTCCCCATCCTACTCACCTTCAAACCAATCATTTTTGTCAAAGAAACTATCCCTTCCACTACTCGTCAAGAAACATTACATATTCCACCACCACATGGTTCTACTATTACTCTTTCCCACCATGATTCCACCGCTTCACGCAAACTTGGTCTTTGGTAAGTGACTCTTGTCACCATACCCTCCTAATGACACACTCATATTATTGTGTTTCTTACAAGACTATTGAGGGTTTGTTGCAATAGAGAACATCGTTTCATCTTTCATTAACATATCTATCTATTGCATATCCAGTCATACATACATACATTCATACATACATACATACATACATACATACATACATACCTACCTACCTACCTACCTACATACATACATACATACATACATACATATATAATCATCTATCACTCATCCGGTATACTATACGCTCTCTCATTATTTATCCCATCACTGAATCAATCTTTTAAAATCTATGATACTTCACCATCTTCATACATCATGCTTAGGGGCAAACATTAACATATCCCCTCCTCATATTAGCATCATTACATTTATCATCCTCATAAATATCCTTACATTGGCATACTCATCACACATTTTAGCTTCGTCATTACCTGATGACACACTCTTGTTCTTTGGTTCACACTTGACTATTGAGCGTATACCACACATGAACCCCACACACTCCATAATAAGTACTACACACTACGTCTATTCACACACTACATGTCACACATCTTGCATCCTACCTTTAGACTACATTATTTCAACCATTGTGCATTTACATATTATACATACTTTACACATCATATTCTTCCTCGTCATATATATTTCAGACTCATATTATCTATGCATCTAGAATCATCTACTATTCACTGTATATAATACATTACTAGTCTATCTCCACATATTACCTAGAACAATATGTATTCATCTTTACACATTTCTACTCATCATATGGTCGTCTACTCATCACACATACTACATAGCACATACCTTACACTTTTAGTCTATATACACATCTTTCATTACATCTTATACATCACACACCACACATTATAAACACCATATGTTTGTCTATTGTCATCATGCATACTACATCATCCTCTACACGCTGCACTCAATACCTTATTGTGAAATTTTGTTCCTCGGTCCATACTTGACTTCTAAGGGTTTACAAATCAAATCGAACTTCTCATATGCACATGTTTATAATTGACCTTTCTTCATGCAAAATTTCTAGGTTAGTGACATACGCCATAGGATAAATTGTCACCTATTCCTTCATCTTGTAGTGGTATACGCTTTAGGCTACATCACCACTCCCTCTATTCATCTAGTAGTGATATACACTTTAGGCTACATCATCACTCTTTCGATCATCTTGTCATGATATACACTCGCTATAACGCTCACACACATATCATCTCGTAGGTCGTATATCACCAATACACATACACATTCATCACAACACATTAGAAATAGCAAACACTTTGACCATTTCCCTATGACGCACTCTAGTTTACAGTTCATTCTCGATCACCGAGGGGGAAAACTAAATGAACCTCGCATACAACTCTATTTTCTCGGGAAGCACATGGATCCTACCATCCATCTTACATTCTATTCTTCCCATCCAAAAAATATTGCATATCTTGGTTTCGTTCACTCTTGCTTATATTTTCTTATATATAGTCATATTATTACACATGCTAGTTAGATCTATTGTATGTCATTTATCTATACCATACACACATGCATGTTCATGTATTTTTCTAGTTGTGATCGCAGATATAGGTCTCTTACACGTAACATGGATGCTTGCCTTCGACCACTCCTAAAATGGTCGATGGGGAATCTAAATTTGTCTCTTCTAGGTGCTATTGTTTCATTTTGTACTTAGAACTTTTCATTACCATGTTATACACACTTTTGACATACTAGTTATATTTTTGACATGCTAATGGGTGCTTCATGTGTAACATTTGTTTGCAGGATTACTTTTCTCCATAGCTATCTTTGTTTGTAATTTCTTGTTTTTGTTTACTATTATATGCGGGCCTTTCCATATGTTTGATGTGCACGCTTGTTTTTTTGTATAAGGAAATTATGGCCTTGCATGTCTCGCGACATCGTAAGTGGTGTCCCATGTTTACAACCTGCTTTGGAGGTATACTTTGTCTTCTTGCATGTTTATATTACTATATTATTTGGTAGCTTACACATTGTTTTCTATATGTAGGCTTATTTGTACTAAAACTTGTTATTTCTAGCCTTATTAATTATACATGTCTTGGTTTCTACCAAGCGCATTTCTTTCCCCTACAAAGAAGAGTTATAATGTTTAAACAATTGGTCCTCATTTGGGGTCACATTCTCCTATCAATGACGTTGCATGTGCTCCCAAAGAGGGGGAATCATCCGGGGTTTTTACATACTACACGACCCTTGTAAACTAGTTCAAGATGCGACCAATTTCCACCCTTGGTATTGTAAGTTATACAATGAGTGGGTTCGAGACTAGTCTATGAAACCCGTACACAATTTTTTTACAAGAGATGGTTGTCCTTAGTATTCATGGAGCGGATTGCGGGGTTAGAGGATACAACGAGTTCCTCTCTAAATTACTTCATCCAAAGTGACTTCATATCACCTAAAAACTAGGCAAGACAAATATCTCCTCACACATATTCGGGAATTAGTTACAAGTTGGAGGATATAACAAAATTCCACCCTACGATTCTTCGACCTATGACATCGAATCACCCAAAAACATATTTCTACACCCTTTTCTCTCATCATGAATCGATTGCACATGTTCCTTTTACACTTTTCATACTTTCATTTCAAGTATCTTCATTACTATATGCATGCGTATTTTACATGAAGTTTACATATATACATGCATATTTTACTTGTTAATCATATTCTCCTTGCAGCTTCCAACCGTATGATAATCAAGAAGTCAAAAATAATGGAGAAAACAACAACAAAAACATTCTACGAAACAGACACCATACAAACATATAGGTACATCACACACATCGAAAACTACACATGCATTTCTTCCCTAGGTTCACTCTAATCACTTTTTTGTTATTTTGCATCTTTGGTTTCCAAACTCCATCATTTTTTTCATTCCACTCTTTGTGTATTTCTTAAACACATTTTCTACATCACTCGACATGGACATCAGGTACACATGTTTATCTACTTTATGTTACGGAGCATTCATCTCACCAACATTAGGTGGGGAAAATGTAGACAACCGAATAAAAAACTTTTGGTATTATTTAGTCTCAATCTCATACTACTATTCATATGGTTTTGAGTGAAGAAGGTACTAATTAACCCCCTTCTTTGGGCCATTTTATTTTATTATCTTCTATCATTACCAATCTTCACCACATTCTTGCGAAGTCTATTTTTCATTATTCGTGTTAGTTTGTATTTGAATGGGGTGCCGATAGGCACCTGGTCTAAGTCGGGGCACCCTGATCCTTTTACACTTTCCTTCCACTTTTTGGGAACTTTCTAGGCATTTAAACATTCTATAATTTTGGTGGTCAGTCTCTTTCAGGGTTAATTACGAAGTTATAAGAAGATAATGATATAAATACAAATTTATGAGACAATAATGAGGGACTAAACACTTGGCACTACTATCATCATATAAGGTTACATCCATTTAGAGCTCATTTGCATCCATCTAACTTGATCATAAGGGACAAGGATGATTCATCTCGCATCACGCATTATATGAGGAAGTTTATTCTATTCCATCCACCATTTTATTACATTTTCTACATGCGCTTATTTCTTGCTACTTTAACAAAGTGTGACTAGCACAAGAGCACCGGGGCATGATCACACACACACATATAACTACATCAGGTTTGAGATGTAGTGCAACACTTACTTAGTAAGTCCACCATTGTAGTCACTTTGAGGATAGTCTAACCCCTTCATTTTCTTTTTTTTTTCCTTTTTAGTATTTGATGTTTTTTTAGGGTTTTATAGGTCTATCTTTCACCATTGACCATTGGTGACATTCATCACAGTAGATTACACATGATAGAAAAAAGGATTCATGTCAAAATCCAACCTTGGAAATTTGGTTTTGGACCGACTACATAGACCAGGGTGCCCAGAAATCGAATAGGGTTCCCACGGAGCCTTGATCCTCTCAGAGGTACCCCAGTTCATTCAAATTTTCTAGATCTCGAAAGTTTCTAGACCTTGCCATATATGTTTCGTCCTATTTCTCTAGCCATCTTTGCGACATAGTTCGGTGAGGTCATCAAATCAGCTAAGCTCCTTCCAACCCTTCTTTTCAAAATAGGGGTTTTAGTTCTATTTCCTTAGTTTCCTAAGTTACTTTTAATATTTATTTACTACATTCATTTATTATTATTTATTGATGTTGCTAGTTTGGATTAAGTTATTAAATACACATTTTATTTAATCGGTATGCATGTAACAATAGAAGAAACAAAGAAAATTTTCAATCATATGATAATCTATAATAATATTAGTATAGAAAAATCTAAATAGTAATAAAGAATGTCGCATATCGAGTAGAAAATTAGAGTGAACATCAACCATGTGATAAGATAGAGTAGAAAAATCAGGCTAAGAATCAAGAATATCATAATAAAAAGTAATAATATAATAGAAAAATCAAAGTATACATCAATCATGTCATATACTAGAGTAGTGGTAGTATAAAGAAAAGAACAAGAATGTAGAGACAAGTAAATAATAATACATAGAAACATAATCATATGTAGGCCTAGATATGGAAGCATGGGACACCTAAAGTGTCACAACATAATTGCAATAGAAGGCTCCATGTGTCAAAGTTAGAGAAGCAAGTGTATACACATATGATATACATAGAGATAAGAACATGGGATCCTGTGATGTCACAATACTATCAAGGTAAACAAGATTTATATTTCAAATAATAAAAGTACTTGTAATTAGATAAAATGTTAGTCATCCATAAATAAATTTTCAAACACATAATAGTAAATAAAGGAAATAATATGTATAGGAAAGCAATGACAATATATGAAAAAAGTATAGAAAAATAATAATAATAAAATTAGAGATAATGATTAACTAAAATATGAAATTAATATCTATATCTATAGTTAATCTAAATAGGTACAAAAATGCAATAAATGATATAAGATAAAATATTGATGCTAAATATTTTATTTTAATATTTAAATGAAATGAAATAAATGAAATAGGAGGGATAAGGTACTAACATGAAGATGAATTACCTCGTTGTGATTCTGGATTGAACAGGATGATGTGCAGATGAAGCAGAGTATGAAGGTACAACCCAAGAAATTGTAGAAGATGAAGATTTGACTGGACTGGGGTGCCTGGAAGAGGATTGGGGTGCCTGTGGACACCTTGGTCTACTGATGAGGGCACTCTAGTCTACAGAAAAGTTCAAGATCTGAATATTAGACTACCATTATATCCTCACAATGTCTCAATATTTACACTTTCGATTTCTGCAGAATTTGTCTTATGTCCCCGTAAACCTGCAAAAAATATCTACATGAAAAACCCCATACAAAGAATCAAATTCCTAAAAATAAACATGCATATGAAGGGGTTGGACTAAACTTAGCAACAAAAATGGTCGACTTACAACTAAGCATTACACTACATTCCGGACTCCAATGTAGTTCTATGTGCTTTGCGTGTGTAATTGTGTGTCAGGGCACCCTAGCGCCAATGACACAGAGATATGAGGCAATAACTAGATGTAAAATATAAATGGTGGATGAAATAAAATGAATACAACCCTTCCTATGTAGTGTGTATGATGCAATGATGCCCCGAGATGTAGTCCTTGTGATAGTAGATAGCTAACCCTTAATAGTACATAGTCTGCGTGTAAGATAGTAAGTATGTTATGTTTATATAGGGATATCTTGTTCAAATTTCGACACTAATGAACCAACATGTTGACTAGTACCTAGGGGAATGAGAGAAAAAATGACAAAGGATAACATTGAACAAATAAATTAGATCTAAGTTCTACGGACTAGGGCACCTAAAATTAAGTACTAGGGCACCTATGGGCATCCTAGTACTACCCTAGGCACCCTAGTCAAAGAATAGAGATGAATAAATGACCAAATAATGACACTTGAGAATCCCTGAGAGACAACCAAACCTATGTTAACAATTGATGATTGTGTAAGACAAATGAAGATGACAACCAACTAACTAACAACAAGAGTATGGGATATGTCACCAGTGAATAATTTTCTTACGTGAGATCCATATATAAAATAACATATTTGGGGGTATAAATGTAATAGCAAGTGCATGATTTTGTTACTACATTTTCCCCTACTTTATGTTGGTGAGTGAATAACTTGGTAACATAAAGTAGATAGATATTTGTACCTGAGAGAGAAATCCAGAGAGTCCCATGATGTGGTAGAACACACATATGTAGTAGTAAAAGTGTGTCGAAAGAACTATAAAAGTGTGCTAACCATGGATCAATGATTTGATCCATGCAATGTAATGAAAAGAGTACTAGTATGATGAAGCACACTAAATGAGAGTCGTAATTACTATGTATCATGATTTCGAGTGTGTCTAATGATGATAAGATAGGGAAGGGAGTGATCAGTTCCCAACCTGAATGCATGTATATTAATAAACGGCATCAAGGATTTGGGTGTCGTGCCATAAGAGGAAGAGTGTGTTGGTATAGCAATGGTTAACATGATGAGATCCCTCTCCACCATCATTTCAAGATTTTGGTGTGATAGAAAATTGTAACATGGTATCAAAGCTAGGTAGTTAAACATGCTCAAGCTAGAGTAGTCTTCTGGGATGGATGACCTCCAGGAAGTCCCAAAGGTTGTTGCCTCCTAATGTTGTTAGGCCTAATTTGGTGAATACATGGTGGGCCCAGAGCTCACGGGGTTACATCGACTCTATCATGTAGGGGTGTGTTGGCATAGCAGTGGTTAACATGATGATTTCCCTCTATACCATCGTTCAAGCTTTTGGTGTGACAAAGAAATTGTAATAGAGTGTAGGGAGAAAAATGCATTATTCTCCAATCTCTAACTATAACCTCAAGATCTATCCACTATAGATGGAATTAGATCAAATATTTTTTTGTTTTTGGATCTAAATAATTTGTATCAAACAATTGACCCATATAGGAGTGGTATAGGAAGGGCAATCTTGCCCCCACTCCATGGGTGTTGCCGCAATGTGATAGATTCCAAGTTAGGTCATCTAGAAGAAAACGTGAAATGTATGATGGCTTCCAAGTTAGGTCATCTAGAAGAAAGCGTGAAGTGTATGATGGATTCCAAGTTAGGTCATGTGGAAGAAAACATGAAATGTAGAGAAGTTTCCGAAGTTAGTTCATCTAGGAAAGTAATGGATGAAATCTCCCAAGTTAGGTCATTTTGGAGGACACACGTAAATCCCAAGTTAGGTTATCTGGGAGGCCAATTGTGTTGAATTTGTATTGATTTAAATATATTATTTTGATTGATTGGTTACTCGTGGAGATATTTTACGCTAGTTTCCCCCAGTTAGGTCATTAGGGGAAATCGATAGAAGTTGGTGAAATATCACATGAAAAGATTTGTAATCACTTGTTTCCCCAAAGTTAGGTCATTAGGGGGAAGTAATGAAAGGTTTCATAGAAGAATTGTACATTTACTCCCCCAAATTAGGTCATTAGGGTTAGTTAATACTTTAGATGTTGCATGATTAATTAGTAAATTTGTGAAAATGATGAGTTGGTAGTGTTGATTGATAACATGGTAATGTAAATCAAATTATAGTATGACCCTTATGATATGCCCCCTTTTGAAAAAGGGGAAGTGATGAAAAGAACGAATGCTAAGTGAAAGTAATTGTGGTATAGATAAAAAGTGGTAAAAATGTGAAAACGTGCATAAGTTGATGGAAAATAATGTTGAAGAGATAACATGCTTGGAATGTGTTCTGTAGGGTAGTAGGGAGAATTCTAAAAATAATGCCACAAATGGGGTGTAAATTGGAGTAGAGACGCTAAAGATACGACAAAAATAGTATAGGGTGTATTAGTTATGTGAATAAGCACAAAATAATGACTATAGTAAAGTAGGTGAAAAAGTGAATATAATTAGTGAACTAAAAAGTGTGTAGTCAATTCATTTTTGTCGTCACGATTGTGGGATTGAGCATGAAGTGATTGAAAATTGCACAAGTGAGAACAACAAGTCCTAGTGGGTTTGAGATGGTGGTGATTGTAACGTCACATATGACCCAGAGGTGGTATGTATGTTAATTTTCAAAAAATGTATGGTATAGTAGTCATTTCTATTGATTTCTTACAAATTTAAGATTTTTCAATTTAAAACATTAATGGCACTTGAGACCTTTGAGATAGAGCACCCAAATTCAGTGCCAGTGTCTTGCTTATGGATGCCCCGAGTCTTGCATCTTGGAACCTTGGTTTAGAATGTGTGTATTTCATCTAGAACGATGTAAAGGTTAATTATAGTGTATAGTAATGCGATAATTGATCCTATTTGAACTCGTATAGTGTTATAATCTCATGTTTTGTTTGTGTTTTGTAGAGGGATATTCACTCAAGGAGTTCCACAAAGTGGGCATCACATGAGTACTTTACTTGGGTTAGGGATTTTAGATGATGATTTGGATGTCATGGACCATTCCGGCCTACAAAAATAGCACAAATGGGGTATGTGCCCTATAATATGCCCATGTTGATGGCATTATGTGAGAGATGGTGTGTCAATACGTGTACATTTAGGTTATCTACGGGAAGATTAATGTGAGTTTGGAGGATGTGTATCATATATTGTGGTTATTGGTTGTCGAAGAGAGAGTACATGTGATGCCATTAGAGGATATGGAGAGACATATGCATGTTGCGAGATGGTATTTTATAGAGACTCAAGTACTATCGAGGCCCATACCAGCTTTAGATGCCATATTACTTATGGGGTTCCACGCTTGCAAGTTCATAGTGGTTGTGTTGCTTCATTTAAAATAGTAGAGAGAAGAGGGTAGGAATCTTATATAAGATGCATGACATATGCCGATGGATAGAGGAGGAGGGTGTTTCACCCGATTCTTAGATGTTTCTTTGAAATATTGATGAAACAAATAGGGTAACGCACATAGGAGGAATACTTTTTGAAATGTTGGTTGATGGGTTGTTGCGCGCGTGTTGACTCCTTAATCCACAACCGATTGTGAGAACTTCCTTTGTCAGGAGGAACTACCTATAATGGAAAGCAAGACCACCGAAGAGAGTTAAACAATATGTACAGTGAACTCGCTGGCCTAGCGTATGCTAGATCCGGAAGTGTGATACTTCCTAGATGGCTATCACCCATCCTTTTTAAAACAATTTAATGCGGGTAATGAAGTAAATTCTATTGTAATTAAAATGATTTGTGTTTCTCAAGAAAAATACAATAAGAAATATCTAATCTAATAGGATAAGTTAAAATAAGATCCGAAGGTCAAGTAATCGTTTACGGGTCTCTGCAGGTCATAGATGATTAAGGGTGATGCGGGAACAGGTGGATAGGTCACTTTTAGGTTGTATGGGTAAACACAGAGACCGACGCCGGTTAAGGGTGACCAATGCTGGTTGGGGAAAACTGGTGCCAGTTACTGTGGAATACTAGGAATGCCACATAATGGGCTCTGGATCTCCCTTATGATTGCACAAGGAATTGATTGGTTGGAAAGAGGTATTAGGCTATTTGGGTGGGGTTTGGCAAGGTTTTAATAGGTATATGGAGGGGTGAGTATGAATGGAAGTTAATGGGTGGCTAAGGAAATAAAGGATGACAATATAATGATGAAACCAATGAACCAAAGAAGTAAACTATTCCACTTACTTGAAATATGGTCCTGGGTTTCTGTGAGTGATGAATGAAGGTACTTTGGAAAAGGGTTGAATGGAGCCGAGGATCACAAAAGTTGGAAAGCTCTGCATGGGGCTGCATGTGCATTCTCTTTTCTTGGTTGGATAAAATCTAAGTTGGGGTAAGTGTTGGATGGCATGGATGATTACTAGATGCCCGTATAAGAGGAAATATTTTATCTCCTTCCTTGCATGTATGTTCTCACTGAAATTCGTTCTCAAAAGATGCGATATCTCTCAAGAATGTTCCCAATGTTTTCCAACCTCAAAAATAAGGTTGTTTTGGGGATTAAAAGGTGACCGAAGGTGGTTCCAACTTAGCCGGCGATGGTTAGGGGTAACCAGGTGTTAGTCAAGGTGGGATGTCCTAGGTTTACTAAACTAGGAGATCCCCTTGATTTCATGGGATCTCATGTCGTTCACCCATGGATTGGACTGAAAGATTCTTGTAAGCATGTAGGAATGTGGTTAGAGGGAATGTAGGCATTGATTTTTAGGGTTTGGGTAAGTCTTAGTTAGTTATGGCAACTTACTAAGAATAGGTCTTAGGTGAGTTAGCTTGATGAGGTGTCTAGGTGAGATGTATGTGGACATTATCCCTAATTAAGATAGCTTAAATAATAAATATGGCGAGGATAATGAATTAATTTTAATTAAATTAATTTTAGTGGAGTGAAGGGGCCATTCTAGGTTATTGTGATGAAGGGTGTTTATTTTTCTTGGGACCAAAGAGGAGTGTGACCTAATTTTAGTGTTAACATTTTGCCCCTTTTTGTTGCGTAGCTTGTATTAGTAAGCAAAACTAACAAAAATAAGATGTGGTTGCCCCATGTGTAGGAGAAGGTGATCCCCTTTAAACTAGGAATGGATGAGGCAAAAGGCAGAGAGTCGGTGAGTGGTTTGATAAAGGTAAATGTGATTAAAAGGAAGATGGGTAACAGTGAAAAAGGAGTTAAAGGTCTACTTGGGAAATCTAGGTAATGGGTCGGGGTTAAAGGTAGTAATAGTAAATGTGTGCACATGTATAAATTGCAGCATGCTACGGGGTTGAAGAGCAACAAACTCTACATTGTCTAAGGTTGATAGGTTTATCCAAACAAGGTTGAAGTGATTTCGGTATCAAAGGTATAGGATATGGTTAGGAAACAAAGCGTAGGTTAGGTGCGAAGCGTTTAGGTATGTTCCGTACACCAAAGGTAGGGTCAAAATAAATGGTCACGACAATAGGCTAGGTAAGGTCATTAGGTTAAGAAAACAGTAATGAAAGGTGCCGCAAGGTATAGCGAACACATGAGGTCAAAGGTCACTAGCGATGGTGTAGGTCCAAATATCTAGGTCACGGCATGTATAAGGCGAGGGATGGATAAAATAAGGAGTCCCTAAAGGAGGATGAGATTTTATAGGAAATGATGAGGGGAGGAGGGTGAGGTAAATGGTTTGGGTAGAGGTTGGGTGGGGAAAATGATCAGGGTAAGGGTTAGGTGTGGAAACTAAAAGAGTTATGGGTAGGGTAATAGGGTAAAATGTTGGGTTTGTGCAAGAGAGGGTGACCAATGCCGGTCAAGGGTAACCGATGCCAGTATAGGGAAACCGACCATGGTAAGGTAGGGCATGCGACCGATGTCGGTGAAGGTGAACCGATGTCGGTTAGGTCGGGTTTGTTATAAAAACAAAAAAATCTATGTTTTTTGTGTTATTCATTTGTCATATTATGATTTGAGAAAATGACAAAAGAGAGAGAAAAGTGTCTAGGCGGAACGAGCATTGAGTTGGGTGTGTGAACAACGGGTGATTGGTTGGTGAGAGGTGGGTCCATAGGATCGGTGCTTGTCATTTGATTGGTTGGAGACATGGGTGGAGATTTGGTGATGGCAGAGGCCAGAGAGGGATCGGGCGGGCCACCGTGCAAAGTGGCTGAGATGTGCCACCATGATGATGGAAGCATGATGAGGTAAGCGTCCAACTCTATTTGTATTTGGTTAGATAGATTAGGTGATTTGTAAATTGGTTTTTTAGCTTTTGTTTTGGGTGGGGAATAGAATTTGGAAATGGGAGGGTAAAGTGGGTAAAATAGGAATGGGGAGAGAGATAAGTGGGAGGAGGGAGGTGATGAGGTGTAAGGGGAGATGTAGGTGTGTTTAGGTGGGTAAAAGGGTCAAGGTGGAATGTTTTTGTGAAAAGGGGATTTGGGGTCACGGGTTTTGCGCGCGATAGTGACCGGCATCGGTCGGGATTGGCCAACGTCGGTGAGTGTGTGTAACTAGTATCGATCACCAAATAGGTGACTGATGCCAGTTAAGGGGTGACCGGGGCCGGTTAAAGATAACCGACACCGATTAGTATGTGGAGAGAAAAGGGTCAAAAGTGCAATAAGTTGGGTGAATAAGATGGGTAGGGGTAAAATAGGTTGTTGGGAAATGATAGGGGGAAAGTATGGGCGTAAAAATGTAGATTAATGTGTTTTTCATATTAGATATATGGGGAGAGATCAGCTACGTATGCAGGACAGGGTTCTGCCCCTGCTCGTGACAGTGCACGGCACATCATCGACCCCTGAGGAGCTGTAACATGTGGAGGTGGTGGGCTTGAGTGGAGTCTAACACTACCGACATGTAGTTCGGCATCCTAGTTTGATGGTCACACTCATCGATAGATGGGATTCTGTGACCAACACGTTCCACCTGCCGACGGGTGAGATCATTGTCACCCTGGAGGACGTGTTTAGGATTCTATGGCTACCCATATTGGGTATGTAGGTCTACTCTATCTCCTCCGAGGCCTTGGAGGAGCTGATGCTGATGGTGTTTGGCGAGGGGATGGCCGAGCTGACATTCCATAGTGCTAGCATTCGATATGGAGAGATGTACCTAGCCCATCCGGAGGAGATGAGGCTAGTGGTTCTTTTGATGGAGGCAGTGTGCTGCTTTGCACTACCAAATGCAGAGGGTGGAAATTTTCCCCGATCATTGATGGGGGTACTCCACGACATGATGATAGAGGAGACCCACTTTTCCTAGGCACCAACATTCCCAGTGCAAAATTGTCATGAGAGAGTTATGGTCCTATGGGTAGTGCACGTGAGTTCAAATTATCTTGTAGACTTCTTACTACACTGCTAGGCTTATGAGCACATAGCTTGTGTGTGGCTAGTAGGGATGCCCCGAGAAGATGCATTCCCACCGAGATTTGTGTGAGTGGGGTATAGGCGATGGGTGCCAGATATTGGAGAGTGGAGATCAGACAGGACCACACATGATGTGGCCTATTCTAGCGGTTATTAGAGCAGTTGTCTAGAGTACACATTATATGGATGTCGTATATGGGATTCCCCTCATATAGGCATATGCATGAGGAGCTAGCTAAGATCTAGCTAGTGAGATGAATATAGGGTTACCATGTCGGGGAGCATGAGATGATCCCGATAGACAGAGTCAGGCGGTAGTTTGGGCTATTATAGGACGTACCTCCGCCCTTCCCGGAGTATAGGAGAGATGACATGGAGAGGCCCTTACCTCTACCATAGCCTACAGTGCCCACATGGCAGGAGGAGAAGGCAGTGGATCGGCAGATAGATGATTTGGTGGTCCCGAGCAGTACAAATAGTGGTGGGAAATGCATTTACGAGCCATACCACCCAGGTTAGGCATCGGATCTAGCCGCCATCACGGTGTAGAGATTCCCTATAAAAGGCGGTGGCTACTTTGATTATCCAATTTGGTATGGTATAGACATAGTTGGTGAGCTCAGAGGCGAGGTAGCAAACCTACATGTACAGTGGCTAGTCTACGCACCCAAATGGCCAATGGGGAGGATGGAGATGGAGGGTAGGATGACGGTCGGTGTGGCGGCCTTACATGCATAAGTGGTAGGTTTGCGGGCCGATTGGCCACATCCTAGGCACATATTGGGGCCTTATAGGTCTAGATACGAGGCATAGGGATTAAGGGCACCACCAAAGGTACCAGGACCAGTCCTCGTTCACGGGTAGGAGTGGAGCAGGGGTCCCGCATGATAGGTACAGGGGGCCAAGGCGAGATAGGGCCACCACAAACTATGCCTATATCTAGGTTACGGGATGCCCTAGGTGAGGCCAGATACTACCAAGACCAGTTGATGGTAGATGGGATAGAATTTCTATCCTATGGAGAGTATCCGAGCACAATAGGCATCGAGTGAGAAGACTAGATCCCACACTCACAGTGTGGAGAGCACATGGGGCCATCGAGCTCCGAGGCCAAGATCGGGAGAGACTACCAGTGCACGGAGACCAGCTCTAGGTGAGGCGCTAACAAGGACTCAGCCACCACCTATGATGGGTGGGGAGATGCTAGCAGGTCACCATACAGGGGCGAGGAGGTAGAGGGTACAAGTGATACAGAGATGGAGGATATCCGCCGAGAGCCCGATATGTGGCTTTTGATTTTTGATGTATTATAGTCATTTTTTGATATATACCGGCCTGTGTGCTAAAGATAGTGAGGATGTATGAGAGTTTTTGTTGTATATTTTGAGCATATACCGGCCTGCGTGCTGAAGATATTTTGTATTGATTCATCATTTTATTGTATATGAGACCGGCTGCGTGCCGATGACATTTTGTATTGAGTATCAAACTGCTGCGTGCAAGCGATTGTGAGATGATGGACATGATGGGATATCCATGTATGTTGTATTGAGATACACATTTATTTATATGATGAGATACATGAGATTCTTGATTTGTTGATGTTTTGATGAGACTTTTGATTTGTTGTTTTGATATGGACGGAAATTAGGTGAGTTAGGCATGATGAAGTTAGGTTAGGTCATAGGCATGGATCGAGTTAGGTTGGTTTAGGCATGGTGGAGTTAGGTTTTTAGGCATGGTTGAGTTAGGTTGGTTTAGGCATGGTGGAGTCAGGTTTGTTTAGGCATGATTGATTTTTAAAGTGGTTGGGGTTGTGATTCATTAATTTGTATAATGAATGATAATATGGGCTATTGTTAAGATGCTTTATAATATATGTATGATGATGGTAAAGAAATAGTAGTCATAAGAAATGTATGTTGTGATGATGATAAAAATGTTAAGCAACTTGTTGTCTGTTTGGTTTGATTTTCAATTGTTGATATAAAGAGGAAACTAAGTGGGGTAGAATGTATTTGAGGAAGATGAAAGATGGATTGGTTAGGGTAGAGAGTGGCCGAGCTAACCTCCAAGGGCCCCATGCCCTCAGAGTGTTGCCTACATAGTCCCAGCGAAAAGGACCTCAGGCCGATGTAGTTCTCCCATGAGCTAGGGAAGAATAGGATGAAGTATGAAAATTAGTTAGTAGGTTTTAGGTATGTTGTGGGTTTAGGTCTATTGGTATAGGTGATGTCGATTGTGGCAAAAGAAGAAGAATACCCCGAAGGTAAGTGTCGAGGACCAAATCCTATATAAGGTAATCAAAACGTAAATAAAGATGGTCAAAAGATAAGAGGGGGCAATAAAGTCACCTGATTGGTTAGGATCATACCGACTAGATCATACCTTGGAGGAGGTGCTTGAACGTAAGACCCTAAAGATATTACATGATCGATTGTTCTAAGGTGAAAAGTAGTCACATAATCACCAAATGTCTATTTTTCAAGAGGTCCCTTGAGGCGGTAGAAAATGGGAGTGGGAATGGTGAGAAAGGTGAAAGGAGGTTAATTTTTATATGGCATGAGGTAGCATGTTCTTGAGCAAGAGATCTAAGGTCAAAATGGGCAAGTCCATGACTAAATTTTTTTCTATTTTGAATTGTATCTAATATAGACTGATCGATGCGAGAAGTCTATATGGGATGAGAAATTTAACTCCTTGAGGTCTTCATGAAGCGATCAATGTGGGAATCTTCAAATTTTCTCATTTTTTAAAGGGCTTTACATAGTGTCCTTCGAGGGAGTAGTCTATTTATAGCAGTGGTTTTCTAGAGGAAGATTTCCTTTTGAAGGAGTCATCTTTAATATTAGAAGTTTGACTCAAGGAGTTATGTCCCATGTGAAGGCTTTGAAGTCATTGACAAGAACAAGGTGAAGAATATGATTCTTGTTCAAAAATCAGGGTGAAACGACCATGGGATCTCATCTAAAGGTAGACAAAAAGTATCCATGAGAATCATGTTATGTGCAGCGCCGTGGTACACATATTCAAGAGAATATAACAAGTGATGGGTACTCACATGATTCTTGTTTAATTGTTGGTAAGGTGTATGAAGTGGATAGCACTCAAGGGATGAGCATGGAAAGAGACAAAAGGTGAGGTAGGACTAAAAGTCAACAATAGAATGGTCGAAGATGCAAGGCGTTAAGGGGCTTAGGTTTGGGTTTACCATCGAGTGAAGATAAATGATAAGCACCTGATCCATAAGTATGAGTCACGATGTATGGTCCAAGCCAATTAGGAGAAAATTTTCCCCATTTACTTTTTTCTACTTTGGTTACATGTTGATTTTCTTTTAGGACAAGATCACCGACTTGGAAGGTTTGTTCATGGACACGTTTGTCGTAGGAATGTTTTATACATTTTTGGTAAACATGAAGGTGATCAAGAGCGTTAAGATGACATTAATCTAATAACTCCAGTTGTGGTAAACGGTCCTGACGAAAGTTGTCATCATTAAGCATGTCATGGAGAGAAATGCAGAGTGAGGGAATATGGACTTCGAGAGGTAGAATAGCCTTTGTACCGTAGACCAGAGAAAATTGTGTGGCAGCAGTGGAAGTGTGAATACTAGTGCGGTGTGCCCATAGGGAAAAAGGAATGTGCATATGCCAATCCTTCCCAGTATCATTAACCACTTTCATGAGAATTTTGTTTAATGTTTTGTTAGTTGATTTGGCTTGGCCGTTGGTCTGTGGGAAATAAGGTGATGAGAAACTTAGCTGAATGCCGAAGGTGTCATGAAAGTTTTTGCAATGTTTTGTTTTTGAATTGTTTTCCATTGTTAGTGATGAGGTGACAAGGAACACCAAAGTGACAAATGATGTGATGATTGATGAACTCATATGTTTTCTTGGATTTCATGGAGATGAGTGTTATGGCTTCAACCCATTTTGTATAATATTCAAAGAGCAGCAGTGATGATCCATTGATGTCATTGGGAAGAATGGGGGTTGATCTCTCCGACAAGATCCAAACCCCATTGAGAGAAGGGCCAAAGGTCACGAGCGACACCGTGTAAGGCGTGATTTGGGTGTATGTATATGAAAATTGGCATGTTGTTGGCATTTTACACAATGTTTGATGTAGTCACAACAATCATAGTGAAGGGTCACCCAAAGAATAGCCTAGGTAAAGAATACGCTTAGCAATAGCAAGGCCATCAAGTGACCTCCACATATGTCATCATGAACTTCCTTAATGATATAAGGAATTTCAGAAATGTGAGGCATCATAAGAGAATACAATCAAAGCCGTGCTTATAGAGGAGGCCCCCATGATAACGTAACGAGAGACCTTTTTAAGAAAGGTGTGTTTTCCATTCAGGAGATTAGGAGGCAAGATGGAGAGAGAAAGATAGTCAATTATTTTTGTACCAAAGGTCACTCGGGTCTAGGGTAGCGGTTTCAATAGAGTAAAATTCATGCGGTAAATAAGAAGGTGATTAGAGTTGTTGTATGGTGACAAATATTTTAGAATCAGCGGGCAAAGTGGCTTTGGAAATCTAAGTAGGCCATGGTGTTTGCAAATTTGTTGGTTAAACGAGGGACGGTTTGCAAGGCGTAACGATCAAAGGTGGTCAAAAGTATGTCTACATGATGTTTATAATTTTGAAGTATCCGTTATGACATTGGTATATACCATTGACTTGGTTCATGACCAATTGAGAATTACCAAAGATGTTGATTGATTTGACATCTAGGGCATAGGCGGCTTGGAGACCTAATACGAGTGCTTTGTATTTAGCGATATTGTTTGTGCATTCAAAATAGAGTTTGAAAGAAAAAGGAATGGGCTCACCATAAAGTAGAATGAGGATAATACCAGCTCCACCCCCACGCCGACATTTTGAACCATTGAAGAAGAGTGTCATTTGGTAGGGGGTTCTGCTAGGAAAGGGTAGTAATTGACTCATCCGGAAAGTCAAAATTAGAGGTTGATCCCCGAAAAATAGGTGCATCGACCAATTGGTCATGATGGATTGGCCCTTGATGGACTTTTGATGAATGAATTCAAGGTCGAGGTCAGCTAATATCATAAGCCAACGTGACAACATGTTGATTTTGATAAGGTTTGGCATACATGAAGTGTAAGGGTCGGTGTTGGTCGAACATAGGTTTTGTGGTTGAGTAGGTAATGGTGGAGTTTGGTGGCAATGAAAACTAAGGCTAAGAAAAGTTTTTCGGGATGGGTGTATCAGGTTTTGTAGTCCAAAAGAGTATGACTTATGTAATAAACCTCCTGCTCCCTGTTTATTCATCATGATGTCAAGGAGCATGGCTCTGAGGAGTGATTGGTAGCTGAGATGTATAGGTAGAAAGGTTGATCTTCTTTAGGTGGAATGAGTATGGGTGGTTAGAGGAGGTATTTTTTAGGGCCTTAAAATCTCTGTGTGAGTCATCATCCCATTTAAAGGAGACATCCTTCTTGAGCGAGATGATGAAATGGTTAACACCAATCATATAATTGTGAAATGAAACGCGAATAAACTACAACTCACCTTGCAGGCTACGGAGTTGTCTAAGGTTAGTGGGTGGAGGAATTTCCAGAATGGCCTTAACTTTAGCAGGGTCAACTTCTATACCATGTAAGGAAACAATAAATCCCAGGAGCTTTCCTACGAGAAACATGAAGACGCACTTCTTAGGTTGAAGGTGAACACAATATTTAATGAGGTGATGAAAAATGGTTTTGAGGACGGCAAGGTGTTCGGAGTGGAATTTAGATTTGGTGAGAAGGTCATCCACGTAATCTTCCAATATGTGATGTATGATGTCATGGAAGATGTAAGTCATAGCCCGTTGATATGTGGCACTAGTGTTTTTAAGGCCAAAAGGCATGACTCGATAGTAGAAGGTCCCCCAAGGGGTGATGAATGAGGTCTTGTGTTGATCTTCTTTGGGGCAAGCAAGATTTGGTTATAACCCGAGAAGCCATCCATGAGTGATAGCATCTCGTGATTGGTAGTAAGTTCGACCAGTTGATCAATACTGGGTAAGGGAAAGTCATCTTTTGAGTAGGCTAGGTTGAGGTCACGAAATTCCGTGTAAATGCAAAGTCCCCCTATCGCTTTAGTGACAGGGAAAATGTTAGAAATCTAATGAGGATAATCAATGGGTAATATGAAGGAAACAAAAAGAAGGCACTTGAAGCTCTTCTTTGACAAGAAGGGTGATGTGAGGGTGTATTTTCCTCACGTTTTGTTTGATGGGTTTGGCATTGGGAATAGTTATGATGTTGTGGACCACTATGGTGGGGTCAATACTGGCATGTCTACATAAGACCAAGCAAAAGGCATGGCTTCCTTCTCAGCAACATCTAAAGATTGACTGATCTTTAGGATGTGCGGGTCATCCTGAGTATGAATGTTGATCTCGATAGTCGATTCATTCAACATGGTTTCTATCTCAGAGGGTAATGAATGATGAATATATGAGTCTTATACACCAAGGTAGGTGAGTATGGATTCATCATCCCGACATTAGATGATGCTAATTGAAGGTGTATCGTCATTTGATCATTTCAGGATACGAGGAAGAGAAGAGTGGAAGGAGCCTCGCCCTCGCATTCTCGGATATCCAAAGGCCCCAATGAAATGGTGTTTATGAAAAAAAAATTTTAGGAGGGATTGATTGGATCCATCGACTCCAGTCGGTGAAGGTGGTGATGAAGGTGGAGCGGGTGAAGAAAGTGGTGAAGAGTTGATGTCCTTGATGGGTTCAATGCATGCTTGTTTGGTAGGTGGTTCTAGAAAGCCGATACCACTACAGTTGTTATGTTTCTAGGTGATACATGGAATAATGGTATGGTGGCCTTGCTCATAAAATCCAAACCAAAACCCTTCCACGCACATCATTATGCAGAAGGTGTGAGCAAAATGGTGATTGGTAAGAGACTAGAAGTCAGCGGAAAATGGGTGGGTTTGTAATGGTGGTTCAAGTGTGTACGTGGTAGTATTAAGTACCCCATAGGCGAGACTAGTACGAAGATGAGGAGGACCATAAAGGAGGCGTTATCCTACATGGTGATCATAGTGAGGATGTTGGTTAAGACTCCCATACTCTTGTGTATTAAGGAATGTGTTGACACTATATAAGTGATATTCCCCTAGAGTAAAACATTGAAAAATACCTTCCAAGAGATCGGTGGTTGGTATGTGGGTAACAGGAATAGATGATGTGATGGAGGTCAATGCAGAGGTGGAGTTAATGGATTGGGAGACTGATGGGTTGGCCATGGATGTTGTGGCAGTGGTAGGAGTGGAAGAGGTATGTGTGGTGGAGGTGGCGACTGTATTGGTAAGTGGAAGTGTAGATGAAGTGGTGGTGGTCGCAGAGGTAGACGCTTTAATGGGTATGAGGACATCATTGGGTCGGTAGAGCATGTTGCATTTTTTGAAAGGTGATGGATTAGTTGGGATAGTGTAGGTGTGCCCTTCATTCTCAAAATTTACACAACGATGCAAAGTGGAAGGAATGCAACCCATGACATGAATCCAAGGTCTGCAAGCAAGAAAAAGTTATATTGAAATTCCCCATCCCAAAATGTAAAATAATTTTTGAAATGTGCGGGGCCCATGTGAATGTGGAGGATGATAGTGCCTAATGTAGAAGTGATAGCATCGTTGAATGAATGCAACACGAACAGGATGTTTATGCATGTAATTGTCA
This sequence comes from Taxus wallichiana var. yunnanensis, assembly GCA_018340775.1. NCBI lineage: Eukaryota > Viridiplantae > Streptophyta > Pinopsida > Cupressales > Taxaceae > Taxus > Taxus wallichiana. Next base: position 164,713,124 of record CM031241.1, read on the forward strand.
GGTATGCATATTTGAGTGAATGCATGGGATGAAATGATGTTAATGCTAGTGCCCCCATCAATCATCACATGTCACACCCGTATGTCATCAATGTGGACAAAGATGAAGAGGGCTAGATCTGGGTCATTGTTTTAGTGTGGTGCGATCTCTTCCTCTAAGAAGCTAAGGAGGCTACTTGGTGAGTAGAGTGCGGTGTGGATAAAGTTGGTAATTTGGTGAGAGAGGCTACATGATGGGGTGTGATAATGGAGGCTACGGGTGTAGGGTCATTGGGTAAAACCTCAATAGATTGAAGAACCTCCATGAGAGCTTGACGATGGGATTCTGAGGTTTAGATGAGGTCATATAAGGACATTTTGAAGGGATATTGGTGTAATTGTTTGAGCATGGTATGATGTGTGACCCCATTAGAAATAGGGTATGTGGGTCTATGGATAGTAATCTTAGGTGTGGGTGTAGATGGTATGTTGGGTATAGGATTGGTTGGTGGTCAGTTGCCTTTTCCTTACCTTTATCCTTCTGAGCATGGGTAGTAACATGGATCATGTTGATATGAGGGGAGTTGGCAAATGGAGAAGGTGTAGGGTGAGTGGTATAACGACATGACAGGACAAAAACCTATCGGGGAGAAAAGCCTTGTGAAGTGAGCTGGGCACAACGACATTTGGGTGATGGTGGGGTAAGTTCTTTTATGCGAACCATGTTAATTTAAAATATTTGGGGTGGTTCTAGGAGCTGTGGGGGTGGAAGTCATGGTTGTTGAGTGGGTAGTTTTGGAATGGGTGTCGGTGAAGCGGGTCTTCATCGAGAAGTTTGTCATCGTCAAAGTTGGCTTCTGAAGGACACAACTGGATAAGGATGGTTTTCAAGGCCTTCCAATTCTCTACATCCTTCCCTGACACATGATGGTAGGCACAAATTTTAGTGTCATCAAACCCTTGTGGCTTGGGTTTTAGGGGGTCGTAAGGTCTGAGTGGTGGCAATGTGATAATATAAGTCTCAAGGAGGTTGGCTAAAATTTGGGCATAGGACCCTCTACTAGTGGGTCTGATGAGAGGTGAAAGTGGGTTTGGGTGTAGGTATGACTGATTGTTGAGGAATAGTCCTCGTAGGAGGGGGAATAGGTTGAGCTATGGTTTTGGTGCTGGCGTGGTCTTGGGTGTAAGTTGTGTTTGTTTGGGTAAGGGTATGGTAGATGAAAGGGCATGATGGTGTATGGTTGCTTTGACTACCTTATTGGAGGGTTACGGATTTTTGTTTTTATGTTGCACCTTCTTGGGTAAAGGTGATATCGGTGTACAAGATCTAGAAGGAAAAATAGATGGGGGAAGAGGGAAAGTTACCCACGGAGATAATGGAGGTGTTGTGAAGGTAGATGATGCGGGTCGGAGTAGTAGGAATCGAGATATAAAGACCGAAGTGTAGTGGGTAGTGAAGAAGTTGCGGAGAGTATTGGAGGTATGGGTTGTAAAGATGTTGCGGATGCGGGTGTAAGTCATGTCAAGCACTTGGGTAGGTTAAAGGTTTGTGAGGAAGGGATGTGATGTTGTGTTTTTGGTTTATTGACGGGTAGAGGTTTCTTAACCGTCTTAGGGAAGTTGAGGTTCTAAGACGGACGGGAAAGGTGCAGTGTGATTAGGCGCAGCCGGGCTATGAGGTCTATGGGTTTGGTTCTTCTATTTGGGTGATGGATTAGGTGTGGTGTTGACTTTGGAGGATGTAGATAAATCCAGTTTGATGGGTGGATGAGTAAGGTTGGTGGTTGGGGTGACCCCTAAAGTGGTAATAGGTTTATACGAGGAAGATGTTGTAGGTGTGGGTTTGGGTTTAGATGTAATTTGAGTTATGGGTAAGGGTGTATGTTGAGCTATGATGGGTATGGAAGAAGTTGTGATAGAGGTAGTTGTGTTTGTTTGGATTGGTTGAAATATTTTTGGGTAGATAGTGGAGGTATCGGTAAGTGACATCTGCATCTCGCATTGAGACAGAAGCAAAAGGTGACCCCAAAGTAAGACCCTATGCACATAATCTAAGTGATTGGCAAAAATTAGAACGACACATCTATAGGTGGAGTTGATGAGGACCTAATGGCTATTCCCATAAAATGTGTCTTAGAGATGGGGAATTGGCTAGCTTCAGCTTCGTGGGTAAGAGAGCCGAAAGTAGGTCTGTAAGATCTTGGGTAGTGATGGAGAATGCATGCCAAGAGGCAAACGTATCTTAATTGGGTTTGTGATAGAGGGAAGAGATGGTGGGTGCTCCTATATAGGTGGAGGAGATGATGGGTTCTCCTCTATGGGTGGAGAGGAGGTAGACAAGTATCCTCTGTGAACCGAAGAAGTATTGTGGGGTGTTGGTTCCCTAGGTGGAGAAGCCAAATGTGAAATGGTCTCAATGTTAGCGAAAGATGTCTCCATAGGTGAGGAAGGAGGTGAAAGGTGTTCCTCTATGGGTGAAGGAACAGGGAGGTTGGTTCCGATGTGGAAGGAGGATTTCGGGCTAGAATCTCCTCTATGGAAGGAATATGGGGTAATTAGGAAGCAACAAGTGCGTCACTAAAAATAGTGTGGACCTCGCGGGTATGGGTATCATGAGTTGAGGTCTCACCAATTTGATCAGATGAAGGGACATGATTGGGAAATGATTTCTTAACGATGTGTAGGTTTTGGTTAGCAGGTGTGTTAGGATTATCCATGGTTAACTCACCTTTCTCGAGCATTTCTTGGACAATATTTTTGAAAGTGATGCAATTTCCGTCACTATGACCCTTTACTTGATGATAGTTACAAAAGTTGTTTTCTTTATACCATGCGGGCATGGGGCAAGTAGGGTCAAAACCAGTGTGTGGTTTTATAGGTGGAAGGGTGATGTCCATGCTGCGATAAGCTTTTCTAAGAAAGAAGAGTAAGGCTCCCCGATTGGGGTGTATTTCCAATGTTCTCATTTAAATTGAAAAGTCTGGATGAGTGAGAGATTAGATGAGGGGGTAGCCTAATTTGATGGATGAGCCAGACCGGCTTTGAGTACCACTACATTAGTGGTGCCCTTGGCCTTTTAATAATTTTTCTGTGGTTTGGAAGAAGAAGAAGTATCATTCAACTTGAATGCTGCATTTTTACTGCGTAATTGGATTTTCTTCTCTTTGATGACACGAATCTCTAACTTTTGTGCCATGGTGAATGCTTCATCGAATGTTTGAAAGGTTTGGACCTATAGGGTTGGCAAGATATGTCTAGCACAAGCCCACGTGAAGAGCTCAATGAGTTCTGTTTGTGGTAGTTGGAAGGTGAGTTGATTGATTAGGCTATGCCAGTGAGCAACAAAATCTGTTATAGATTCGTCCTCATATTGACACGTGGAGTATAGGTCGGTCATGGTAACCTTCTTGACAATATTGATGGAGAAGTGATCTAAGAAGGCTTGGGCTACCTAATTTAATGAGAATATAGAGTGTCTAGGTAACCCACTATACCAATCTAATACGAGGTCCAAATCGAGAGACATAGGAAAGATTCTAGGAGAAAAGCATTATCAGTGAGCGATTAGGTAGCACCCGTGTTTGAACGACCGCAAATGCTATTGTGGGTCTTTCTTACTATTGAAGTAGTTGAATTTAGGCATCTCCCAATGTATGGGGTATGGATGAATAGGAATGGATGGGTGGATGGGCTCATTGCAAATCTCGTTGTAGGTGAGAGTGTTGCGGGAGCTAGAAACCGATGCCTCCAATGTCTGCATCTTGTCCAACATCAATTTGATTAGGTTGTTGGTAGGTTGTGATGATTGGGTGCCTCCTGTAGTGTGAGAGGGTTGGTTTTGGGCATATAACGGGGTGACACTCCAGTATATGGCGCTGCCATGTAGGTTGATTGAGAAGAAGGTAGTGAAACAGGGGGTATGTACCCAGAGTGAATAATAGATGAAACAGGAGGCTACTGATAGTACATATACGGAGGTGGAAGGGTCATGGTAACCCTAGTGGAAATGGGGGCTAACAATTGTGGAATGGAAAGGACCACGTTCTGAAAAGGGGTAGGGCTAACCGACACCGGAGGTGGTAATGTAGCTATGGGTATATGCGAGACATTAGGGGTGGATGAGGTTACATTTTGGGTAGTTGTCGAAGGTATGGTAGATGTGGCGGGTGCAATGGAGGTAGCAGATGTGGCAATCATAGCGGGTATAGGACCTAGCTCAAAAAGATTGGGGGTAAGGTAGATGTGGGCAACACGGAGCCAGATGGGGCTAACGTAGGAGTGGGAGCGAGAGTCGGGGGGATAGATATGGGTATGCCATATATCAACTAACCCGAGGCATCTCGAGTGGATGAGTTGGAAAGATAAATCTACAAGGCGGTGGGGTTTTGGTTAAGGAGTCGCGTGAAATCCTCATCTCCGGTAGTGATAGTGATAGGTTGGATAGGATCCATGGTTGGTGTTAAAATGGAAGGTGGTGAAGGACTAGGTGGGAGTGGTTGACAATTGGCATGGAATACGATTGCACTTGCTTGTCTTCGGGTCAGCACCATCAAAACTAGTACTTGATCAGTTGGCACATTCTTTGTAAATGATATAGAAAAACAATAGGGACAGGTGAAATAGGTGGTAAAAAGTGGATTAGGTACTAAATGTCGGTTGCAAATGACACAAAGCTAACCGATGCTAAGGTTAGGTAAATCGATGCGCTATCTGGCCATCACTGCGGAAATGGACAAAGTGAGTGAAAAATAGGGTATACGGTCAAATCTGGTAGGTATGCCAAATCTAATGAGTTTTACAAGGCCACTGGGAATGATAGTAGTGATAGGGACTCTAAAAAGCTAAAGAAGATGAATAAAATATACTTTTGGGTAGGTTAAAAAAAGGACCTAGAACCTACACCAATTTGATATAAAAGACAACGGTGAGAGGGTAACCAATGATGGTCCACCGGATCGACACCGGTCACTGTGAAATTAAAATAGTGATGAAAGGGAAATGGTTGTGAATTAAAATCTGATGTGGAATCAAACCTAGAATTCTGAGAATGATGAGAATATGGTCTAGGAACACTCATAAGAAGTTGGAATACACCAACTATGATGAGGAGTGTTTGAGGAAAAAAAAAATAAATGAAGAGTGTGACCTCTCACCTCAAAATGTAAGCAAAGCGAAAACGCTAAGAAAAATGCGATCCTAAGAGTGCATTTTCTATTATGTTTTTTTAGCTTATGCTATTTAAGGACTAACTCATGAACTATAGAATATAATTTTTTGTGAGGATGGGCTTCCTACAAAGAAGGAGATCTAAAAGGCGAGGTTTTGGGTATGTTATGGTGAGGATGGGCTTCACTCAAAGTATGACTCGATCGATAAAGCAAATGAGCTGGGAGTACTGTCAATCCCGGATCAGTGCGATTGTTGTGAATGTGTTCCCAGGAAAGATGTTGTTTAAGAATATGTATTTGTTTTGAATTTGTGCAATGTGGCAAGACTCAAGAGAGAGAGAGAGAGATGTTCTTTCTACGATTTGTTTGTCAACCATCAGCTGGGAATGACTTCTAGTGTATAGGTTTCCCTCAATTAATGTGAGCTAATGTGATAAATCAGAATGCAATGCACTTATTTTAAGCCCAAATCAAAATGTGAAGTTGGATGACACAAATAGATGAAGAGGAAGAGGGATGCTCTTTCACTAAAATGCAGAAAAACATGAAGAAATGGTTCTTTTTAAGTACACCAAAAGAAATATTTCTTTTAGAGCAAATAGAAAGAAAAGGTAGGTTACCAAGGAAGAAAATTAATGTGTATGCTTTTGAAGGGAAACAAACACACAACTTTTCCTAGGAATGAATAAAATGCAAGGAACCTAGAATGGGTCCCACCGGGCGTGCCAAAATGTTTCACTTGATTCTTAGAAATTTCTTTGTAATATTGACAAAACAAATAGGGTAACGAGCGTAGGAGGAATACCTGTTGAAATGTTGGTTGATGGGTTGTTACGCGCGTGTTGCTCCTTAATCCACAACTGATTGTGAGAACTTCCTTTTGGATAGGAGGAACTACCTGTAATGGAAAGGAAAACCACTAGAAAGAGTTAAACAATATGTATAGTGAACTGCCTAGCACGTGCTAGATCTAGGAAGTGTGATACTTCATAGACAATGTATATTAGTCCACTGTTCAAAAAATTTAATGTGAGTGATGAAGTAAATCCTATTGCAATTAAAATGATTCGGGTATCTCATCCAAAATACAATAAGAAAGATCTAATATAACAAGCTAAGTTAAAATAAGATCCGAAGGTCAAGTAACTAGTTCTGGTCTCTGCAGTGTCCGACAGGGTCTCTGCAGATTCACAGATGATTAAGGGTGATGCGGGAACAGGTGGATAGGTCACTGTTATGGGTTATATGGGTAAACACAGACCGATGCCGATTAAGGGTGATCGATGTTGGTTGGGAAAACTAGTGCTTATTCTTGTGAAATATTGGGAATGCCACATAATGGGCTTTAGATCTCCTTATGATTACACAAGGAATTGATTGGTTGGAAAGAGGTATTAGGCTGTTTGGATGGGGTTTGGTGAGGTTTTAATGGGTATTTGGAGGGGTGAGTATGAATGGAGGTCAATGGGTGGCTAAGGAAAAAAGGATGACAATATAATGATGAAACCAATGAACCAAAGAAGTAAACTATTCCACTTACATGAAATCTGGTCCGGGTTTCGTGAGTGATGAATGAAGGTACTAGAAAGGGTTGAATGGTGCTGAGGATCACCAACACTGGAAAGCTTCTGCATGGGCTGCATGTGCATTCTCTTTTTCTTGGTCGATCAAATTTGTGTCTTTGGGGTGAATGCTTTGGATGGCTCTTGGATGATTCTTTAGATGTCTTTGCAAGAGAAAATGCTTGATATCCTTCCTTGCATGTATGTTCTTGCTGAAATTCATTCTCGAAGATGCGATATCTCTCGGAATGTTCCTAATGTTTGCCAACCTCCAAAATAAGGTTATTTTAGGGATTAAAAGGTGAATGAAGGTGGTTCAAGGTTAACCAGCGATGGTTAGGGGTAACTGGCGTCGGTCAAGGTAGGATTTCCTAGGTTTCCTAAACTAGGGAGATCCCCTTGATTTTGGGATCTCATGTCATTCACCCACTGGATTAGACTGGAAGCTTCTTATAAGTATGTGAGAATGTGGGCATTTATTTTTAGGGTTTGGATAAGTCTTATTTAGTTATGACAACTTACTAAGAATAGGTCTTAGGGTGAGTTAACTTGATGAGGTGTCTAGGTGAGATGTATGTGGACATTATCTCAAATTAAGATATTTAAATAATAAATATGGCGAGGATAATGAATTAATTTAATTAAATTAATTAAATTAATATTAGTGGAGTGGAGGGGCCCATAGCTAGGTTAATGTGATGAAGGGTGTTTATTTGTCGAGAGACCAAAGGGGAGTGTGACCTAATTTTAGTCTACATAGAGGGTACTAGATACATGTGGGCACGGTGTGTGTTGGCCCACCTATACATAGATCTATACTTATTTACTCACGATGAGCATGGTGGTGGGATAAGATCCACTACACTATTGCACATATGGGCTTATGAGCATATAGTTGTGTTAAGACCAGTTGGAGGTCCACGAGGAGAGTGGGCTAGGTTAAAGATATATGCGAGGAGGTGGATTAATATTCGTGGGCTTTGGATGGACAAAGAAACCTACAAGGAACTGGTAGATAGGATGGGGCCAAAGGTAGTCACATGGAGTCCATACCATGAATATGGGGGATGGATCAAAGATGTGGTAGAGTTGCAATGTATTTGGAAAACTATGTGGTTAGAGGAGTGATTCCCAGGTGTGGTTGAGATTTTTAGTTGAAGAGTGTATCACGATAGGACAACATGGATCGATATGTGTTTGCATGATATGTGGATTTACAACATCAGCTCTCGAGTATTCTACGAAGAACACCTTATTATGTAGGCAAGTGGAGATGTATTGAGGCCACAAATAGCGACATAGAGTCGGTGACACGACGTCTAGCTCTAGGGCTCTCAAAGTACCCATGAGCGATAGTTATGATGAGGTGTGATTATTATTATGGTATATGATGTAGGGGAGTTTCCCCCTAGTGATGATTATATTCACTATATATGTATGGACACATGTGATTTATATATGATGAGATTATTTTGTGGTGTATTGATGTGTATGATTAGGTGATTAGTGTTGAGATGTATGTGGTGTGTTTGTATATTATTAATGTTTATTAAATGGAATTTGTAACACGTAGTTAGTATAATGATGATAATAGAATGAATGTAAAAAAGAGATGATGTTTGATGATCGAACTAATGTGTTGTGATGAATGTGCATTGTGATAATGTAATGTAATCGTAATATGTTGATATGATAAATGAAGGGGGAAATAGATGATGCCCTGTCATATGGATGATTAGGTTCATGTAATTAATACCCCTTGGTAGTCAAGAATGAACCATGTAAGCAAGAGTGCATTATCGGGAAATGATTGAGTGTGCTAGATAAATGAAAAAGCGTGTCATGAACAACTCTTAGAGAAAAACCCTCAACATTTGTGTAAGAACTATAAGAACACAAGTGCATCATCGGGGGTAAGGTGATAGTAATCACCTACCAAAGACCAAGGTGGCGCGAAGTGGTGGAAGCATGTGGGATGGAAGCAGTATGAGTGTATGAACTGAATTGAATGTCATATGAAGGTGTGGTGGTATGCGCAAAAGCGGTAGGCTGTGAAATCCAATGTGAAGGAGCAACATGATGCGGTGAATAACATGAATGTGATGGATGAAGTGAATGCGATGGATGTGATGATGTAGTGATGTATGGATGCAAAGTGGAGAGTGTGCATGAGTAATAAACTACGGTGGTGGATGTAATAAAGCCCAAGCACCCGGTGGAGGAGATTACTCAAATGTAGTAGAAAATCTCTAACGAGGTAGAGGAGAGATGGATTTCTCATGTGAGCGAGAACCAAAAAGATAATTCCCTTATCCTCTAACTATTTCAATAGATCATAAAGAGTAAGACATTCATTGTCACTATGTCCATTGATTTGATGATAATTACAATAAGGTTGGTCACACTAATGTTGTAGCCTATGCTATGGGTGATGATGGTTGGATGGTAAGTGAATTAGGCACTTTTCAAGTAAGGAAAACAATACATCATGAGGTCTAACATGATGGGAGAAATGTAATGGCTCACGTGACATATCTAGAGTGGAAGAAGAAGTAACGTGTCGCACAGGAGGAGAATAAGTATACTGTGGTGGTTGAGTAGGCTGAGCTTGCTTGCCTTGTTTGTGAGGAAAAGGTGGAGACTATGTGTTGGCATAGATTACGTAGCTAATAATTATATATTATTAGGAGAGATTGTTTTTGTGTATCCCATTATTCTTTCTCTCCGTTTGTAACCTCTCCTTTCATTGTGGGGAGTATTGTTATTTCTCTTCACTATAAATTTTTATGTGCTTCTCTATAATAATAATAAGAGATATATGATCTCTATTCTTCCTCCACTGATTTCTCCTAACAATCTGGTATCAGAGCGAAAACGATAGATCAATTTCATCCTTTGTGTGGAGTTTGGTGCAGCAACTTTCTTTTTGGTGATTGATCCAAGGCGTCTAAAGAATTTTTTTCTTCCATCGACCTACAACTACATGCAACATTTGGAAGGACTGCTGCGTGGAGGAGGAAGGACCTGAGGGGTAGAAGCTGTGTGGCAAGTTTGAGAGGAAGTACTTTTCTTTTTTGACTGAAAGACAAAAAGCAATTCCTACTGCGTGCATGTTGGTTTCAGTGACAAGTTCTAGAGTTTTTCTCTTGCTGCGTGGAGTTGGGCTTAATCTTCAAACTGCGTGGAGGAATGGGTAACGTGGAGAATTAAATAAGACTCTTTTCTTGTCCATTCAGTCTACTAAAAGTCACAACGCATCGAATGGAATCAAATAAAAAAAATCATTGATTTGGCAATTAGTAAGACAATTGGACAGCGAACTGGCATTTTGTTTTATTATTTTTGCTGAAGAGAAATTTTTTTAAAGGAAGATGCTTTTTTGAAAAGAAATTCCTCCACGCACACGGAAAAAGCTTTTTTTTTGTTTAAAGGAAAGGTAATTTGTTTTTCTCTATTCTTGGCGCACACCTGAAGAATTTTTTTTTTTGTCCTTGGTTGTATGTGAAACACACTTAGAGATCCAATATGTTTCTTGGACGTGGCATTTTTATACTGAGGCATTTTCAACAAGTGCAGCAACCTGCTGTATTGTTTTTCTATTCATTTGCCAAAAGTGTTGTTCTTGCATCCTAGGTGGAGGAGAATTGTAGTGGAAATCACCCAAACCTGCAGAGGACAAGTCACTGCCAACAAGTCATCCACATAACTGCCAACATGGAAAATATTATTTTTCCTTGGTGGTAGGATCTCTGCAATATCTGGAATTCGTGATTGGTAGACGTGAGTAGTAAATCGACATCGTCAAAACATGTTTGGTAAGAAATTAAAAAATATATATAACTTTCCAGTCTTGCCTACTTTAGCTGCGAAAAAGAAGATAGTTCTTTAAAGCTACGCTGAATGATAAGCATGAATGACATGATCGAGACTGCTAAAATCTGCAACATCAACTCGCAAGCTGCACAACACTGTTCAGAAGCTCCTGAAAGCTCTGATTTCTACTTTGCACTGCTCAACGAGCTACGCAACACCGAAACCTTGTCTTTGACGAACTAGTTCACAAAGGACTCTTGGATTATTTCCTTTTCGATGACGTCAGCTGTCAAGCAAAAGCGAGTTCAAGAAGAATTAGAAGCTAGGTACGACGCTGATTGTGAAGAAAGAAGAACACCCCACAAAGCATCATCGTCTCTCAACACACGAGTATCATGAGCATCTATGAGCTGGTACTTCTCATCAGTGAGTAAAGTTGTAATATCTCTTGAATCAATAAATAAATTTATAAAAATTATTTTATTACAATTTCTACACCAAACTTCTTCTCTCGGATGCTCAGTTACTTAAAGGGCCAAATTTTGCATCCTGGAAAACAAAGATGCGAACAATCCTTCAATTTGAAGGATTATGGGGCATCATCACCGGATCTATGCAAGTCCCCACAACCGATGAACTCATGAAATATGAGATGGCTAGTGCCAAAGCTCTAATGTTGATTATGTTAAGTGTTAGTGATGATGTGCAACCGCATATCTAAATGTGGAGAAGCCAAGGAAGCTGGGATAAATTAGAAACCATCTATGAAGCCAAAAATTAGACTAAGATCCTCCATCTTCAGTCAAAACTACACACCCTTTCTATGGGGTCAGATGAGAAAGTTGAGGAGTTCTTACGTCACGTGGCTGAGTTGCGATCGAGTTATTAGCGCTCGGTGAAATGGTGGAAGACAAACTTCTCGGTCGATCACCTTGAGAGCACTCCCTTCTCAATTCCGAGTGTTCATTACGACATTGAATGTATCTAAACAAACAGTGGCATTTGAAGAACTCGTGAACTTGCTATAGCAGGAAGAGGCCATCAATTCAGTCCAAGATGAGGCCCAGATAAAGCCCTTTTCTCAAAGCCACATCGTGGCTAGAAGTATCGAAAAGGTCCCTCGAAAAGAAAACACAAGCACATCAACATCAAGGGAAGAAGCTCAAAATTCCAAAAGGTGGTGTCAAATATGCAAAACCAATACTCATGACATTGATCAATCTAGTACAATGGCTTGAAATAGGGGTCTTCGAGTAAAACAAGCACATCTGGGGTGAATATTTTCAAAATTCCAAACGACATCCCCATCGAAAAAAGTAGAAGGGACATCTCGCAGCTCAACAAGATGATGAATCTGATGAGGAGACATCAGAAGGAGCCAATTGTGGTAAGAACCTTGTACTAGTCTCTCAAACTTCACAACCCACGAAGAAAGTATGGTTGATAGATTCCAGTGCAAGTAAGCATATGTCAGGTGACAAGAAACTGTTTGATTCACTAAATGAACAACCCACTGGAGATCGGGTTTGGATAGCAGATGAAAAAGAGTACATTGCAGAAGGGATAGGCCAAGTGACCATTCCTCTGGGACCATGAAAATGTACACTTACAAAGGTACTATATGTTCCTGGATTGACTAACAACCTCTTGTCAGTCAGTCAGCTCCTAAATCATCATCTAAAGGTATAATTTCTTGTTCAAAATGGCATCAAATCATGTTTGATCTCAAGACAAGGTACAATTATTGCTAGAGCATTTCTAAAGATAAGTTATTTGCTTTAGATATTGTTTCATCTTCTATAGTAGCTTTATCTACCTCAATAGTAGAATCTATTGCCCTCTGGCATTTTAGATATGGTCACTTGTTAGTTAGTTCATTGCATCATATGAGTTCAAAAGAATGGTACATGGACTTCCCAAATTTTCCAGTTCCTTGCCTATTTTCCCTGGCTATCTTACAGGAAAACAACACAGGATTTGTTTAAGGTGAGCACATTCCATGCCAAGAAATGTCTAGAGGTAGTTCATACTAATCTGAATGGACCATTTCTTGCTTCATTTTTCGGGATACAAGTACTTCCAATTGTTCATGGATGACCACTCTCGAAAGATGTGGGTGTTTTTCCTAAAAAAAGAGTGAGGATCTTCACCATTTTCAGAATTTCTATCAATGTGTTGTGAAAGAGACTAGACAACCACTTCTTCTACTCCACTCAGATCGAGGGGGAATTCACATCAAAGAAGTTCTTGGCATTCCTGAACCAACAAGGCATTAAGTAGAACCTAATTGATCCTTAAACCCCAAAAAATGACATTGTTGAGCAACGCAATCACACAATGATGGAGATGGCTCACTGCATGCTATCAATAACAAAGTTGGAGGATCGATATTGGGTCAAGTAGTACAGATAGTTGTTTATCTTCTCAACAGGGCACCAACAAATATTCTATACAAAATAAAATGCCAAAATAGGTATGGAGTGGTAGAAATCCATCAATTTCTCATTTACGAGTATTTGGTTACACAACATACATGCATGTCCCATCTCAAAAGAGAAAGAAATTCAAGCCGAAAACACTCCCGTGCATACTACTTGGCTATAACACTACCTCAAGGATACTGTCTCATGGATCTTGAGACAAAGAAAATATATGAGATTCGAGACGTGGTTTGTGATGAGTCATCCTTTGACTCAAAGTAATAACAAAAAGAACCATTACCAACCACCTCTCACCGACTAGTCTCTGAATTAGATGATTAGCTAGAGACTACTCAGAGAAAATATGTGTTGCTAGGGAGCTATATGTTGACCTTGGAGAACTGGAGAATGTTACTTCACATCCATCCTCACATCAATGCAACAATTCATAAAAGTAGCTGAGTTCTCATCCAAAGTGGGTACAAAGCACCATCAAAGACTCTCATTTACAACAACTTCCAATACTTCATCCGGAGTCAAAACGTAAGTCAAATAAATAAATGAGGTAAATTTTGCACTCATGAGTTCACTGATTAATAGCTCTAACTGATAATGTTCATGAAGCATTCAAGTCAACCTCAGTGGAAAGAAGCCATGGATGCATAATATGACTCACTCATGTAAAATTAGACATGGGAACTTGTCGATCTACCTACGAAAAGAAACCCATAGGCTGCAAATGGGTTTTCAAGACAAAATATAAGGCAGATGGATCCATCAACAAACATAAAGCATGACTTGTAGAAAAAGGGTATGCTCAGAAAGAGGGCATTGACTATGAAGAAACCTTTGCACCCACTACAAAGATCAAGACCATCGAGTTGTTGTGCACACTAACATAGAAAGGATGGAGACTTCAACAGATGGACATCAAGAGTGCTTTCCTAAATGGTGATCTAAAAGAAGAAGTGTACATGACCCAACCTGAAGGATTTGTTGATGAAGAGCATCCTAAGAAGGTATGTCATCTCATCAAATCATTGTATGGATTGAAACAAGCTCCAAGGGCATGGTATATCAAGATCGATGATCACCTTTTGCAGCATGGGTTCACTCAGTAGCCCCTCATATTCCAATTTGTATATAAAGAAGGTAGGAAAAGAAATTTTCATTCTTGTTGTGTATGTAGATGATCTTGTGATCACTGGTAGTTCAGAAGATCAAGTTGATATTGTGAAGAATGATCTCAAAAGAACCTTCACATGACATATTTGGGGCTACTACATTACTGTCTTGGCTTGGAGATATGGAAAAAGGAGCATCACATTTTTGTCTCCCAGATAAAGTATGCCAAGACACTCTGAAAAAGTACAATATGTCTAACTATAAACCTATATCCACTCCCATGGAAAAAGGCTTGCAACTTTCAAGATTCTAAGACTCACCTCAAGTAGATGCTACTCTCTACAAAATTTGTTGGAGGGCTCATCTATTTGACATATACCAGACCAGATTTATGCTATGTTGTCAGCTATCTTTCCAGATTCATGCAGAAACAAAGAAATGTCACTGGAATGTAACAAAAGCATGTATTGAGATATGTATGAGGAATAATTGATTATGGTTTGGAATATAAGAAGAATGATCAATTATTCTTACAGGGATACGTCGACTCAAACCATGCAGATCTATTGATGACAGGAAGTCAACCACATGATACATTTTTCATCTTGGATCTAGACCTATCTCATGGATAAGTAAAAATCATAATATTGTTTCTATTTCATCCACAGAGGTAGAATATCATGTGCCACACAAGGAGATGTGTGCAAAGCGATATGGTTACATCACATTTTGGATGACCTGGGAATTCTTGAAAAATAGTCACCTATTCTCTATTGCGAATAATCAAAGTGTGTTGAAGCTCATGTAGAATCCTATCTTTCATGAATGAACAAAGCATATTGAAATTGATTTCCATTTCATTCAAGAGCACATCTTGAACCATAACATTCAGCTCCAATACTGTCCTACAGAAGCACAAGTAGCTGATATTCTCACCAAATCCTTGGAAAAGTGAAATTTGAACTTTTTAGGGGTTACATTTGCAAGAATAATGTAATAAGGGGGAATGTTGGCATAGATTACGTAGATAATAATTATATATTATTAGGAGAGTTTTTTTTTGTGTATCCCATTATTCTCTCTCTCGTGTTTTGTAACCTCTCCTTTCATTATGGGGAGTATTGTTATTTCTCTTCACTATAATTTGTATGTGCTTCTCTATAATAATAATAAGAGATATATGATCTCTATTCTTCCTCCACCGATTGTTCATAACATAATGAATGAATCACATGTATCATACTACAATATTTGCTTAAGTGTGGGAATCAAACCACGACAAAAAATAAATTTCTTTTCTAGATCAATAGGTTGGAATATTAGTTGATGTATACAAGCATTGAACTGTAAGATATAATCCTTAATAGGTTTGATTCCCTGATGCAAAGTAGGCAAGTGGTCATAAGTAACCTTAGGGCCATTGTTGATGATAAAATGATAGAGGAAAGCATCCTCCATGTCATAGTAAGTACTAATGGACCCAAAGGGAAGATGAGTGTACCATTAATACATCATCAATAAGACTATATCAAAAGGCCTTAAGCAATAATCTATCATTAGAATAAGAGGTCATAAGAATGCGATAGTGTAGAAGATGAGCATGAGGGTCACCAATACCATCAAAACATGTGAATGTAGGCATGATAAAGTCCTTAGGAAATGTAGAATTATGAATCTTCTTAGGGACATGGTTACCATGTAATGAATTGTTGTCAATAGAAGCACCGTATGCCCTAATTTCTAGAGTAAGAGACTAAAATTCATATTGTAAATGACTTTGTATGCATCTACATAAGAGATATGGCATCCTATGAAGGAATAGTGAAAGATGGAAACAATGTATTAAGAGGTTGTAAATTGCCATTGTGTGTGATCATAGGAATATCAAGATATGATAAAGGGGATTCGATGATTAGGGGACACTAGGATTAGGTGTTGAAGAAGCTATAATAGGTGATATAGATGGAATATCCAGAGTAGTGGTAGAAATAGCATTAAAAACATCCCCAATAGGTAAGGTGACTGATGGAGAGACATCTAAATGAGAAGAGGAAAAAATGGGTGTAGATGATGTAACAAGAGGAGATGAAATGGTAGGAGAAGAAGAAGTGATAGATGGAGGTGACTCATGCATAGTGCTAGATGCAATATCATGAGAAGGTATTGATTGAATAGGAGATTCACATTCAACAGTATGAAAAGAAGGATAACCATGGCTATCAATTGTCTCATCATGATTAGATAAATACTTGGAGATGAGAATGTCACTAAGAGTTCTATCAATAGGATCATCAACATAATACAAAAGTGAATGAGCACTAGTATGTGATGAATGAGGAGAAGCAATATCAGATGTAGGAGAATCATGAGATGGAACTAGAGTAGTATTCAAGTAGGAGATGCATCTAAATGCACATGGGAAGGATGATCAATACCAATAAAGTAATCAATAAGAGAATCATATATTTTTTCCTTAGATATATCAAAAGGAGGATCACTAGTATCCATATAACATGGTGTACAACGAGTGAAGGCTATATGATCCTAAAAAATGCTAATTCAATAGGAGAGTCTTCAAAGCGAGAAGGCACATATTGTTTACCAGTTAAGAGATATTATTGAGTATGAGATGATGTGGGAATAATATTGCAATAGAGATCCTTGAGATCAACAATGAAAACCTCATCATATATAGGGTTGACACTAAAATGAGACATGATGGGTGAAGAAGATGAACTATTCTTAGCCATTAGGGTTTGAAGTGGATCCTAGGGAAAAATATTCTAAAGTACGGGTTCACCAAAATGATTAACTAAAATATGAAATTAATATCTATATCTATAGTTAATCTAAGTAGGTACATAAATGCAATAAATGATATAAGCTTAAATATTTTATTTTAATATTTAAATGAAATGAAATAAGTGAAATAAGAGGGATAAGCTCACCGACTTGAAGATGAATTACCTTGTTGTGATTCCAGATTGAACAGGATGATGTGTAATTGGAAGTAGAGTATCAAATTACGTCCCCAAAAATTATAGCAGATGAAGATTTGACTATATTGGGGTGCCATGAAGAGGACCAAGGCACTTGTGGGTGCCTGGGTCTATAGTATGGCTGCTCGGGTGTGCAAAAAAAAAGCTCAAGATCTAAATCTTGGAGTGTCATTATATCTTTACAATGTCTTGATCCTTGTCATGTTATTATTGCAGAATTCACTATGTCATCGTAAACCTAAAACAAAGATCTACCTGAAAAACCCCATAAAAACATCAAATTCCTAAAAATGAAAGATGCATATGAAGGGGTCAGACTGACCTTATCTTACACAATGGTGGACTTATAATTAAGCTCTACACTACATTCCAGACCTAATGTAGTTCTATGTTCTTGTTGTGCAGGCAAATGTGTGCTTAGGGTTCCCTAACGCCAATGACACAGAGATAGGGGCAATAACTAGATGTAAAATGTAAATGGTGGATGTAATAGAATGAATACAACCCTTCCTATGTAGTGTGTGTGATGTAATGATGCCCAAATGTAGTCCCTTGCCTTAGTAGATAGCTATCCCTTGATAGTAGATATTTCACCCATAAGATAGTAAGTATGTTATGTTTATATATGGATCTCTTGTTCAAATTTTGACTTTAATTACCTAGCATGCCGACTAGTACCTAGGGGAATGAGAGTGAAATTTACAAAGACCGAACTTGAATAGATAAATTAGATCTAAGTGCTTCCTAGACTAGGGTGTCTAAAATTAAGGATTGGGGCACCCATGGTCGCCTCAATACTACTCTCTAGCGCTCTAGTCAAAGACTAGAGACGAAATATGACAAAATAATGACACTTGAGAATCATCGAAAGACGACATAAACTATGTAAACAACTAACGAATGTGTAAGAAAAATGACAATGATGACCAATGAATTGACAAAAGAATCGGGGGATAGGTCATTAGTGAATACTTTTCTTACGTAAGATCCATATATATATTTTTCGGTATAAATGTAATAACAAGTGTGTGATTTTGTGACTACGGATAACAAGATAGGTTTGTACTACACAAAACACATGTGCTAGTCTAGTTATCTCAATAATAAAAATAAACACCATGTATATAATCAAACATGAAGAGGAAGGTGTAAAGTAACATATATTAATACAAAAGCACATGTATAGTAAGGGGAATTATCCTACAAAGTAGTATACCGAGATGACTCCTATTATGATGTATCATCTAATGTATGTCTTACATGAAGTAGAATATATGGTTTGAATGCATGTGTGTAAATAATATATATGTTATCCATCATACAAATTTGAAAAACATCATGTATAAGGTAATAGTATAACCAATCAAATAATAAACATGTCCTGGTTTGGTATTTTTACACATATGTACATGCTTTTCTATTTATCTGAATATTTAAATGTTTAGGAATCATTTTGAAAATGGATATGTACAAGAAAGGGGATAACATAATATCCTAGCATTCGTTGAGTAAATCACATGTGTCAAGGTAAAAGTCAATAAGATTTAATGGGGTAAGGCCCATTAGAGGAGTGATATTTGTGTCACTATCCACATTAATTAGACATGGTGTTTGGTATTGTCCGTAAACAATAGATATTCTAGTAGAAACATTCAAATTTTGGAAACACATATGTCAAGTGAATGTGAACATATCAATTATGGGGAGTCTTCTATATAAATGGTGCTAACATTATCAAATTTAGATATAATAATCATAACAATGCAAATTTCCAATGGTTAGTGTCATGTTGAGCTATGCAATGAAAATAAAAAAGGGTTGACTTGGTTTCTAAGATATAATTCTAGTAGATTGATACCATACATTAAATAAAATAACTCAAGATCTAATAAGATAGATATTAATTCCTATGTGGTGTCAAGATGTTACAAAATAGTACAAGATCCATTAGATATAACAAGATCTAGTTGTTGATGCGTAATCACAACACCCATGAATGTTTACAAATCGAATGGTTGAAACTCTCAGTGTGATTGCATAACATGGAGATTTTCCCAAAGTTTGGGACTTTGCAATCGGGAAAGCTCTCTGGATGAATGTTGGTTCCTATTCCTCTGTTCTAATGCACACATTCAAATTGTAGAGGATCTACTCTAAAATCTACTCTAACTTGCCGAGGAGACAAGGTTAAGAAGATGCAAGAAATTAAACCTAATCTAACAAAGGTGATGCACTAAAGGACTTTTGAACACCTTCTTTTTCATTAAACACAAAGCATTAAAAATGTAACACAACCACCATGCAAAGATAACCATCATTTTTATGAAAGATCAAGAAGATGCAATGAATATAAGAGAGGGTTGAAATCATCCACAGACTTATTTTATTGCTCCACAAATTTGATACATTCCATTACAATGGCCAAGAGGCACAAAATTGCATTACAGTTTTGATGGGAGGTTTGAACTCCACAAGATCACTTATAGACACGAGAAGAAGGAGGGTGCAAAGCCAAAATGTCCAACATTAGAAAAATGCCCTCCTTATAATATATAGGAAGAAAATGAGAGAAAGGGGAGAGAGGAATCCAAAATCCTACTCCAACCACCCTAAAATGCATTGAATTCACTGCAACAATGATGGGTTCTACTACAAACCCATGCCTCCATGTACTCTTCCTTGTTGGGCAAGAAAGGAATCCCATACCTTCATTATTATGGTAGGTGAAAAACCTAGACACCCTCTAAAATGGAGAACTATATTTTTTTATTTTGAAGAACTTAGTCCCACTCAAATTAAGACTGTAAAATTTCCAAAAGTCCTTTCTTGTGAAAATCCGAGCTCCCAGTCAAAAGTTATGGTCATCCAATTTTGGGGTTCATTCTATAAAAATGGCAAACTGATGATCTGTCTTCTTTGGAGTTTGAAATACATGCAAGCTTCAAAATCCTAAAATTTAGAATTTTGGAAATTTCAATTTTGGAGATTGAAACACTGTTCATCTCATGCAACTTCACTTGAGAGTTCGAAACTCTAAAACTTGAAAGCCTAAAATTTTGGAATTTTAGGTTTGAGTTTGAGACATTTCCATTGTATTTTATGTTTCGGGGCTCTAAACATCCAAAACTTGGCACCACTGAAACTTCAAAACTCCAAAACTCAAAATTCTGAAATTTTGTAGTTTTAGAGTGTTAAGTTTTGAAAACTTTTTACCTTTGCACTCACCAAGATTTCCGAAACCCCAAAACCAAAAAGTCCAAAATTTTGGACTTTCGAAGTTTCAGGGTTTCAAAATATTTTTGTTCATTTTTCCAACCTTGCCTCTTCCATTCTCCGAAACTCCAAAACCGAAAGTCCAAAATTTTGGACTTTTGGAATTCATGCTTTAGGAGATTTTGTTCATCTTTTCTCTATTTGGCTGCTGAAAATATGAAAATCTCCATCTTTGAAGTCCAAAATTTTAGACTTCAGAACTTCTTGATTCTCGAAATCTCTACAACTCTCTTGGGCCTGCTTCAACCTTTTGGACCAACCTCAAAATGCAAGCTCCTATGACTGAATCAACCACATTTTTATAGCATGCAAGGTCGTGTTCATCCAATTTCTCCGGGAGAAAATTGATAACACAGCATATTCATAACATTTCATAGAGGGCCAAAGATGTATAGAGTATATATATCATGAAAATCCAATGTAGGAGGGACAAAAGTGTCAAGTATAGTAGATTAAAGATAATAATGTACATGAATATTAGATAAAAATTTATAATGAAATGTAGTTTCATATTTATCAATGCAATTAAAATTAAATTTAGGAAATTTGTAATGAATATGTGCAATAGTATCAACATCACAATCTCAGGAGTAATCTATAATATTATCAAGTAATACTGCATTAGAAAATAAATTAAGGGTAAGAGATGGATCATCATTAGTAGAGAGAGCAATAGGATATAAACCTATAGTGTGTGCCTATAGTGGTGGTGTAGAAGTGGTATATGAGATATGACTAGAATATCATATGACATAGGAGGAACATTAATCCATAGGGATAGGTTGCTAAGGATGAATAATAATAGGTAATTCAGAGAATAGGTATACAATTTAAAATATTTAAGGGATCCGTATTAGGATCCATAGTGTAATCACATCTATCATGTACAAAATTTATATATTGATACAAAGTAAACATGATAACTTACATATCATGTATCTAATGCTGACCCAATATAATATTATATTTGGCCAATATAAGGATCCATGATGTGGAATGTAGTCGGAAATATATTTGGCAAAAATTAATAGATCATAATATAGAGTGTATGATATCATTAAAACCCATTATGATATTAATAGTGTTGTCAAATATGTCCATAAAAGTTCCCATCTTTTTAAACAAAGAAATAGGAAAAATATTTATACTAGACCCATTGTCAATGAAGACCTTCTTAATTATGAAAAATATTATTTTGTAGTAATAGGAGGAGGTGGGAAGGGGGCGTTAATAAGTGGTGGTGGAATATTATCTAAACTTATTTATTTATTTATCCATAACTTTGAATGTTCCTATAATAGATGAAAATGCAATAATATGAGTAGTGGAAGATAAGGTAAAAAATTATAAAGTCTCATATAATGTATCCTTATAGGTAAGAAAATTCTTCAAAAAATCGAGATAAAATATCTTAGCACATGTATTATTGATTTTATCTAATACATAAAAACCTTTAGAATGAGCACTAGGATTAGCAACAAGATTCATACGTGGTGGAGGAAAGGGTGGGTTCGGATTAAGGGTGGTTTAGTGTGTAGATTCATGATAACATTAAATTCAATATCTATGAAGGAAGAAGAAAATTGGGGTGGATGTTGTTGAATTGGAGGAATTTATTCATGTTGTATACCAATGTATATAAGAACTAATTAGTTATGATACAAACAAAACCATAATATAGGTCCCCTATTCCAGATGGGATATGGGAATGTATATCAAGAGGATTTTAGCCAATACCAAAGTGAAGGAGTTGTCCTTAGGATTTAAAAAATCATAGAAGATTGAAGGAAGAGGCATTACAATGCATAAAAAGATAACTCAAAGTATCCTAAGATCAAAATAAGAAATTCTAGATCCATTAGGGTTAAAGTAATAAATTTTATTCAAGATTTAAATTCACCAACTATTTAAATCCTAATTATATTATAGTGTTACGAAAGTATACAACAATAAAGAGGATGTAAGGTTTTTACATGAGGCTATTATGATGAATTAACTTATAACGTTAACCATTCACAAATATAATAATACAATAAAAATTATAACAAAATATATTAAATGATAAGTAATAGCTTAAATAAATAAGGATAAAAGAATACATAGTTGTATAACTTAGGACAAGGAGGATATGAATGTGTAGAATAGTGAAACAAGAAGTTAGAAATTGGAAATGCTTTAGTGTAGATTATAGAGTTGGAAAGTTAGTAGGGGCACAATCCTAAAACTATTGAATGGTAAAGATTGGCATTTTATGGTCTTATCATGTATTTTTATGGTCTTGGACCATTAGTAGTTTGTGTTTGATACTTTTTGTGTGCTTCGATTTCCGAGAAATAGCCTTTTTATGTGTCTGCTTTACTCAAACAACTTTAAGATGAACTATAATCACTTTAATGAAGTCTAAACTATATAAACATGTGGAACCTTTCATCAAATAATTATAAAACCAAAAGAACAAAAAATAATGTCCACATTGAGGCTAGACTATGTTTGACATTCATATTCATTGTTCTTAAACTTATACATGTGTTGCACTTCATTCCCTCATTGCATGGATAAATTCTAAAATATTTCTCCTTGGTGCTTGTGAAAGTGTGAGTGAAAACTATCCATTCATATGGATTCTTATGCGGTTGAAAAGTGACAGGTTGATGATGAGAATCGACAAGTGACCTTCCTCCCCACCCGACCTCTCGAGGTCATGCCGAGACAACTAGTTGTTTGAAATATGAGTTACTAGATAATAGTCATAGTCGAGACAATGTGGTGTTGTGTGGGTGACATTTGTGAGATTTCAAGGTAGTATGATATTTTTACTTGCAATGTTGGTATTTTCTCTGGTCGAGTGCATGAAATGCCTCTCTAACTTGAATTGGTGTGATGGATCTATTAGAGATAATGGCTACTCTAAGACTCCGGTTTATATCGAGCACCTTGCATGAGATGATCTGCTTATGGATTGTGGGATGCGAAGAAACAAACTTGCAAGTACTTCGTATGGGTTCCAAAGTAAGGTCATGGAATGGAGATTTGTAGGAATAATGGACTATGAGGTTTACGGGAGGTTCTTTGGACTGTCCCATAAATCCTTAGCCTAATTGATTGCTACATTCAATATTGAAAATTGCTCAACGATGTTAGGTGGAAGCAATGATGATCTAAATACTAATACGCGTAATATAATGTCTATATTTAGTTTATCAATAGCCCTGTTGGGTTGTGTGGCATGGGGGTAACAATCGTGAGTTCGTGATGGTTGTGGACTTTGTAAGGTAATATGAAAAATCAATCCATGTTTCCAACTATCCAGTAATCATAATATTTTTCAGCTTCTATGTTTAATATAAGGAGTTGTGCGATCTTCTCAGAATATCTCACTAGTGTTCTAGCAACTTGTATGCGCGTAAGATCTATATCTATGTCGAGTAATAAGGTCTTCTCGCATCTAGTTGTAGAACTAATGGATCACAACCAAATGTTTGTTCTCTTTCGGGTTCTTGTATGGTCATATGGATATTTTAAACAATTCAAGATAATACATAATTGGGTTGTTTTGACTTGAATTCATGTGATTTGTTGTCTTCAATATTTAACTCTCTCAATTTCTCACTGGTTATTTGTGGATTTGTTGTTTTTCGAAGACATGAATTCTAAGACCTTGATCTATATCTGCTAATGCTGTGAAGAGATTTGGCTGAGGTATTATTGGTTTGAATATGTAATCCATGGGTTCTCTAGGACCCGTAATTATCATGTGAGAGGTAATCGAATTTACAAAAATGAAAGCTATACTATGTTTGTTTTTGTATTTTCCAAGATTTAAATTGGATAAAGCAATAGAAGAAACTAATCTATTGATAGTAAATATTTTCTTTTCTTTTGAGATTTAAAAATTAAGTAACTATTCTAACAAAATGAAATCTAATACAAGCAATCAATAGGATGTAGTTGATTACTTGTGAAAATATGTGAGTTGAATATGAATTTAAATAGCTAATTAATTCAATTGAAAACCTTCAATCTTACCTCAGAAGTGAGGAACAAATCATAGCTTCTCAGAAGCTATTACTGCCCACAGTTTCACTGGTAATGTTGAAAGAGAGCTTAACTGAAATGAAATTATTCACTATATTTGATAGGGATTTGCAATCAATAAATTCAAAACTTGACAATTTGAAGTAATGAAGAAAAAAAACAAGTAACTCTAACCTGGAATTTATAGAACAAAGATAAATCCAGTCATATGATAGTTGTTCCCCTCAGTATGATCTTTTTACTTGTGATCATGTGAATCAGAGGAACCGGGTGTGCGGGAGCAGAGTAGCGTAGTAGCGTGTACTCAAATAATGGACAATAGTAGCTTTAGAGTAACCTAAAAGAGTGCAAATAGGAGAGGGATGATGCAAGTGAACTTATATTGGCCTATGCGATTCCTAGCAAGATCGGTGTAGGTATACAATGAGACATAACTGAGTGTTCAGTGGTACTAGTCCTAGAAAATAGTCTTCGAGGTAAGATCACTACTCAAAGAGAACTATGACAGTATAGATAACTTATTATTCATACAACTACTACTAAGTATAAATGGAAATTCCATGCTAGTGGGATTATTCTACGCAACTATGACCTTTTCAACTAAGTTTCTCTCAACAACTAATAATAAAGTAATCCATAGACAAATGCGGGAGAGACAAGAAAATAATTCCTTTTACTTGAATGTAAGCCTTTATTTATAGTGTTTGCAATCACCGGAAGCCAAATTTGAATTGAATCCTTCTACCTATTTAAAATGGAAGATTATTGTTACAAGATGGCTAAAAACCTTTTAAAAAATAAAAATTGGTTGAGAGTTGCGAGTGCAACTTATTTTTACATGTCGACTAGTGCGTAGGAAGGTTCTAGAAAACATGGTCAGGACCGTTGTCTTGTGCAGGGTGGCAATTTCTGGACCGTCACCCATCCTCATCGGAGGTTACACCACCACCACCTGAGACAGGGTAGTGTTTCGACACTAAAGACCAAAAATTCAAGGGTAAGGGTGATAGAAGTTAAAACAAAGCATGCAATGTCTAGGTAAGGTATTTTAGGCTACGAATACATGCTTGGCATAGTTTCAAAATTCGAACACCTTGTGAAAAGATCCGAATCATCATTGGTGTCTTTTGTAATCTTTTTTTGACAGTGTAGCATATACAATTTTTGGTGTGTACATATTTCCCCCTCATAGGAGAGTTTTAGCCATGAGGAGATGTAAAATGGGGATTTAGAAGCTATACTTGACACGCTCGTGTTTCAAAATGTCGCCATCCGGACTCCGCTATCTACAAAATGGAGAGAAAACTCAAGTGTAGATAGATAAAAGAAATAGAAAATAAAATATTAAATTACGATGATAGGAGGACTCACCATTTGTGGAGGGATAAGAACTTACCTCCATTGGTGCTCCAACCCTATGAATAAATACACTCAAAACAAGATTAGAATTATATATATATATATATATATAAAACGAGCTTATATTCCTATTCATTTGTGTGTGTTGATTTGGTAGTTTTTGACCTCTTGACCCACGATGACTATTTTTGATGAGAGTGCAGCTGAATTGACCATTAAGAGATTGTGATTATGTCTCCACGAGCGGGAGATCAAACCGCACAGTCACATGTTAGTTTTCTCACTATTATGTTTGTAAACCTAAAATGTTAAAATTTTAAAATCTTTGTGTACGAGGGTTATTTTTGAAAATTTTTGCGTCAAATGAGTCTATAGGGCGCCCATAGGGTAGGTTTTTATTTTTCCAAAACGACCTCTTTTTTGCTTATTTTGAGTGTTTTGACCATGCCTAGTGCATGATGGCATTGTATATAAAACATGGTTTATTATATATATACGATCTATTTTTGGCTTAGACTCTCTTTGTACTTTATGGTGACTTGCATCTATGGCTTGATTCTCATGTGTACTCTAAGTGTTTTTAGAATCTCCAACTTTACATGCTTTTCAAAATGTATGCAATAGATGATAACTACTAACAGAATGCTTTTATTTTTGTTGTTTTTGCAATGATTTTTAGATGATGACTACGAGAAACAAATGTGGTACTAAACTTTATCTTCTTTCTAACAATATTTATTACTTCTTCTTGTTTTGGCAATGTGATGAATATTTGGTGTAATGATAGTGAGATGAACTTGCCCCATTCCTAACTCCACGCAACTAGTAAGATGTGAGGGCTCAACACCAAGAGCTAGAAAGGGCGCAACACCAAGAGCTAGAAAGGGTGCAAGTTGTATGAGTTGATTGAATGGAAATGATGAGAGAAAGACAAAGCATTGACAGAAACCAAATTTAGACCTACGCACTTACCTTACTCAAACCTACTACATAGCTCAGAATGTAATTTACTTTCCATTTTATCTAGACTTAGATCTTATAGATGGAAATTTGGTCAATAAAATATGGTTTTGGGGATTTAATCTCTTTGAAACTTGGATGCTTAATTTCACTTTTCAAAATACACTTTGTTTTGAGCTTAAAATACTAAGATTCATTAATTTGTATAAATGGACCCCCTATGCCTTGCCCCATGCTACCAGTAAGAAGCATGGGCTTATCACCGAAGGTAGGACATAGGCAAGTAAGGGAACTTATTTCCTTTCCCAAACTCATGCCACTAGTAAGAGGCATGGGATAAAAACCAAATGTTGGTAGGGAAAAGAAGTGTGTAAAATAAAATATTTTGTTTGTTTAGTATTTTTGATTCAATTTAACTTGACATTTCTAATCTATGATTTTGGAGTATCTTTATTTCAAAGAGATGTAAAGACAGATATATATATGACACCAAGAAGCTTCTAGAATAGACCTTAAGTAAAGTAACCCTAACTAGTAGAAGGATATGAGTAATACCAAGTATACGGGGTTTGGTATGGTTATGTCAAAACTTTGTCTTATCTTGCTTGGACCGATCGAATGATTAGGAAATAGCTTGATGATAATGTGGATGTTTTGAAGATACATGGCTTGAATGTTTTGCCAATACTTTCAGAAGTGTTTTGCAATTGTTTTGATAATAAGTTACTTGACCATAAATTTCACAAAATGAGTTAACAAAATGAAAAAACTAAATGATCATGCGATGCGAGATGAACATAATATACAAATGGAGATTCAAATGACCTATGCATAAAACCATTTGAGGTGTAGGGAATTGACGGTTTCTCGAACTCTTAAGCTTCTAGTGTACACAAGAGATAAACACCATTTCCATATTCCTTCATGACTAGGTATGGGCCCACCACTGGGCCTCGAATTTTCTGCCTTCGCCGATGATTTTGTCCGATGGTGGAATCAATTACAGCACAACCCAAATTTTAGCTAGATCTACATCAATCCTCTATGAGGATATAATGTATCCCAAAAGCTTTCCTCCCGTTATGCTTTGTATACACATTTTTATAGATTCAATGTGACACCATATTCAATTAAATGGGTAAGGATGATACGAAGCACCTTTGGGTGGTTGCAGTATGTTTTCTAGCTTTATCCAAAAGGTCGTCTATGTAGGATTCCACAATCTTGTGTATAATATCATGAAATATGTAAGTCATATCACGTTGGTATGTGGCACAAGAATTCTTGAGTCCGAATGACATGATGACATAAGAAAAGGTTCCCTAAGGACTTATAAATGTAGTTTTAGCTTGATCCTCCTTAGAGATCTTGATTTGATTGTATCCATAAAATCCATCCATGAGGGATAACAACTCAAAACTAGTTGTTGGGTCAACTATAATGTCAATGTATGGTAATGGGAAATCATCTTTGGGACAAGCCTTATGAATGTTCCAAAAGTCTATGAAAATGCAAAATTTTCCATTTTTCTTGAGAACCGAGACAATATTAGACACCCATTGTGAATAATCCATCGGCTTGATGAATCCTACCCGTAGGAGTTTCATCACTTCTTCTTTACCATGAGAGCCACCTTTGGTTTCACGAGTCTTGACTTTTGATTAATTAGTTTAACATCTAGCTTAGTGATGATGTTGTGAACTAAAATGTGTGGTGTAATTCTTGTCATCTCTTTATAACTAAATGGGAATGCTTTTTGATGCTCTTTGAGGATATGGGTATGTATTTCAACCTCCTCAGGAGTTAGAGAGGATCCTAGTTTCAAGATTTTTGGTTCCTCTTATGTCCCAATGTTTATATCGATTGTTCCCTCGATTAAGGAGGCATTTCCCTCCTCAAATTCTGGTGGGGTTGGAGATAACTCCAAACTCCCTTCTTATCCTACGTCATAAATTTCAAGTTCTTTTCCAGAGGAAGATTCTACCATCATATTTGCAAAATAGGAAGAAAAATGTGGGATTAGGGAAATATCTATCTCATGATGAGCGAGGTGTAGTTCCGCCAAAATTTTTAGGTATCCTAGAGTTCCTTTGTCATTGTCCATTTGATTTGAGATGGAAGAGGAAATCTTTGTTTTAATGGGTGTTGATATTGGGGTTATCAGTGTTTTATGAATTAGAGATTCAACACGAACAAATACTGTAAAATTTGTATCTTCTAACATACTACTTAGAGTAAAGCGGGAAGTGGAGGTTACTATGGAGTTAGCAAGAAGGTTTTGTTCTCATGGAATTACTTCAATCGATATGAAAGTGAAAATTTTGATATACCTAGCACTTTTGTTTTGTATAGTTGTAGATGCTCAGCTCTAGTCTCGTATACCTCAGATATTTGATTTTCCCCAACTGTGAGTCGCATAGCACCCTAACATTAAGGGCACCCATCCTTTTGGCTACAATGAGACCAAGTAGGAGGGCTTCGTATTCGGCCCCATTATTTGTACAATCAAAGTTTAACTTGAAAACAAAAGGCAAAATCCTTCCCTCAAGGGAGCTAAGGATCATGATTGCCCCGGTGCTGAAATGACATTTGGCTCCATAAAAGTTGAGATTCCAACAATTACTTGGAAAACTGGATGGTGAACTATCCTTTGTACCCTCTTCCTTTACTTTGGCCATTTCAATGATACAAACCTTGTCTACTAGAAGAGAACCCAATCCAAGGGCATGACCAATGCCCATGAAGTCAAATGGAAGGAGAAAAGGTAAGTCATTCTCTAATAGCTCAAAAATATTTGCTATGGTTCCTAACGACACTATCTCTACAATGAAGGTTTCCTTTTTAACCTCCAAGATACCTCCTTCGACCATGCTTGTGACTTCTACCTCATTTGTAGGAACCAACTTTTCTTCCGACATCAAGCTTGTAGGCTTGTTTAATTGATTTGTGGGAAGTTCAAACTCATAGTAGACCCCTGGCCTCTTCCTTAGGTTACCTAAATGTATGTCGAAGGGTTTTGGATTTGCTTGTGCCACAAAGACTTTCCCTAAATGTAGGAACCTGATTTCTTAGAAAATAGTGGATGGAATCACCTTTATGTGATGGATCCAAGGGTGACCTAGGATCATATTATAGTTTGTTTCTTGGTCTCTAATGTAAAACTTAGTTAGAACTGTTTTAGGTCAGAGGGTGACTAGTAATACTATAGTCCTGATTGATGTTGGTTTAAGGCTATCATAACCTCTCAGTGTGTTGCATGTTGATGACAGGTTGGTCTCTCCATAGCCTATTTTCTGAAGGAAAGAGAAGGGGATAATGTTGACCGCTGCCCCCATCATCGATCATTACACATTTTATATAGTTGTTGTAAATCCATACTTGTAAAAACAAATTTGGATCATCCCTACGAGCTATTTTTATGTCCTATTTTAATCTTTATGATGTCAAATATGAAACTAATGTCACTTTCTAGCTACCCAAGAGGATGCACGTCATAATTGACATGGTTTATTTGAGCCTCTGGGGGAGGGGTAACATTAACTATATGCCCTAGTCCTAATGCCTCTAAAAGAGCAGCTCGTGGAGTGGGAGAGTTCTTCAACAAGTCCAAGAAGGAGATGTGTGAGAAGGGTCATTCCAACTCCTTTACTAGGTCATAGGAACCTCTTTGGTTTTGTCAACGCTTGCTGAATATTACTTGATGTAGATAGGAAGTTGGAATTGGTTGAGATGAATAATCCCAAGCCCTTGTTGCGGCATTTACTTGTAGTTCAACTTTTAATTCTATTAGACCAACTATCTTGGTTTCATGATGACTCCTGGCCCAATAGAGGTGCGACTATTAGATGGAAAGATACTGAGCCTTCATGATCATTGTTCCCTTTACGACACCCTTACTTGCCTGGTTGGGTTCTATCTTGTTGGGATGATTCGAGAGGATCGTTAAAAATTTTGAGAGGTGTGTTTTGGGGGGGAATTGCT
The DNA here is from genome assembly GCA_018340775.1 of Taxus wallichiana var. yunnanensis. Classification (NCBI taxonomy): domain Eukaryota; kingdom Viridiplantae; phylum Streptophyta; class Pinopsida; order Cupressales; family Taxaceae; genus Taxus; species Taxus wallichiana. The sequence goes on from CM031241.1 coordinate 164,743,797, forward strand.
CCCATGTAAGTGTTTTGTGAGGGAAATGTAGGTTTTGCTAAAAACATATCAATAAAGAGTTGTCTTTGGTCTTCCGTAAAAAACATTGTATGAACTTGTTGTAGTTGTATAAAGTTATGGTATTGTGGCCTTGGATTCTATGGAAGCCACAGTTTAGGTTGGGATTATAATCCCGTGGTCTTTGACTTAGATCTTATTGTGACCCAAAATTTTGATTAGGTTGTTGGTTGTTATAGTTAAAATTTGGGGGTCGTTACCCTAGTTGGTTCTAATATCCATTTTGATGTTAGGTAAGACCTCACGCTTAGAGCTTCCTTTCTTGTTGTGGTTGGGGTTATTTGGGTGGGGACGATTAAAATCCACCGTGTTGATTGTTGGAGTAAAATTATTATTTCGTTAATTATTAGCAGGAGTCGGGGCGTTCATAACATTTTGTCTTTTGTCTTGATTAGTGACTCCGTCTATCAGTAACCCCATGGTTCTTGTTAAGGATCTTGGGTCCTTGATGGTTATTCTTGAAGGGTGTATAGTTACGAGTGGGAGTGATAAACCTCTCATTTGTTTCATATGTCTTGCATGATCGCTATCTATAGCTTCTTGATCAATATAGAGTGCACCTCAAGAACTTATTCATAGCTCCTTAATGGGAACTTCTGAATTATTCCTTTATCTCCCCGTTGAGAGAACGAAGGAAAAAATCACATAGTTCCATCTCGATCCATATTTTGAGAAATTTTGGAATAAGTAGAGGACCGTTTACCATATTTGAATGAAATATGTAGTTGATTCATCGTGCTCTTGCTTGATGTGTAATAATTCCCGATCCCTGTTCTTAGTAACTTGTTCATGTCGAAATATTTGATAAACTTTGACACTAGTTCTTTAAAGGAGTGTATTGAGGCCTCGGTATTCCATAATACTAGTCAAGAGTGATACCTTCTAGGGTTTTGGGAAAATCTTGGTAATGACACAATCCCATGAGAATAATTCATGGATGGTCGTGGCATAGGCCTTAATGTGTGCATTGTATCTCCCTCCCACATGAATTTGGGTAAATCGGTAGAGGTCGTGGAAGCATGACACTTCAAATGATGAAGTACAAAGATTATTTCAAATATTCCAAATAAGTTCCTACTGCATAGGTTTCAACCATTGATGGCACCTGTTGGGGACGAGGATGTGGAATGGGTAGTTGAGGTGGCATAACGTAGGTATTGGTAGGGGCATAAGGAAACCCATGTGGTTGAGTATACATTCCAGAAAAGAGAACATATCCCCCGTGGTGACTTTGAATACATGTTTAAGTAAGGAGGAGGATTGCTCGATATGGGTTGCTCTGTAGTAAGTCGGGAGGCGTTGTTTTTCAAGTGGGATAGAATTTGAGAACATGGTCCCGCTTTAGTGCTTGATGGGGATACCTATACGATTGTTGGGGAAGGATACCCAAATTTCTTGACACCATTAAAAGATCACCGAGATTAAAAATTCCTGCTTGGATCGAAGTAGTGGGAATCTGGCTATGGCTGAATGGTTGATGGGAAGTTCCTGCTTGCAAGGAATATGAATATTGAATTTTCTTGAGCAAGCTCTAACTTCCTAACCTTGTCAGCCAAATTCAAGATAACCTCACTTGGTTATGGCATAATTTTTTGTCTTGAGGGCTGTTGTTGTATCCTTTGAGGTTGTAAAGGATAATGATACCCTGATATGAATTTCTCATTACTTTTCCATCCTTCACCAAGAGTGTTTTCCATTATAGGAGAAGGAAGGGTAGTATCTTGAAACAATATATTGTCTTGTCCTTACAACCTTCCTAGAGGAGGGTACATGTTTTGGAATTTTTTTCTTTTCTTGCGTAACGTGCTAGGTACTCCTCATCCAAGAATGGGAGTGGGTCAAACTACATACCGATTTGTGGTATGAATAAACCCCGAGGAGATGAACTACATTCTCAAGTAAGTTTCATGTTATTAGAGCGTGATAGCTCAGATTGTTGTGTGATTTGGTCAAGATATTCAATCCAAATGGAGGAACTACTATTATTCCTTTGAGGAAGATGATTTTGTGATGAAAGTTTATTGGGTAAGTAGCTATACACCCATGTAGAAAGTGAGGTTGATTTTTGTTGGCTACCCAATTAGTCATAGTATACTTCAAGACCTAAGAGAGGTCTACCGTATGCATCACATCCCGACATACGGGTCAAAGCACAATGTTGTGTCCCACTTCATGTCCCAAAAACGCGAGTAACAAGTTGGGCGGGATCGGAAATCGAGGGTGTTCGCGCGAACACCCCTTTCGCGTGAACCCCCTTCGCCTGAACTGCCACGTAGGATGAAGAAACTAGTTCGCGCGAAAGGGGTTCGCGAACACCCCTTCGCGCGAACCCCTCGAATTCAAATAATTTTGGCGGCAAAGAGTTATATATAGATATTTATATAGTTTTGGGCGGCGGATTTAGGGTTCAGGGGGGTTCGGGTGAAGGGGGGTTCACGCGAACCCCCCTATGTGGCACCTATGTGGCACTTATGTGGCACATTTTGGCGCCAAATCCATTTGGAGGATAATTTTATGCCAAAATGTGCCACTTAGGTGCCACGTAATTAGGGTTAATGAATGAATAAAATTACAAAATTTTAACACAAAATACAGAATTTTATTAGCTTTCTAAAAATATAATTTTCATTTTTAAAAATATGTTTTACTATTTATTTTTTATATTTTGCTAACATATGGTATTTTAGGACAATCGATCGTACACAATCAACCCAATTTGAAAAATAGCAAAAAATATCAAAAAAATTTGAAAAAATTAAAATTACTATTTATTGAAGTCTTCTTCTTACCTGTGAAAAAAATTCAATTTCGATATAAATCTTAAAATTTATTGGCATAAACATTTGTACGCCATTTATTTGAAAATATTTTTACTAAATAATTAATTAAAAAAATATAAGTCCAAAAAATATGAAAATTTGATAGCACCTCAAAATTCAAATCTTGAACATATATCTAAAATTTCATGGTGAAAAAATAAATTTTCATTCAAAAAAACCACCCGGGAAAGTCATTCCTCTTTTATAACATAAGAAACAACGTATGAATAAAATTAAGAAAAAGACCTTTTTTTTTGCAATTTGTTTTTTAAAAAAATTGATATGTATTCTACACTCTAAATACAACATTTCGTTAGTTTGTGGAATTTCATGAATGTGTATGGTTTTATGGCTATTACCTTTAGAAAATCAATGAAACTGAAAATTCATGTTTATAATGGTACAAAACATACCAAAAAGTGGGACATTTTATTGTGCTTTTACCCATATTTGGGGGTATTTAAATACCCATAGAATGAGAAGGAGAGATGGATAAAAGGAAAATACATGAAAAGGGAGTATTTATTCCCTTCATGTTGGGTTCACCAATTTTGTATCATTGAAAAGTGACAGACGATGATGAGAATTGGAAAGTGACTTTCCTCCGCACCCGACCTCCCCCTAGTTTTGTAGTGTGTTTCTTTGCAGTGTTCCTGTTGCATTATGTGTATTGTGTATACTAGAAATTGGTTGTATAGGATGGTATATAACTGCAGCGATCCTCTCACTATCGTACTTTGTTGGAAGATGATCCATCGCTGAATATGTTCATTGGAAATGTTGATGATATGCACCAAGATCCTGACAGTAGGATGTGAAATGATACAATTTTCCTTTTCTATATTCCTATTTGGAATTTCACATTGTGGGGGGAATAATAACCAATGTTCCATTCCCATTCTATGCCAAAATGGCTAAAGTCAAGGGCAAATTCTAGTGGAAGTGGCAGTTGTCTATGTTGTTCGAGATCAAGTGGCAGTGATCAACAACATTGGCTACAACTAAGAACATTGCAATTCTTAGAGGTGATGATGCGGAATGTTTCCAAAGATATGTTCTATTGTTCTAGTTTAGTGAATTGTGGTTCCTATGTTATTCCTTACAATGTGATATTGATGAGGGTTAAATATAGTACTTGGTACATCATGATGTAGTTTGTGGTAAACCGCTTAAAAACCACCATGTCAATTTGTGGTCAACCATTGTAAAACCATCCATCGCGTTTGTGATTGTTCTATAAAAATCACCTAATCATGAAATAAGGTGTAAGTATAAAGATAGCTTTTCCTCATATTTGTACTAAGGGGGAATGTTGGGAAAATATTTGTTACTCAAATATTTTTGTATACCCATAATATTCTAAATGAGTTATTAATTCCCTAAATTGTAGGAGGTAGTTAGCCTACCTCCATGGCTATATAATAGCCAATATATTACGTGGGATTATTGAGAAGAAAATTATTGTGTTTAATATTTGTTTGAATCTTCTCATATCTCATTACTAATGGGTCATGATGGGTCAACATTAGTGTCGTTAATGGAGGTCGAGCCAACAAATGCATTGATATGTAAATGATTAGATGTGAAATTTGCATGATAATCGACGTCGGATAAAGAAATGATAGGTGAAGAAGCGTCAATGTTTATAACTAAGAAATCAAGAGATGCTGATCCAAGAGGAGGTAGTGTATGACATGTATGATTAGCAGAATAGTCATATGCCCTCTTATCACGTTGTTGAGATTCATTGTTTAAAATATTGAATTTACTCTTCTCGTTGGTTGGTGTAGGGCAACTAAACTCTAGAAATTCTAATTTGTTGTCATTGATTAGATCTTGGATAAATATATAGAGTTTGAAACATCTATTTGTATAATGTCCCACACATCGATGATAATCATAGTGGAAGTTCTCATTTTAGTTCCTACCTTTTGGTCATGATGGGTCTAACTCGAGTGGTGGAGGGAGGGTAATAAGATTTCTCTTGAGAAGTTGCTTCAATATAAGATGTGGAGCCATTGGAAAGTTGCTAAACGTGCACCGAGGTTACTATGACTGAACCTCCTTAGTAAGAGTGACTGTGTTGACAATGATTTTAGTGTCAGTTGGTTTAGTTATAGAGGGTTTAAATGACATCTTGTTTGGAAAACGAGTGGAGGATGAAGTTGGTTCTGATATTTAAGCTTGCCTATGGATAGGAGTTTGGTCTCACGAAGCTTAAGAGTATGAAAGAGTTGATTGAATGAAGGAGAGGTCTTAAAGAGAAAACTCTCTTGGAGAGGTGGTAAGAGACTTTGAATGAACAAGTCTTGAAGCTCGTAGTCTAAGAGAAATTGTCATATTACCTAAATTTTTCTTATACCTTAAAAAATAGCTAGCAAAGTGTTCATTCAATCGTTGTTTAAGTTATGTGAGATGAGCATAAGATATCTTAGATCCAATATTGATGGAGAAATGCGTAAGAAAGGCATTAGGTAAATGCATGAAGGAGGTTACCAACTAAATAGGTATTTCATAAAACCAACCCATCGCATAGTCATGGATACTATGAGAATATATTTTAGCTAAGCGAATATGATCGTAAACAAATTCTAGAAAAGCTACATGAAACACTCTAAGATGCTCCTATGGATCACTATGCTAGCTAAAAATGGGAATATTAGGGGTGATAAATCTAGGAGGAATTGGATAGGTAGAGATGGCAGGTGCAGTGGAGCATGCAACAATAAGATATAATATAAATATGGTGATACATGCGAAGTGACATGTTACAACTTATGGATTTTATCATGAAGGTCATGATAATGAGAGGTTAATTCTTGAATGCCAACGGATGAAACCTTCTATATATGAGAAACTAAGGGGAGTGTAAAATGATTGGTAGGAGTAGTAACTAAAAATAGGAAAAATAGAGAGAGGTGGAAGAGTGAAAGTGATCGACTCATTGGCACCAGAGGTTGGTGTTAGCCATTTAACCTACCTTGAAGAAAATATTGTTATCCAAAATGAGCCCCCTGCTTATTTTGGCTAACTTTCCTTCATTCTTCCCTTCCTTATGCTTCAAATTAAATTTTCACACATTTCAATCACTCAAGAGTTTCTAGAAATGGCTCCATCAGATAGGATTTTTCTTCCCCTTTATAGAAAGGTAAAAGTTTCCTCCTAACTCCAAATATTTCAAAAGTTATAGCCAAAGTGGATTTTTTTGGGGAAAGTTTCCTAGCAGGGGCCCACGGCCAATGAAATGGTGCCACGTGGCGGTGGATGTCGAGGTAGTAGAGAAAAGTTGGAGAATTTTCCAAGAAAAGGGCAAAGGGCGCAAAGCGAAAATTTTGGCCCATGTAGGCTCGCGGAGGAGGATGGAGAAAAAGTTGTGGAAGGCCCGTGGCCAATGAGGAAGCGACACGTGTCCATGACAGTGATGAGAGTTGGAGGCACGGAGGAAACTTTGGTTTTTTGCCAAAGCGATAGAGGCACAAATGGAGAAAAAGAAGGGCACCACCGCCAAGCAAATTTTATCTGTGAAATCAAAGGAAAAAGTTGACATTTCCATCACCGGGGAGTGCCACATGTCACCGAGCGTGGGTAAAATGTGGGAATTTTTCCCAATGTGAAATCAAAGGAAAAAGGAAAGGTTTGGGCCCATGTTTCCATCCATGAATGGGAAAGTACCACATGTCACCAGGAGAGTGGGGCGCTGACTAATTTTGGGAAATTTTAAAGTTTTACCTCACTAACCAAATTTTGACTCTGTTTTCACCATTTTTGCCCTAAATCTTCGAGAGGGGCCATATCTTTTGATCCGAGCTCAAATTTTCACATTCATGAAAGATGAAATTTTCTACACATTGGACCCCTCAATTTTGGATTTTGGTGAAGATTTATGGGAGAAATTTGGGAAAATGTCCCCAGCACTAGAAAAGACCAAAAATCAAATTTTCATGTACTAGATTTAATGGGTTATGGGCAATTTCTTGTCTCGCATGGCTCGAATGCATTGGGAAGTGGATTTGTAGAGGTTCCCTTGCCATTTTAATGAATCTTGTCGGTGGTTGAAGTCCAAAATAATATTTTCCCGCGTTTTCTCCTTTCTTCCATTCTGCTTCATGGTTAAAAGCTAAATTTGGCTCATTTGTAAAGGTTGTTCATTCTTTCTGCTCTTCCCTCCCTTATTTTTTTCCCTAGCGTGGAAAATGGAGTTAGAACCTCCTCCCCTACTTTATAATGGCATTTTTTTCCTCTTACCAGTAAAATGATGTTCTGTAAACTTCTGAGAAAAAAAAAAAAACATGTTTTGTGATGCATTTGTCCATCCTTGCTCGTTTTTCTTTGTTTTCTTCTTGCCTCTCTTCATTGCAGGTATTTTTGCATGTTTGGATGTTCATTGCAGGTTTTGAGCTGTGTTCATGGAGTTTTGGGACATTTTTTTATGTGAAATCCATCCTTGGTTTTGTGATGCACTTGTCCATCCTTTCCATTGCTCACCTCTTCTTGTTTCCATGGCAGTTTTGATAGATGTTCAACATTTTCCTTCTCTAGTGTATCACCATTTTAGTGTAGGCTTTATTTTTCCCTCTTTTCTCTCTCTCTGTCTCCTTGGCATAGTTAGATTAGGATTATATCATCTTTCCTACACTAGAATAGATTGTGGCAGGTAGTTTAGGAAGAGGAACCAACCTTCTCTAGAGAGCTTTCCCCATTTGCAAAGGTCCCACACTTTGGAAAGCTCAATGTTGTGCATTCACACCAAATGACATTGCCTTAGAAAATCAGATCCATAGGTCATTTTGGGGGTGTTGTGAAATTTGCACTAACAGTTTTGGCACACCCGGTGGGACCTTAGAGGTCTTCCACTTCATCTTTTTAGGTTGATGTGTTCCTATGAAGATTTCAGCCTTTGGAGGCAATTGCAAACACATCTGGTGACTCCATCTAGTCAATAACTCATTCTCTGAGTTATAGACCTATTTTCCATTCATTTCCATTCATTCTTCTTTCCATCTCTTCCATCTTCTTTCATTCCATGAAGTTGTGCAATCATGACTTCATTTCCCCCATGGAATTTGCATTCACAACAGCAGCAATATATTCCACCTCCAACATGTTTCTCAAATCCTCCAGATTAGTATTTTGATCATATTCAAAACCAGTATGCATACCCATATGAGCAATGCCAAAATCAGTTTGGATATGAAGCACATCAAGCACAAGGGTATGCAGATTGTGAGGGAAGTCATGAAGAAAATGCAGATCTATTTGGAGAAGATCCAAAAGATGGAGGCAAGCATGGTGCAATCCAGGGCTCAAGCACAAATGAAAGCATTTGGAATTGGTTGTGGAGCACCTTGTCCATGGGTGGGACCTTTTCCAAGGCATTACAACCCTCAAGAGAAACTTGAATTCATTTTTGCAACACTGCCATTACTTGCAAAGTGGACTGAAGGAATAGAGGTGTATGAGAGGAGTATTCAGCAACCTTGTCAATGGGTAAGCACACCATCTCATGCCTTTTCTTTCCCTCTTTCCCAATTTGTTTTATCTCAACAGTGTCAAGTTTTAAACTCTCCATCTGTTGTCCCAAAATTTGATTCCATTTCTCCATCCCTAGTCTTCCACCCCATCTCAATTTTTTCCTTTTCCCTTCCAAACAGCCATTCCCTCCAAAGAAACAAGAGTTTCTACCTCCTCCAACACCACAAAAATTGAAAAATCAATTGAGTCACAACCCACCCCTCCTCTTGCATTCCCAAATCCATGTTGGGAAGATAAAAATCAGAATGCCAGTCAAGGAAAACAGCAGCAAGAAGAAGAGCCAAACAAGGATGAAAAGATCAAAAGTTTGTTGAACTTGGCTCTCAAATTTGGGATTACAAAAATCCCCTTGATGGTGAAGCCAAAAGAGGAAGTTGGAGTTGAAGAAAAATGGTGGTTGAGGCTGAGTTTGCAGCAGAAGAAGAACAAGAACAAGAGGAAAAGAATCAGTAGTTTGTTGGTGATGAGTTGGGTGTCCATGTTGGCACTTTGCCCAAAGAAAATGCTGATCCAATTTGCACTACAAAATCAGTCATTGTGGAGGAAGAAAAACCAGCTCCAAACCCCATTGAAGAGGAGAAAATGGAAGAGATTAAATCATGTTTGAAGCCATTGGATGAAGGAAGCATTATTGATGAATTTTTGCTTTCATTTGAAGGGGCTGATTTGATTAATGAAACCATTATGGAGGTGAACAAAACAGGTCCAAATTATGAGAAAAAGGCACAAGAATTTCCATGTTTCTCTCCCACTTCATCTCTCCAAAAATATGATTTCTTGGATGAATTCGAATTGGCAAGTTGCATGTTTGAAAATGAAGTTGCACATGGTGAAGAAAATGTAGATTTGAAGGTCACCATGCAAGAGGGAAAAGCTTTGTTGCAGCGGGACAATGAAGAGTTTGATGGTTTATCAGACTTAGAGGAATGTCTTGAGGAGGAGCCAACTGAAATTACAACATTCTCTTCTCCACCATTCATTCTCCAACATCAAGAGCCTGCTGCCACAAAGGAGAACATTCAAAAACAGTAGCCTATGTTTTGTGATAGCTCATTGGAACCAAGATTGGAAGGTATTAATCTTCCATGTTCTTCATTGGAGGAAGAAGGAAAACAAGAGAGAACTTCATCATTTCTTCCACATCATCCACCCAAGAAGGTCCACAAGAAGACTCCATTTTTGGAGTTGAAAATCAGAGCTATGGGCATATCAAATGGATCAGACCTTGCCCAATAAGGTATTTGGCTTCATTGGAGCCAAAGGAGAAGCCACAACTAGTCATGCTTGCTTCTAAGCATGAGGATGAGCTATCAAAGTACCAAGGATCAGCTGCATACCTCTTCAATCCAAATGCAAAGCAACTAAAAGAGGTATCTAACTTGTTTTCAGTTGACACCTTGCTGATATGGGTAGAAGACCAGCTTCTTGTTGATTTTCCACTCATCCTAACAGCCATGATCAGCTCCAAATCAATTGCATGGCTGCCCATTTTGAAGAAAGGAAGCTATTTTGCACAACCAATTGCTGGGTTTGTTTAGCCCATCTTTGCTTCTAGTTAGAGTAGAATAGGTAGGTTTTCTTTTAGAAAAGAAGTGCTTGTGCACACTCTGCATATCCCACTTGGGGTATGTATGATTTTCAATTTTGTACATAGTTTTTGTGGTGCTGTGTTTTGCTCTTGCACAATTCATTTCATGGCATTTTGGTGAAGATCAACTCCAAGTTCAAGTGGGTTTCCAAGTGGCTCAGAGGTCAGATTTTCATAGTTTAGATCAAAATTGATTATCAGGCTTGACTCCATGCCCAATGGATGCTTCAAAGGCCACTGATCATTCATCTAGCAGGCAGATGACCCCTGAGAGTTGCCAAATTGTTATCCAAAATGAGCCCCCTGCTTATTTTGGCTAACTTGCCTTCATTCTTCCTTCCTTGTGCTTCAAATTCAATTTTCACACATTTCAAGCACTCAAAGGTTTCTAGAAATGGCTCCATCAGATAGGATTTTTCTTCCCCTTTCTAGAAAGGTAAAATTTTCCTCCTAACTCCAAATATTTCGAAAGTTATGGCTCGACGGAGTTTTTTGGGGAAATTTTCCCTAGGCAGGCCTGCAGCCAATGAAATGGTGCCATGGCGTGAGGTCGAGTTAGGGGTAGCGAGCAAAGTTGGAAAATTTTCCAAAGAGGGAAAAGGTGTAAAGGGAAAATTTTGGCCCGTAGGCCCATGGAGGAGGATGGAGAAAAAGTTGCGGAAGGCCCGCGGCCAATGAGGAAGTGACACGTGTCCATGATAGTGGTGGGAGTTGAGGCACGAGGAAACTTTGGTTTTTTTCCAAAGTGATAGAGGCACAAATGGAGAAAAAGAAGCATGCCCCACCAAGCAACCAGAACCTAACACATGTCACCAAAGCGGCAGAGCACGGGGAAAATGTGAGAATTTTTCCCAATGTGAAATCAAAGGAAAAAGGTGAGATTTGGGCCCGCCCATCGGCTGAATGGGAAAGCGCACATGTCACCGGAGAGTGGGGCAAGGGACTAATTTTGGGAAATTTTCCCAATGCAAAAATCAAAGGGGAAAAGTGATGTTTGAGCCCATGATCCCATCAAAACTAGGAAGTGACATGTGTCCCAGAGCGGAGGCACAGAGGTTTTTGGGAAAAAATTTCAAAAGGGAAAATTTTAAAGTTTGACCCTGCCGACCAAATTTTGACTCTGTTTTCGCCATTTTTGCCCTAAATCTTCAGAGGGCCATATATTTTGATCCAGAGATCTTGGATTTTCACATTCTTTATGTCATTGGAAAGTTGGTGAAATTTTTACACATTGGACCCCTCAATTTTGATTTTGGTGAAGATTTGTGGAGAAATTTGGAAAAATGTCCCTGCACTGGAAAAGACAAAAATTAGATTTTCATCTACCAGATTTAATGAGGTATGGGCAATTTCTTGTCCTACGGGCTCAATGCATTGGGAAGTGGATTTTCAAGAGGTGCCCTTGCTGTTTTAATGAATCTTGTTGGTGGTTGAAGTCCAAAATCAGATTTTCCCATGTTTTCTCCTTTCTTCCATTCTGCTTCATGGTTAAAAGCTAGTTTTGGCTCATTTGTAACAAGTTGTTCATTCTTTCTACTCTTCCCTCCCTTCTTTTCTTCCCCAGGGTCGAAAATGGAGTTAGAACCTCCTCCCCTACTCTATAATGGCATTTTTTTCCTCTTACCAGTAAAATGATGTTCTGTGTAAACTTCTGAGCAAAAAAAATGTGTTTTGTGATGCATTTGTCCATCCTTGCTTGTTTTTTTTGTTTTCTTCTTGCCTCTCTTCATTGCAAGTATTTGTGCATGTTTGGATGTTCATTGTAGGTTTTGAGAGCTGTGTTCATGGAGTTTTGGAACATTTTTGTGTGAAATCCATCCTTGGTTTTGTGATGCACTTGTCCATCCTTTCCATTGCTCACCTCTTCTTGTTCCATGGCAGTTTTGATAGATGTTCAACATTTTCCTTCTCTGGTGTATCACCGTTTTAGTGTAGGCTCTATTTTTCCCTCTTTTCTCTCTCTCTCTCTCCTTGGCATAGTTAGATTAGGATTAGATCATCTTTCCTGCACTAGAATAGCTTGGTGATAGTAGTTTAGGAAGAGGAACCAACCTTCTCTGGAGAGCTTTCCCCATTTGCAAAGGTCCCACACTTTGGGAAAACTCAATGTTGTGCATTCACACCAAATGACATTGCTTTAGAAAAGTAGATCCATAGGTCATTTTGGGGTGTTGTGAATTTGCACTAACATTTTTGGCATGCTCTGGTGGGACCTTAGAGGTCTTCCACTTCATTTTTTACAGGTTGATGTGTTCCTGTGAAGATTTCAGCCTTTGAGGCAATTGCAAACACATCTACCAACTCCATCTGATCAATAACTCATTCTCTAGTTGCAGTTTTCCATTCATTTCCATTCATTCTTCTTTCCATCTCTTCCATCTTCTTTCATTCCATGAAGTTTGCAATCATGACTTCATTTCCCCCATGGAATTTGCATTCACAACAACAACAATATATTCCACCTCCAACATGTTTCTCAAATCCTCCAGATCAATATTTTGATCATATTCAAAACTAGTATGCATACCCATATGAGCAATGCCAAAATCAGTTTGGATATGAAGCACATCAAGCACAAGGGTATGCAGATTATGAGGGCAATCATGAAGAAAATGCAGATATGTTGGAGAAGATCCAAAATATGGAGGCAAGCATGGTGTAATCCAGGGCTCAAGCACAAATGAAAGCATTTGGAATCAGTTGTGGAGCACCTTGTCCATGGGTGGGACCTTTTCCAAGGCATTACAGCCCTCAAGAGAAACTTGACTTCATTGTTGCAACACTATCATTGCTTGCAAAGTGGACTAAAGGAATAGAGGTGTATGAGAGGAGTATTCAGCAACCTTGTCAACGGGTAAGCACACCATCTCATGCCTTTTCTTTCCCTCTTTCCTAATCTATTTTATCTCAGCAATGTCAAGTTTTAAACTCTCCATCTGTTGTCCCAAAAGTTGATTCCATTTCTCCATCCCCTAGTCTTCCACCCCATCTCAATTCTTCTATCCTTTTCCCTTCCAAACAGCCATTCCCTCCAAAGAAACAAGAGTTTCTACCTCCTCCAACACCACAAAAATTGCAAAATCAATTGAGTCACAACCCACCCCTCCTCTTGCATTCCCAAATCCATGTTGGGAAGATAAAAATCAGAATGCTAGTCAAGGAAAACAGCAACAAGAAGAAGAGCCAAACAAGGATGAAAAGATCAAAATTTTGTTGAACTTGGCTCTCAAATTTGAGATTACAAAAATCCCCTTGATGGTGAAGCCAAAAGAGGAAGTTGGAGTTGAAGCAATAGTGGTGGTTGAGGCTGAGTTTGTAGCAGAAGAAGAACAAGAACAAGAGGAAAAGAATCAGCAGTTTTTTGGTGATGAGTTGGGTGTCCATGTTGGCACTTTGCCCAAAGAAAATGCTGATCCAATTTGCACTACAAAATCAGTCATTGTGGAGGAAGAAAAACCAGCTCCAAACCCCATTGAAGAGGAGCAAATGGAAGAGATTAAATCATGTTTGAAGCCATTGGATGAAGGAAGCATTATTGATGAATTTTTTCTTTCATTTGAAGGGGCTGATTTGATTAATGAAACCGTTATGGAGGTGAACAAAACAGGTCCAAATTATGAGCAAAAGGCACAAGAATTTCCATGTTTCTCTCCCACTTCATCTCTCCAAAAATCTGATTTCTTGGATGAATTCGAATTGGCAAGTTGCATGTTTGAAAATGAAGTTGCACATGGTGAAGAAAATGCAGATTTGAAGGTCACCATGCAAGAGGGAAAAGCTTTGTTGCAGCGGGACAACAAAGAGTTTGATGGTTTATCAGACTTAGAGGAATGTCTTGAGGAGGAGCCTGAAATTACAACATTCTCTTCTCCACCATTCATTCTCCAACATCAAGAGCTTGCTGCCACAAAGGAGAACATTCAAAAATAGCAGCCTATATTTTGTGACAGCTCATTGGAACCAAGATTGGAAGGTATTAATCTTCCATGTTCTTCATTGGAGGAAGAAGGAAAACAGCAGAGAACTTCATCATTTCTTCCACATCATCCACCCAAGAAGGTCCACAAGAAGACTCCATTTTTGGAGTTGAAAATCAGAGCTATGGGCATATCAAATGGATCATACCTTGCCCAATAAGGTATTTGGCTTCATTGGAGCCAAAGGAGAAGCTCACAACCAGTCATGCTTGCTTCTAAGCATGAGGATGAGCTACAAAGTACCAAGGATCAGCTGTCATACCTCTTCAATCCAAATGCAAAGCAACTAAAAGAGGTATCTAACTTGTTTTCAGTTGACACCTTGTTGATATGGGTAGAAGACCAGCTTCTTGTTGATTTTCCACTCATCCTAACATCCATGATCAACTCCAAATAAATTGCATGGCTGCCCATTTTGAAGAAAGGAAGCTATTTTGCACAACCAGTTGTTGGGTTTGTTTAGCTCATCTTTGCTTCTAGTTAGAGTAGAATAGGTAGGTTTTCTTTAAGTAGAAGAAGTGCTTGTGCACACTCTGCATATCCCACTTGGGGTATGTATGATTTTTAGTTTTGTACATAGTTTTTTGGTGCTGGTTTTGCTCTTGCACAATCCATTTCAGTGGGTTTTGGTGAAGATCAACTCCAAGTTTCAGTGGGTTTCCAAGTGGCTCAGAGGTCATATTTTCATAGTTCAGATCAAAATCAATTTATCAGGCTTGACTCCATGCCCAATGGATGCTTCAAAGGCCATTGATCATTCATCTAGCAGAGATGACCCCTGAGAGTCGCCAAATTGTTATCCAAAATGAGCCCCCTACTTATTTTGGCTAACTTTCCTCCTCATTTCCTTCCTTGTACTTCAAATTCAATTTTTGCATTTCAAGCACTCAAAGGTTTCTAGAAATGGCTTTATCATATAGGATTTTCTTCCCTTTCTAGAAAGGTAAAATTTTCCTCCTAACTCCAAATATTTCAAAATTATGGCTCGACGGAGTTTTTGGGGAAAATTTCCTAGGAATGCCCGGCCAATGAAATGGTGCCACGTGGCGTGGAGGTCGGGAGGAGCAAAGTTGGAGTTTTTTCCAAGAAGAGGGAAAATGGTGCAAAGGGTAAATTTTGGCCCGTAGGGCTGCGGAGGAGGAGGAGAAAAAAAAGTTGCGGAAGGCCCGGCGGCCAATGAGGAAGGACACGTGTTCATGATAGTGGCGGGAGTCGAGGTGCACGAAGAAAATTTGGTTTTTTTGACCAAAGCGATAGAGGCACAAATCGAGAAAAGAAGCGTGCCCCACCAAGAGGAGTTGACATGTGTCATCCAGGAGTGGCGAGTGCGGGGAAAATGTGGGAATTTTTCCAATGTGAAATCAAAGGAAAAAGGTAAGGTTTGGGCCCACATTTCCATCAGTGAATGGGAAAGCACCACGTGTCACCGGAGAGTGGGGCACGGACTAATTTTGGGAAATTTTCCCAATGCAAAAATCAAAGGGAAAAGTGATGTTTGGGCCCATGATCCCATCACGAATTGGAAGAGACACATTCCCCAAAGTGGCCGATGTGCATGGTTTTTGGGAAAAATTTTCAAAAGGGAAATTTTAAAGTTTGACCCCGCCGACCGATTTTTTTGACTTTGTTTTCACCATTTTTTCCCTAAATCTTTAGAGGGCCATATCTTTTGATCCAGAGCTTGGATTTTTGCATTCTTTATGTCATTGGAAAGATGGTGAAATTATCTACATGTTGGACCCCTCAATTTTGGATTTTGGTGAAGATTCATGGGAGAAAATTGAAAAACATCCCTGGCACTAGAAAAGACAAAAAATCAGATTTTCATCTACCAAATTTAATGAGGTATGGGAAATTTCTTGTCCTGCGGGCTCGAATGCATTGGGAAGTGGATTTGTAGAGGTGCCCTTGCTTGTTTTAATGAATCTTGTCGGTGGTTGAAGTCCAAAATCAGATTTTCCCGCATTTTCTCCTTTCTTCCATTTTGCTTCATGGTTAAAAGCCAGTTTTGGCTCATTTGTAACAAGTTGTTCATTCTTTCTTCTCTATCCTCCCTTCTTTTCTTCCCCAGGGTCAAAAATGGAGTTAGAACCTCCTCCCCTACTCTGTAATGGTGTTTTTGCCTCTTACTAGTAAAATGATGTTCTGTGCAAACTTCTAAGAAAAAAAAAAAAGTGTTTTGTGATGCATTTGTCCATCCTTGCTTGTTTTTATTTGTTTTCTTCTTGCCTCTCTTCATTGCAGGTATTTGTGCATGTTTAGATGTTCATTGCAGGTTTTGGAGTTGTGTTCATGGAGTTTTGGGACATTTTTTTGTGTGAAATCCATCCTTGGTTTTGTGATGCACTTTTCCATCCTTTCCATTGCTCACCTCTTCTTGTTCCATGGCATTTTTGATAGATGTTCAACATTTTCCTTCTAGTGTATCACCATTTTAGTGTAGGCTCTATTTTACCCTCTTTTCTCTCCCTCTCTCTATCTCCTTAGCATAGATAGATTACGATTATATCAGCTTGCCTACACTAGAATAGCTTGTGGCAGGTAGTTTAGGAAGAGGAACCAACCTTCTCTGGAGAGCTTTCCCCATTTGCAAAGGTCCCACACTTTGGGAAAGCTCAATGTTGTGGATTCACACCAAATGACATTACCTTAGATAAGCAGATCCATAGGTCATTTTGGGGGTGATATGAATTTGCACTAACAAATATGTTAGATAAAATTTTTAGAAATCCTTTGTATAATGAAATTGTCCAAGGCCCGAATGTGAAATTTTCGATCTTCAGACTTCGAGAGATTTTTTTCTTTTGGAGTTTTATTGCTCAGATTTGGAATTTCTTTTTAACTCTTCAAAGTCCAAAACCCTTAAAATCCTAAATTTTAGACTTTTGGGCTTTCGGGTTTTGGAATTTTGGCCCCATTTTGTTTAAATCCCTTTCGGACTTCCGAACTCTAAAACCCCAAAAGTCTGAAATTTCAGACTTTCAGGCTTTCGGGTTTGGAATTCTTCGATATCTTTTTAGGATTTTACTTTCAAACCTCCGAAGTCTGAAAGTCTAAATTTTTAGACTTACGGGATTTCAAGTTTGGGAAATTTTTATTGCCAATTCACTATTTCCGTCTCCCAATCTCTGAAGTCTGAAATCCCAAAATTCCAAATTTCAAACTTTTGGGTTTCAGACTTTCAAAAGTCCTCCATAGAATTAATTCTTCACCTACCTCCGTATCATTTTACCATTAATATCAGGTTTTCTATTTAAACTCACATTTTTCTGTCATTTTCACTTGACGTTTTTACTCTGACATTCCATTTCTTGTACTTTGTGACGTCTTTTTCAAGGTATGGTAATTTGTTTATTTTCTTTTTGGTTTAAGGTCTTTTACTTTGTTTCCTTCTCATTTTGTTTTCTCTTTGGTCTCCCTTTATTATTTTTTCAAAATTTCAAACTCTTTGTTCACTATGTTTTGCATTTCATGGTTCTTCAGGTATTCAGAGTTGTTCGATAGATCATCTCAAATCTTCCATAGTTCTTTGTAACAATTCTCATTTTTCAGAGTTTGGGAGTTAGTATTGTTCGGCAAAGTCCTTTTCCTTTTCTTTCAGAAACTTTGTTTTGGAGATTTCTTTTCGGAAATTTTTTTGGAGAACTTTTTTCAGAGATTTCTTTCAGAGAAACTATTCAGAGAAATTATTTCGGAGATTTATTTAGGAACTTTTGGCTTCCGAGATTCCATTTTGGAGAAATTTTCTGAACTTTTCATTTCGGTGATTCTTTTTGGAACTTTTCAGTTCGGACTTTGGAAGTTTTTCTTTTCGGGTTTTAGAATTTCTCCAACTTCAGCTTCCAAAACATAGGGCTTGATGTCTGCTTCCACTTCAAAGGGAAAAGAGAAGATGAAGTACTCATTTCTTGGGGTTTCTCCTCACTCCTTCCTGTCTTCCAACTTAGGGAATATAGGGGACAAAACCTAGGAAAATTGATTTTCCATATTTCTAGGAAAGAGTAAAGGCTCCAAATAAGAAATCATGGATGTAGGCCATCTACGACAATGGGCTTTCCCTTGTTGTTGGTTTTCCCACATCCATGCATTGCCCAGAGTTTGTTTTAGCCAAAGCAACCCACTTTGACAAAGACTCCATGTCAGTCAGAGATAATGATGATAAGGTAGTAATCCATTTGGACCCAGACTTCTTTGAAGATCTTCTCAAACTTCCCAACATTCAAGATTATGCCACAATTTTTCCAGAGTTAGCAGTGGGACATTAGGACAAGGAAGAGGAAGTATGCTCAAAAATCATGATGAAAACTTATCTGGCCAAGAGCTTTGCCAAATTACCCAAAACTATGCATTGGTCGGATTTTATTTAGGAGGTCAGTGATCTTATTGTGTTACTAAGTAGAGTTTCAGGTCTCCCTTCTGCAAAGGAATTCCAGAATGGATGTTTTTGTACATCACTACCATCAAGAAGAATGATGAGTTTATCCGATGGGGGAGCATATTAGTAGCTCCATTTTCTATCAATTAGGTAGGGTGTTAGATACAAAGACTTTCTACATGACATCCTTCTTGGTGTATGTTATTTGTTGCTATGGGAGATTTTGTTGGTTTGAATACCAGAGGTGTTCGCAGCACTTCCCAAATATATGAATTTTATCCCCAACTCACTTTGGATGAGGGAAGTAGGCATTTCCATAGAGTCAATGACACTTTCTTTTTTGTCATCCTCTACCATTTTGAAAAAGAGTTATACAACCGAAGGATTTTTGATGAAGCCTTCAAGGAGGTGCGTGAGTGGGGAGCCATCTATTTGCAGTTCCCTACTTTCACTTACATTCGGTTCTAGGATTTATAGGTTCCCCTAACAAATTTCCAAGGTGCCCCACTAATAAATGGGTTCTACTGGAATTGGTCTGATAATTGTTGGATTATCATCAAATTCAAAACAAGCGCCACAAATCGGGAATGCATTTCCCTATTTCAATTGGTAGATACACCTGCCCAAACATTCATAGGGCCAAAAATGTGGATGCAGAATTGGCAAAGTGACTTTACAAACCTTTCATCCATGAACTAATTTTGATTATTGGGGTAAGTTTGGTGAAACAAGTCGGTCCAGTGCCCACGTGCCCCAATTAAGATATCTAGATTCATTTTCGGGATGAATACATCATGTGACAAAGAGATTATGAGAGGTTGACCTTGGATGAGGTTCAAAAATTTGGCTTGGCCGATGTCCCAATGGAGGCACAAGATAATGATGAGGTTTTAGATGTGGCATACAAAATGATATAATTTGCCAATCAACCATTGTCATGGATTGATTGGTATGTAGAGGAATGCTGCAATACAAAGGAGAGGGTGGGGACCCATTCTGTAGAGAACTTACAGTTGGTTGGTTACCTTGGGAATTTCACCCAAATGTGTAAAATAACCTACAAATACCAAGGCCCCAACAACTATAAGCCAATCAACACCCACAAAAAGGGAAAAGGTCAACCCAAAAAGCCCATATGACTTCAAGAAAGATTTCATTTGTTGTTGGTGGCTCATCTCTCTCCAAGGATCCTACTCCCAAGACCATATCTCTGCTAAACTCCTGTGATAGAAGTGGTTGAAGTCAATGACTCCCTAGTATCTCCCAAGATCCATCACATCTTCTTCTTCCTCCATTTTCACTTCCAACATCAGTTCCTTCCACTTCCATAACCATTTCTTCCTTCCCATCCCCTTTTATGGCCCAAGTATTCTCATCACTTCCAGTTCTATCAGCTAGGGAAAATATTGGGTCACCCATTTCCTCTTCACTTCCTTTAACACTTCCATTTTCTTCAATCATACCCCCTAGCATCGTTCTATCAACTCTTATGGCTATCCTTACATCCACACCATCCATCATTGCTACTTCTGCTCAAATACCAACCAATGTTTCTAGTGATCTTATTTTAACCAATGTTTTAGGTATTGGATCTGCTGTTCCATCTTCATCAACTTTAGCCATACTAGAATGGTTGTTTAGGAAAACTCCCAAGAAAAAGAAGGTATCCTAGGGAGATGTTATAGATCTTAGCATATTGGAGCATATGCCCAAGAGACAAGCCAAGAGACAAGAACCGTGTCAAGTATGACAGTTAACCCATATGGAGAATGGGTGATAGAAGTTGCCACCCCCATTGAGGGGAAAACTAAAGAAAAAATCACAACAGTGGATTATTGGATCTCAAAATTCTCATTAGGGAAGGCTACTCATGAAGGAGCCAAATAAGATGTGCACACTTCTCTTGGGGCTCTTTTGGAAAAATATGACAAAGATAAGGCCACCAAAGATGAACTCAAAGCCAAGGTCAAGCAACTCACTACACTGTTTGCATGCAAAAGTAACCCAACCCACTCCATCTACTAAAGTCTCAACTACTACGACTATGACAATTTCATCTACAATCGATGATATTTCTTATCACGAGCTTGAGAAGCTAGGCCAGAAAGGGAGATCAGTGAGTGGATGGATGGAGAGAATTTTGTAGGAAGCCAATCCTTTAATCAAGGAAGTAGTTGAGATATATAATGATCTACAAGTTGCAAAACCACTATTTCCAAAATGGATGAGGCCTTTTCTAAAGATAATAATAATCTAAATTTAAATTTGGCAACATGGAGTGAGATCAGAGAGGAAGATCCCGACTTGCTTCTTCAGAAGAGGTGATCGATGATGCCTCAAAATTATTTGAATATCAAAATCCATGGAATTTCGGTGCCAAGTATTGCAGGATTTGATTAAGAAATTGGAGGAGAAACAAGTGGAAATCACGGATGCCCTGAATGACATCTCAGAAGAGTTTGATATTGCCAATTGCAAATTCTTCAATGAAAATATCGATGCTCTTCCTAAGATCAAATTAAGGAAATTTCAAGGATTTGGTGAAGCGTGACAATGAGGTCACCAAAAATTTCAATAGTGACTCCATTGACCGATTGGTCTTGTGCCAAAATTTCATAGGGAGACTAAAGAAAGTTACGAATAAACTTCAAAGATTTCCAACCAGGATCACAAAGGAGATCGAGATAGCAGATGTAGTGAATCACTACGCATGTGGGCCTAGAGATGAAGAAATTTAGGGAATTATCAAGTGCTTCATTGAGTATAAGCACCGAATGGCTGTGTGGGAAGGAGGAAACAAAAACTTGTAGGTGAGGAAGGTGTAGCTAAACTAGGCCAAAGCTGAGTGGCCATGAAAGGAAAATCCAAGCTCTGGATCGGTCAAAGTTGCAAGGGTTGATTGAGTCAAACCCTTGTAAAAATTAGCTATTTTCATGGGAGCATGTTCCCTTAATTTAATGACATTTCTATTTTTAGAAAATGTTAGTTAAGGGCCCAGCTGTAATGGCTCAACCTAAGAACTTATAAATAGTTGATGCTTCAAGTTAGTAGATATAGATTATTTTGGGAGGAGTTGCTCTTCAAGCTTGGAAGAGTGCTTCAGAGATTTCTAAGAAACCTTTTAATTATATTTAGAGTTACACCTTGCTATTGAAATCTAATTTATTGTGTTGAATGGTTAATCAATGTTTACTTTGTGAATTTACAATTCCTTAGTGTGAGTGATTATCTTACCTTTATTTTAGGTTATCTATTTCATGTTGTGAAGGAATAATACTACTATCTTTTATGTCAGTTGTGAAAACCTTATTTTCCTTCTGTATTAATTTTATGTCATTATTATCCCTAGTTGCAGAAATAGATGTTTGATATATGCATGTGTGGTTTCCTCATGATAAATTAATTGTGTGTTGAATCCAATTTGATCTATCCTTATGTATACTCAAGTTTAATGAAGGAACATGTACCCTGGTTTGTGGTATTTTGTACCCTTTCAAGTTGTGATAGGTGAAGGTGGTCAATGATGCAAGCATCGCTCCCACATTAACCCTTCCAGATGTTAAACATCCCTTAATTTGGTGCATCACCACCCTTAGTATAGTTTCATTTCTGTAAAATATCTTTCCTTAAAACTCATGAAGATGTTAGCTTAGGATTAGATGGTCATTTTATTACACTAGGAGTAGTAAAGCATTTAGTTTAGGAAGAGGAAGCCAACCTTCTCCGGAGGTTCACCTCGAGCCCAAGTCCCACAACTTGAGAGGTGATCCCATGTGTCCCAATCACACCGAATGTCTTGTTCACATTTTGGCCATTCGAGAGGATGCAGTGATTTGGTGACAATATTTTTGGCACGCCCGGTGGGATAGAGTTGGTACTTCTCTTCTCATTCCATTAACTAAAAGTACCTGGTAGACTCCATCTCTCTAGATTTCAAAGTTCAGTACAATCAACTTATGCAAAGAATTCACACAAGAGCTTCTTCAAGGTAGGAAAATTATAAGCATACATAACTTTCCTTGTCTCCCCCAAGGAGAAGGGGAAGAAGCCTTTCAGCAACACTAGCCACCACTTTTACCTCGTAGAGGGATTCAAATCCTCCTGAGGGATGTTTTCCTCCACCGAGACATAACCAACTTTTGAATCTATGGCAGCCAATGCTTTTCCTCCTTTCAATACCAGCAATCCTTTGTTGTTAGCACAAAGAGACACCATACCGGCAAATTTTCCTTAAAAAGTTTACCATTTTACACTAGGGAGACTAATGTTTCACCTCGGGAGCACATACTAGATGTAGCTAGCATTTGTGTGGTACACAGTATTATAGAAGATAACATGGTAGTTCGAATCCTTGCTACTTCATTCAAAGGTAGAGCACTTCAATGGTTCCAAGTTTAACTATTGGATCTGTTACCACTTGGAATGAGTTAGGCATGAAGTTTTGTAAGCAGTTTGAAGACAAAAGTGATCATCTCTCACTTGTAGAATAATTCCATACTATCAAGCGGTCCCCTCAAGATTATATGAGTGATTTCAACCTCCATTTTGACAAGACTTGGAAATGGATCCCAACACTCGTAAGGCCATCTCCAGAGAGCACATTTCTATATTACTTACAAGCATTGAATAGTGATGTAGCCATCATGATTCAATCTATGGGGGTACCACTTATCCCTGATGCTTACGAAATCGCCGTAAGAGATGAAAATTTCTTGATTCAAGCAGGTAAATTTGCTCCTAAACCTCCCATACACCTGTGTTTGCAGAGCTTGCGGGAAAATAGCCATTCGTTGCCCCGGTTCTAGCAGCTTCTATTCTCGACAACTACGCATGCGTCCAATCCTCAAATGATCTCGGCCGAGGTAAAGTCAATTATTACAAAATTTTGATAATGAACTCATAGCAATGAAGAGGAAGCAGTCCTAGTATGCTCGCCCCTTTCAACCCCAATATCAGACGAGCCATCCTCCATTCCAAGGAAATGGTCAATCACAAAATCAGGCCACAAGCCAAGCTACGAATGTAAAACCTTTGAACTTTTAGAATCCTTCTGCTACCAGTTCTTCTAGAGCTATAGTCCCGAGTCCGAATAACCTCATCCAAGACTATGAATGGTGTTATCCTTGTTCTCAGCCCCATAATCAAAACCTCTTCCCAAATGGAGTTTTAAGTTAGGCCCTTATGGTCCAAAGCATATCCACTCTACTTAAATCATCTGCCGAACCATCCACTCCCGAAAGTCAAGACCAACCTTCTGATGAAACTACACTACTAAATTGGAAAGAAGAAGAATTTTGTGGCTTGAATACTTGATGCCTCCACTATAGCATCTAAACACATTCCAAGAAAAGGCAATAGATCCACAGTCTTCCAATACTGATCAGGCATCTACTTCTCAGCCCCCAACACAAATACCGGATGATAAAGGCATGAGAAAGAAATCACTAGAAGTATCCATAGATCAGTCTACAAAGAAGGATGGGACTTCAAGTATCACAATGCCCAATAGGCATTTTCCAAAAGAGGACCCCAATGCCCCAAAAGGCATTAGAAAAGTGGGAGTGATTCCATTCAACATCGTGGAGCAAATGAAGAAGACCAATTTGAATGTCACAATGTGGGATGCACTCTCGATTCCTTCTCAGAGGAACTTGCTATGGGAGGCTTTGAACAACTTTGGCACTACTAACAGATCATCAGGTCAAGAAGTAGTAGTGGCAACCAGCTTATGCCAACCCAAAACAAAAATATATGCTAAGCCCAAAAACCTCCACCATTATATATCTCACTGATTATTGGTGACCATTTGGTACACAATTGTATGATCGATTCTAGAGCTAGTAGTTCCGTAATGCCCAAACAGGTCGCAGATGTACTGTAAATTCCATATACTCCAATTTTAAGAGGGGTTGTTCAACTAGACGGTATTACGTAGTCCAAATTGTGGGGGTCATTAAGGGGCTTCAGCTTACTATCCACGCATGTCCTAGCTTGACATTCACACAGGACATATCTGTCATTGATCTTCCTCCCCTCTTTTCCATTTTCTTATCACGGATTTCACCACAAAAATGGGTGGTTATTTGTCATCAGACTGGTCACATATGATCCTGAGGACCCGGTATGGGACTAAGGTAACTATAAGGGTAGAACCAATTTGTCACAATCATGTGGAACCTTACACAACCAAACCCATAAATGGTAATTACGCCATTTGTGACCCCAAAGATGAGGATGCAGATCATGAGCCAACTACTCTCATAGAAGAGGTTCTGGATACAATTCTCGATGAGGTGAGTATAGATCATCAATATGACCCTTATGTTGATTTATTGGCAAATGAAGAATCTGGTCTGTTGTTTTTGGAAGAGACTAGATTAGGTACATATTGCATTCATGAAGAAGATGCCATCGTACCTCAACTTGTTAAGGCATCAAGTGATACAAAAGAACTATGTGGAAGATGTTCTTTGATGGCTCATGAAGTAAAAATGGATCTGGTGTAGGGGTTATGTTAATTTCTCCAGAAGGAAACAAATATTTCTCTTCCTTTCGGTTGCAGTTCAGTTGCACTAATAATGTTGTTGAATATGAAGCTCTTATACAAGGAATTTAGCTAGCCCAAAGAAGAGGAATCCAAACCTTGACCATCTTTGGCGATAGAGAATTGGTTGTGCACCAAGTTATAGCCCATAGTGCATCAAAAAATGATCTACTGAGGTCATATAAAAATCAGGTTTGGGACTGATAGAATATTTCAGGCTTTTGGAATTCATGCAATTCCCAGGAAGCAAAATCAAGATGCTGATAGGCTGGCTACTATTGGCTCCCAATATGATGTACCTATGGACATCATGAAAGAAGAGTAGTAGACAGTCAAAATGGTGGTCCATCCCAGCACTATAAAATGTGATTAGTTGGCAAGTGTGTTCGATAGTGATCAATAGATTGTTCTCTTCCTACAACAAGAAGCAGAGTTCACTTCCAAACATCAAGATAAACTTCAAAATTCTTACGGTGATCAAATTATATAGTTGAAAGGAAACAAGCTGCCAAAATTCCTGGTTACATTAGAATCCATCTTCAATTCGGATGATCAAGCCAAACAAAGCACTAATATGGTGGTCAAGGAGGAGGATTTTGAAGAGGTCGAGGTGGCAAGTGAAAAAGTTTTAAAAATTGGTAAGGTATGCACTGCTCAGAAAGAAATCTTTCATCGAATTATGTTAGGAATACCATGATATTTTTACATGGAGCTATAAGGACTTGCGTGGTTTCGATCCTCGGCTTAGCTCAACATACTATTGAACTGGATCCAAACTCCAAGCTAGTTCATCAAAAATAGAGGCCAATCAATCCCAAAATTGAGCCATTGATGAGGAAAGAGCTAACCAAGCTTATCGAGGCCTGCATAATTTTTCCCATCAAGCATTCTTCGTGGGTAGCCAATCTGGTGCCCGTAAGGAAAAATAATGGTGAAATTCAGTTGTGCGTAGATTTCAGGATCTGAACCACCTCATTGAAGGATCACTACCCTCTCCCATCAATGGAGAAAATCCTCCAAACAGTGGCAGGGGCTCAAATATTTTCTTTTCTTGATGGATATTCAGGATATAATCAGATTTTGGTTCAAGAATCTGATCAATTCAAAATGGCTTTCACCACCAAATGGGGCACATACGCTTACAACAAGATGCCCTTTGGGTTATCTAATGTAGGGGATACCTTTCAGAGAGCCATGGATATGGTGTTTAAAGGACTCATCAATGATATGATCTTGGTTTACCTTGACGATATCACTATCTACTCAAACATGTTGAGGATCATATCACTCATCTAAGAAATTTTTTTGAAGGTGTAGAGAATTTGGTGTCTCACTGAACCCTAAGAAGTGCATTTTTGTAGTGTAGGAAGAAAATTGTTGGGGCATATTGTTTCAGTAAAGGAGTTGTCTATCGACCCAGCTAGGATTTAGTCAATTATGTCCTTATCCCTCCTAAGTCATAAAAAAGTGTCTCCAGAGTTTCTTGGGAACTATAAATTTTGTGTGGAGATTCATTCCTTAGTTTACAGCAACGGAAAAATCGCTAACGGCCATGCTTAAAAATAATATCCCATTTTCATGGATGAAGGAGGGAAGAAAAATCTTTGAAGCCATCAAGATAGCTATCTCCTCAAGCTCCCATGCTGGTGAATCCCCAATTTTGATAGGATTTCATTCTCTATGCTTTCATAGGTTAGGAAAGTATTTCAGGAATCCTCACTCAACATAATGATGATCTGATGGAGCAGCCCATTGCCTTTTTCAGTCAGTCTCTTAAGGAATATGAACTCAAATATTCCTTCATAAAAAGTAGGTATTTACAGTCATTTGAGCCCTAAATAAGTTTAGGCATATGTTGTCTAACAACAAAGTCCACTTAATGGTTTCTCATCCTGGCGTCAAAGAATTTTTGTTGAATAAAGAGATGAATGAGAAATGCGTTAGGTGGATTACAAAAGTAATGGAGTATGACGTACACATCAAAGTCACTAAGCTTGTTAGGGGAAAAGGGTTATGTCAGTAGCTAGTTATGGACATGGAGACCAAAGATATGGAAGATGTCATGCTTCTGAATGTTGATGAAGGAAATGATCAGATTGATTGGTCAACTAAGATGTAAAATTTCCTTCTTTTGGGGATATATCCTCCAAACATGGATAAAGTCCAAAGATGTACTTTCCATCTTTAGTCTATTCCATATGCCATGATAGATAATGTTCTCTTCCAAAAGGATTTAAATGGTGTTCTTCTACGCTGCATCAAGCCGAACAATGTGAACAAGATATTAGAGGAATTTCACAATGGCCTATCCGGAGGACATTACTCTGCATGAACAACTACGCTACTAAGATCATGCGAGCCAGTTATTACTAGCTAGACTTGTTCAAAGACTCTCATATATGGGTGAGGAAATGTAAGGAGTGTGCTCTTTTCACAAGCAAACAGAGGCTGATAGCTCTCCCATTACATCCCATTCAAGTGGATCAACCCTTCATTCAATGGGGATTAGATTTCATCGGGATGATCAATCCTCCATCTAGTAAGGGACATAAATGGGTCCTTACTACAACAGATTATTTCACTCGCTGGATAGAGGCAGTGGCCCTAAAGGAAAGTAATGAAAAGGTTGTTCTAGATTTTCTAGAAAATTTGATGACAAGGTTCGGTGTTCCTTTTACTGTTATCTCAGAAAATGTTATGGATTTCCTCGGGATAAAGATAAGTGAATGGGCCATCAAGAATGGAGTCTACCTCAAGACTTCATCTAACTATTACCCACAGGGGAATGGGTTGGCTGAATCTAGTAACAAGAATCTCATAAGAATCATCAAGCACACATGGAGGCCAATAAAATAACCTGGGAAACACAACTCAAGATCTCCCTATGGGTTGATCGGATAACACCTAAAAAAGCCATCGGGGTTTCTCCTTTCATGCTTGTGTATGGAAGGGAATCAAAACTCCACTTTCCTTGGATATGCCTTCCTTGGACTTGGCTTATCGGCTTGAAGTTATGGAGGATGATGCCTTAACAGTGAGGTTTGTTGAACTCATGGAGCTGGAGGAAATTTGAAACACAACCATGAATACGTTGGGACAACATCAGGCTCAAGTTAAGAAATCCTTCAACAAGAAAGCCTTTGATAGGCTATTCAGGGAGGGAGATTTGGTTCTAAAATGGGATGAAGATCACACCAAACCCGGCAGGCACGCTAAGTTTGATGCTCTCTAGAGCGGGCCCTATGTTATTACAAGTTGCAAAGAGGTGAATTCATTTCACCTATCCAGACTCAATGGAGAAGAATTACCCATTCATGTGAATGGGATACACCTCAAAGATTTATTTTGAGGATATTCCACCCTATACAGTGTTCTTTGTCTTTTCCTCCAAGTGCTCTGCACATCATTTTCTTTTCTTTTCTTTTGCTTGTTTGTTTTCTGTTTTGGTTTTTTTTTTTAGAATCATTTACCGAATGTTTTTCTTAAGGCTACTTGATCAAAGCTTAGCAGGAAATCATTCCCTAGAGGTTACCAAAAATGTTAGCCATTTAACCTACCTTGAAGAAAATATGTCAAATAAAATTTTTAGAAATCCTTTGTACAATGAAATTCTCCAAGGCCCAAAATCTGAAATTTTCGATCTTCGGACTTTGGAGATTTTTCTTTTAGAGTTTTATTGCTCGGATTTGGAATTGCTTTTTTAACTCTCCAAAGTCTGAAACCCCAAAATTCTAAAATTTCAGACTTTTGGGCTTTTGGGTTTGAACTTTTGGCCCCATTTTGTTTAAATCCCTTTCGGACTTCCGAAGTCCAAAACTTGAAAGTCTAAAATTTTAGACTTTCGGGCTTTCAAGTTTTGGAATTCTCTTAGTCATTTTTAGATTTTTACTTTCAAACCTTCAAAGTCTGAAAGTCCAAATTTTCAGATTTTTGGGCTTTCGGGTTTCAAAAATTTTAACTGCCAATTCGCTTTTTTTCTCTCCCAATCTCTCGAAGTCCAAACCCCAAATTCTGAATTTCGGGGATTTTCGGTTTGGACTTTCGAAAGTCCTCTGCGTAATTAATTTTCACCTACCTCACCTACCTCGTTTTTCCATCAAGTTTTTTTATATTTAAACTTGCATTTTTTCTATCATTTTCTCTATCTTTTTACTCGACATTCCATTTCTTGTACTTTGCAACATCTTTTTCAAGGTATGGTAGATTTTTTTAAAATTTTTTGGTTTAAGGTCTTCTACTTTGTTTTCATCTTATTTTGTTTTCTCTTTGGTCTCCCTCTATTTATTTTTCAAAATGTCGAACTCTTTGTTCACCATGTTTTATATTTCGAGGTTATTCAGGTATTCAGAGTTGTTTGAAGGATCCTCTCAGGTCTTCCATACTTCTTCTCAACAATTCTCATTTTTTAGAATTTGGGAGTTAGTATTTTTTGGCAAAGTACATTTCCTTTTCTTTCGAAAAAAATCTTTCAAAGATTTCTTTTCAGAACTTTTTTAGGAGAAATTTTTTTAGACATTTCTTTGGAGAAATTGTTTGGAGAAATTATTTCAAAGATTTCTTTCAAAACTTCTAGCTTCAAAGATTCTAGTTCGAGAGAATTTTTTTAGAACTTTTCAATTTGGTGATTCTTTTGAAACTTTTCAGTTCGGGACTTCAGAAGTTTTTCTTTTGGGTTTTGAAATTTCTCCAACTTCATCTTCCGAAACACAGGGCTTGATGTCTGCTTCCACTTCAAAGGGAAAAGAGAAGATGAAGTACTCATTTCTTGGGGTTGCTCCTCACTCCTTCCTGTCTTCCAACTTAGGGAATATAGGGGACACTGACCTAGGGAAAATTGATTTTCTAGATTTCTAGGAAAGAGTAAAGGCTCTAAATAAGAAATCATGGATGTAGGCCATCTACGATAGTGGGCTTTCCCTTGTTGCCAGTTTTCCCACATCCATGCATTTCCTAGAGTTCATTTTAGCCGCAACAACCCACTTTGACAAAGACTCCATGTCAGTCAGAGATAATGATGATAAGGTAGTAATCCGTTTAGACCCAAAATTATTCAAAGATCTGCTCAAACTTCCCAAAATTCAAGATTACGCCACAATTTTGCAGTTTAGCTTGATGGGACACCGGGACAAGGAAGAGGAAGTATGCTCAAAAATCATGATGAAAACGTTACCTAGCCAAGAGCTTCGATAAATTACCCAAAACTATGCATCGGTCGGATTTTATTCAGGAGGTCAGTGATCTTATTGTGTTACTAAGCAGAGTTTCAGGTCTCCCTTCTACAAAGGAATTCTAGGAATGGATTTTTTGTAGATCACTACCATCAAGAAGAATGATGAGTTTATCTGATGGGGGAGGATATTAGTAGCTCCATTTGCTATCAATTGGGTAGGGTGTCAGATAGGAAGAATTTCTACATGAAATCCTTCTTGGCATATGTTGTAGCTGCTTTATGGGATATTTTACTACTTTGAATACCGGAGGTGTTCACAAAGACTTCCCAAATATATGTATTTTATCCCCAAATCACTTTGGATGAGGGAAGCAAGCATTTTTGCAAAGTTAGCAATGCTTTCTTCACTGTCGTCCTCTCTACCGTTTCGACAAAGAGTTATACAACCAAAGGATTTCTGATGAAGCCTTTAAGGAGGTGTGTGAGTGGGGATCCATCTATTTTTAGTTCCCTACTTTCACTTACATTTGGGTTCTAGGCTTTATAGGTTCCCCTAACAAATTACTAAGGTGCCCCACTGATATATGGGTTCTACTGGAATTGGTCCGACAATTATTGGATTATCATCGAATTCAAAACAAGCACCACAAATTGGGAATGCATTTCTCTATTTCAATTGGCAGATACACCTGCTCGAACATTCATAGGGCCAAAACCGTGGATGTAGAATTGGCCAAAGTGACTTTGTGAACTTTTAATCCATGAACCGATTTCGATAATTGGGGTAAGTTTTATGAAATAGGTCGGTCCAGTTCCCACATGCCCCAATTGGAAGATATCTAGATTGATTGGTATGTAGAGGAATGTTGCAATACAAAGAAGAGGGTGAGGTCCATTCTGCATAGAACTTACAGCTGGTTGGTTAACTTGGGAATTTCACCCAAAGGAGTAGAACAACCTACAAATACCAAGGCCCCACCAACTATGAGCTAATCAACACCCATAAAAGGGAAAAGGTCAACCCAAAAAACCCATATGACTCTAAGAAATATTTCATTTGTTGTTGGTGGCTCATCTCTCTCCAAGGCTACTACTCCTAAGACCATATCTCCTACAACACACACCTGACAAGTAGGTGGTTGATGTCACTATCTCCCCTAGTATCTCCTAAGATCCATCACATCTTCTTCCTCCTCCATTTTCACTTCCATAACCATTTCTTCCTTCCCATCCCCTACTATGGCCTAAGTATTCTCATCACTTCTAGTTCTATCATCATGGGGAAAATATTGGGTCACCTATTTCCTCTTCACTTCCTTAAACACTTCCATTTTCTTCAATCATACCCCTAGCATCGTTCTATACACTCCTATGGCTGTCCTTACATCCATGCCATTCATCATTGCTACTTCTACTCAAATACCAACTAGTGGTTCAAGTGATCTTGTTTTAACCAATGTTTCGGGTATTGGATCTGCTCCTTCATCTTCATCACTTTAGCCATACCGAATGATTGTTTAGGAAAACTCCCAAGAAAAAGAAGAAGTTTCTTCTTAGAGATGTTATAGATCTCATCATATTGGAGTGTATTCTCAAGAGACAGGCCAATAGACAAAGAACTGTGTCAAGTCTGACAGTTATCCCATCTAGGGAACAGGTGATAGAAGTTACTGTTATCCAAAATTCACCCCCCTAGGTAATTTTGATAACATGCATCAGAATATTCAAGTCCCAGGCACATTGATTGATTCAGAGAAAACATCATGTTTCTGAGGTTCCCTCAGATATTTTTCTAACTCCCCTGACCGAAGAAGGAAGGAGCAAGCTCTGAGAAAATGCGAAAAAGTTACAGAAAGGCAAGTAGGTTGATCCAGAAAAAATCATGAAAATTGGCTAAGTCCTGCTCAAGGTCGCCTTTGGGACGTGTGGGACAGAAAGACGCGGATCGGCCGAAAAGCCTCCAGGTGGCCCGCTAAGCATTTGGGACAAGTGGGACAGAAGTACGCGGCGGGCGCGAGAAGCCGATCCGGCCGAAAGAGGAAGAAAAATGACTAACTGCTGAGCGGGACAGTTCGGGACAAGAGTACGCGAAGGACCCGAACCGGCCGGATCGGCCGAAATGGGAACAAACAGTCTGAAAAGCATTTGGGACATCTGGGACAAAAAGACCCGAACCGGCCGGATCGGCCGAAATGAGCACAAACAGTCCGAAACAAAGTGGGACAAGTGGGACAAAGGTACGCGAACCGGCCGGTTCGGCCGAAATCAGCACAAGGAGCACTGGGACATCTAGGACAAATGGACGTGGTGGATGCGAAGGAGCCGAAAGAGCCGAGAACCAACCAGATCATGACACGTGTCACAAGGGAAAAGGTCAAAAGGTCAAAGGGCGAGTTTTCGAGCACTGATCCGAACCAATGAGATAGTGCCACGTGTCCCAGCTAGGGCCCACAAGGAAATTTCAAAAGAAAGCCCACCGAAAGGTAGAGGAGAGAGAATCACGTGACCAATCAGAGCCTGCCACGTGTCATCCAGGTGGCGAAGCGCGGGAAAATATTTCAAAATCCGTTTTGGTCTGTTCCGTGCCCTAAATCTTCAGATCGCCATATCTTTTGATCCAGAGCTCGGATTTGCACGTTCTTTATATCAACGGAAAGCTTGTGAGATGCTCTACATGATTCTGGGATCAATCTCGAGTTTTGGTGTAGTCTGGAGAGAGAAAATCGAGAAACAGATCTGACGCGTGATAATGGCCAGAAGCGACGTTCAACAACCTGTTTTAATGCTAATGGGTCGCATTCTTCTTCTGCACGGCCAGAAGTGACATTTTAGCGGCCAAATTAATACAAATGGGTCGCATTCTCCTCCAAATCGGTCAAAGTGACAGGGTATGGGTTGGTAAGGTCCTCCATGTTGATTTAATGCATTGGCATTCAATGAGGAATGGGCTTACATGTTTTCCCACGTTTCTGTCCCTTGGGCTCGACCCATGCAATGTAAAAAGCCAGATTTGGCTCAAAATTAGAGGTGGTTCATTCTTTCTGCTCTGCCCTCCCTTCTTTTCTTCTCTAGGGTTGAAAATGGAGTTTGAGCCTCCTCCCTTGCTCTGTAATGGCATTTTTGCCTCTTATTAACGGAATGATGTTCTGTGCAAACTTCAGGAGAAACAAAACATGTTTTGTGATGCATCTGTCCATCCTTGCTCATTGTCGCTTGTTCTCTTCTTGCCTCTCTTCATTGCAGGTATCTGTGCATGTTCGAATGTTCATTGCAGGTTTGGAGCTGTGTTCATGGAGTTTTGGGACATTTTCTGGTGTGAAATCTATCCTTGGGCTTGTGATGCATCTGTCCATCCTTCCCATTGCTCACCTCTTTTTGTCCCATGGCGCTTTGATAGATGTTCAACATTCTCCTTCTCTGGTGTATCACCATTTTAGTGTAGGCTTTTGTTGTTTTTCCCTTCTCTCTCTCTCTCTCTTTGTCTCCTTGGCATGGTTAGATTAGGATTAGATTAGCTTGCCTGCACTGGAATAGCTTGTGGCAGGTAGTTTAGGAGCAGGAACCAGCCTTCTCTAGAGATTCCTCTCTCGGTTTCACAAGTCCCACACTTGGAGAGAGGTTTCCATGTTGTGCAATCACACTGGATGCCTGAGTGATCAACCTAGAAGCCTGATCTGCATCCAGGGGTGTTGTGAGTCTGCAGCAGAACAATTACCACCCACATTGAGGGGAAAACTAAAGAAACAATCACAGCTGTGGATTCTCGGATCTCAAAATTCTCATTTGGGAAGGCTACTCATGAAGGATCCAAGCAAGATGTGCATACTACTCTTGGGGCTCTTTTGGATAAATATGATAAAGATAAGGCCACCAAAGATGAACTCAAAGCCAAGGTTGAGCAACTCACTACACTATGTTGTGTAAAGTAACCCAACCCACTCCATCTATTGAAGTCTCAACTACTACGGATATGAAAATTTCATCTACAATCAATGATATTTCTTATCATGAGCTCGAGAAGCTAGGACAGAAAGGGAGATCAGTGAGTGGATGGATGGAGAGAATTCTACAGGAAGCCAATCCTTTAATCAAGGAAGCAGTTGAGATATATAATGATCTGCAGGTTACAAAAACCACTATTTCCAAAATGGATGAGGCCTTTTCTAAAGATAATAATAATATAAATATAAATTTGGTAACATGGAGTGAGATCGGAGAAAAGATCCCGAATTACTTCTTCAGAAGATGTGATAGATGATGCTTCAAAATTATTTGAATATCAAAATCCATGGAATTCGGTACAAGTATTGCAAGATTTGATTAATAAATTAGAGGAGAAACGATTGGAAATCACAGATTATTTGAATGACATCTCAGAAGAGTTTGATATTACTAATTGCAAATTCTTCAATGAAAATATCGATGCTCTTCCTGAGGATCAGATTAAGGAAAATTCCAAGGATTTGGTGAAGCGTGATGATGAGGTCACCAAAACTTTCAACAGATGACTCCATTGATTGATTGTTCTTGTGCCAAAATTTCATAGGGAGACCAAGAATGTTACGAATAAACTTCAAAGATTTCCAGCTAGGATCACAAAGGAGATCAAGACAACAGATGTAGTGAATCACTACACATGTGGGCTTGGAGATGAATAAATTCAGGAATTATCAAGCACTTCATTGAGTATAAGCACCGAATGGTTGTGTGGGAAGGAGGACAATAGAAACTTGTAGGCAAGGAAGGTGTAGCTAATCCAGGCCAAAGATGAGCAGCCATGGAGGGTCGATCCAAGCTCTAGATCGGTCGAAGTTGCAAGGTTGGTAGTCAAACCCTTGTAACAAATTAGCTATTTTCATGGGAGCATGTTCCATTAATTTAATGACATTTCTATTTTTAGATAAATGTTAGTTAAGGGCCCAGCTATAATGGCTTAGCCTAAGCACTTATATATAGTTGATGCTTGAAGATAGTAGATATAGGTTATTTTTGGGAGGAGTCACTCTTCAAGATTGGAAGAGTACTTTAGAGATTTCTAAGAAACCTTTTAATTATATTCAAAGTTACACCTTGCTATTGGAAATCTAATTTATTGTGTTGAATGCTTAATCAGTGTTTAATTTGTGAATTTACAATTCCTTAGTGTGAGTGATTATCTTACCTTTATTTCAAGTTATCTATTTCATGTTGTGAAGGAATAATATGACTATCTTTTATGTTAGTTGTGAAACCCTTATTTTCCTTACGTATATGGTCATTTTATTACACTAGGATTAGATGGCCATTTTATTACACTAGGAGTATTAAAGCATTCATTTTAGGAAGAGGAATCCGACCTTCTCCGGAGGTTCACCTCAACCCCAAGTCCCACAGCTTGAGAGGTGATCCCATGTGTCCCAATCACACCAAACGTCCTCACCACATTTTATCCATTCGAAGGGTGTAGTGATTTGGTGACAATAGTTGGTATGGCCACAAAAAAACGTTGAGCTCCACCAAATTAGTAGCTTCCTCACGAGAAAACATGTAAAAGTAAGTCTAGATCTTGAGGGTGCATAGAAATATGATCATTAATGACCTTAAGATGTTCTTTAGGAAAATATATTATAGAGTGAGATGTGGCAAAAGGAGAATAAATTATAGAATGATAAGGTATGAATGAAGAACATAGAAGTGTGAATGATCGAGTCGGAGTTCTCAAAAATGATTAACTAAAATAGGGATAATGTGTAGTTAATATAATCTACAACAACATATAAATATAGTAAATGAATGCAATAAATGATTATGGAAAATGACCCAAGCAACTATGAAAATGGAAATGAAAAACCTAGAGTGCTAAGAGAGTTAGAATGAACTTAGTTTAT
Source organism: Taxus wallichiana var. yunnanensis (assembly GCA_018340775.1). NCBI lineage: Eukaryota > Viridiplantae > Streptophyta > Pinopsida > Cupressales > Taxaceae > Taxus > Taxus wallichiana. Next base: position 164,779,726 of record CM031241.1, read on the forward strand.
TAGAGGACCTTACCGTGACTATGTCGCATAATTTTCTAGAGAAACAGGAAGTAGGAATGAATGTGTAGAGGTCCCGAAAAGGATGGATCTAGGTTGATTCTCTAGACTGGAGAACCTAGAGAGGGACTCGGGCACCTATGGATGCTCTGGTCTACAAAATGAGTGCCATGGTCTATGAAAAAGGTCGAAACTGAGTTTTACGGGTTTGGTAGGTGTTTTAAAACCCTCGTTGTGGGTTGCATCAAATTAGTTACCTTTGCGCCAACTCAAACTAATAATCCAAAATGATAGATAGACCTACAACATACCACAAGCAATATAAAAACCATAAAATAAAGAAGAACTATAATGAGTGGTTCAGATTGACCTTAACTACGAAAATTTTAGGCTTACTCACTCAATGTTGCACTATATTTTAGACCCAAATGTAGTTTTGGTGTGTGTGTGCATCATCCGCCTAGGTGATCATGTACGAGTCACACTTTGTGAAGTTAATGTAGAATGTAATATAATGGTGCATGGAATAGACCAAAATTCCTCCCCTATGTTTGTATGATACATATTGAACTAGCTTTGTCCTTTTGATGGAGCGAATGGATGCAAATGATCTCCAAATGGATGAAAATTTTGGTGGATGATATTAGTAACTAGTGCTTGGTATTTCATTATGTTCTCCTAAATTTATATGTATAGGGTTCTCATAATCTAATTTTGTAATTAACCCAAAAATGACTGACCACCAAAAAGATAAAGATCTCAAATGTATAGAAAGATCCCAAAAAGTGGTAGGAAAGTTAAAATAAGGACTAAAGTGCCCTGGTGAGATTAGGGCACCCATGGGCACCCCACCAAAGATAAAATGACACAAAATGACTGGGAATGAAAAAATAAAATAAAATAAGATGACCAAAAGACGGGGTTAATTAGAAATTTCTTCACTCGAAACCTTTTGAATAATAGAATGATACCAAGACTAAATAATGTCTAAAGTGCGATTTTGTGTCTACACATCCTTCCCTAATCACCCTCATTCACCTAGGTCTCCTAATACTACATGATTAACTAAAATGGGGAATATTCTATTTTATTCTATAATGAGTCTAATATTAAGGACAATAGTAAATGAAAACTAAGTAAAGAAAGTGTCCCAAGAAACTAAGTAAATATACATTTGAAACCCTAATGAGCAAAGAGGGTTTTGGGTCGTGTCATAGTATAAACTAGGAAAATAGGAGGAGGAAATGATCACACATAATCCTAAGAAAGTAAAAATTTTAGCTCTCTCGTTGGATGGGGTGCCGAGAGGGACAAGGGCGAAAGTGGGCTCCTTATTATGAGATATGGGTGCCTGATATGCAAAAATAACCTAAAACCCTCCTCTAAGGTGTTGTTGGATGTTCACCTGTGTTCTCTTCTTGTCACACTAACTTCACTAAACTGCATCAGATGTCACTGCAATACCTATAATAAGGAATCACCTGCAAAACCCCAAGACGGGCATGAAATCGATAAAAATAAAGATGCATATGACCGGGTTGGACTATCATCATCGAGAAAAATGGTGGACTTACTAACTAAGCACCGCACTACATCTCGTACTCAGATGTAGTTGTATGTGTGTGTGTGTGAAATCATGCCCTAGGTGTTCTTATGCCAGTCACACTTTTTGAGGTAGCGAGTAATAACTATATGTAGAAATGTAATAGAATAGCGTATGGAATAGAATAAAACCTCCCTCCTATGTAATGTGATGGAGATGAAACAACCTTGTGCCTTAAGATGAAGCTAGATGGATGCAAATGGATCCTTTAATAGATGCAATATGAGGTAATCATATTAGTGCTTAATGTTTGGTCCTCATTATTGTCTCATAACTTTATATTTATATCTTTCTATTGTGTTAATTTCATAATTAACCCACGAGGTCGACCACTAAAATGGTAGAAATATCAAATGTCTAGAAAGTGCCCAAAAAGTGGTGGGAAATTACAAAAGGATCAGGGGCACCCCAAATGGGACCAGGGAACTTAGGGCATCCCGATCAATGAGAGATAAAACAATGCTAAATGTAAAAACTAACTATGCAAGTACATGTGGGAAGTCGGCAATGACGACAACAAGCAAACTAAGATGGCCAAAGGACATGGGTTAATTAGTACTTTATTTACTCAAAACCATCTAAATAGTAGTATGAGACCGAGACTAAATAATTCTTAAAGTGCGTGATTTATTGTCTACGTTTTCCTCCAATTTATGTTGGTGAGAAGAACACTTGGTAACATAAAGTACATAGATATGTGTGCCTAATGTCCCTCTAGAGTGATGTAGAAATCATGTCGATGAACTAGACAAAGCATGGAATGAGAAAATAGTGTCAGGGTGAATAAAGATGTAAAAGTGTAAAAAGTGGTGAGAGTGAACTTAGGGCGAAACACGTCCTTATATTCCCATGTATGTGAGGTACCTACATGTTAGCATGAGGTACGAACTGCCGAATGACACTCTTGTTGTTGTTTTTTGTTGACGCCTTTATTGTAGTTATTTGTTGTTGTTGACTTCTTGCTTCTGATACATACAAACCTACAAAGGAGAAGATGATTAAGTAGTCAAATACACATGTATATGTAAAAATCACATGTATATAGTAAAAATATTGTAAATAGAAGTATGAAAAAGTAAAAGGAACATGTGCACCTAATCCATAATGAGAGAAAGGGTGTAAAAGGATATCTTATAACTATGATTTCTTTAGGGTGATCTCACGCTGTTATGGCCAAAGAAGTGTAGGGTCAAAGATGCATTATTCTACAACTCAGTAATCGCTTCCCCGAGAATAGTATGAAGATATCTCTATACTAATTGGTTCTTTGGGTGATCCGATCCATGCCACTAGCCAAAGTAATGTAGGGAGAAAATATTGGTTTAAACCCACTTACTATATAAACCACAATTTCAAGGATATAAAACTAAATTGAACCGTACTAGTAGAGGGACTTGTGTAATACAAAAAAATCCAAGTGATTCCCCCATCGTTAGGAGCACATGCGACATCACAAATAGGAGGATACGACCCCAAAAGAGGACTAACCATGTAAACCATTCCCTACGGGAAGAGGGAATGCACTTGGTAGAAACCAAGGCACATACAAACAAGTGGCTAGAAAAAGTGTTTGTTCTAAAAAAAATGCATGTAAAAGACAAGTGTACGCTACATAAAAATGTATAATATAAAATGTAAGTAAACACAAAATAAAACAACAATAGACTGCATCGAGTGGGTTGCAAACATAGGACATCACTCACGATGTTACAAGACACTCTAGGCCAAACCGAACGTATACATCAAACAAGTGTGCACAACAAACATAGGGCAATGCCTACATATAATAGAAAATAAGAGACAAACAATAGTAGACAAACAAAATAGATAGCCATGGAAGAAAATAATCATGTAAAAAAAGGCTACACATGAAGCACCCATTATCATGTTAGAAAGATAACCCATATGTCAAAAGTGTGTATAAGAAATTAATTTAGAGTGCTAAGTACAAAATCAAACAATAAGCACTGTAAGATATGAATGTGGATGACCCTAGCGAATATTATAGGAGTGATAGGAGGTGAGCATCCATTGTCCATGTACAGAGACTGTATTTATGATCACAACTAGAAAAGGACGTGAACGTGCATGTGTGTATGATAAAAATAATGACATACTATAGATCTAGCTAGCATTTGTAATACAAAGAACATATACGATAAAATGTAAGCAACCAAGATATGCAACATGTTGTGGATGGATGGAACATAATTCAAGATGGATGATAGGAGCCGCATGCCTCCCGAGTGAATGGAAGTATATACATTGATGTTCATTTAGTATTCCCCCTCGGTGAAAAATGAACCAAAAAACGTGATTGCAACATCGGAAATGGTCGTAATATGTATTTTGCCTAACACATTATGATGAGTGTATATGTGTGTTGATGATATGTGGCCTAGAGATGAACATGTTATGATGTAGCCTAAAACGTATATCACTATGAGGTGAATAGAAGGAGTGGCGATGTATCGTAAAGTGTGTAAAACTAAAATATATAGGAATAGGTGACTATTTAGCGTATAACATATGTCACTAACCTCATAATGTTGCATGATAGAATGTTGAATGATGAACATGTGAGTATGATAAAGTCCATTTTATTTATATACCCTCCGTAGTCGAGTATGGACCAAGGAACTAGAGTGCATCATAGGGTAGTGTGTGCAAGTGCGTGCATAAGAATATGTAGTATGTGTGATGATAAGAAATGACCATATGATTTGAAAAATGTAATGTATAGTATACAATGCAAGATGTGTAAATAGCCTAATAATGTTATATTACACACAATGAAGGATGAGAAGTATATGATGTTAGACTCATAGACGATAGGGGTGTGATATATATTTGATGAATACTAGTATAATTTGTAGAATATGTATGATGTTTAGATGCACAAATATCGAAACACTAATGATATACGGTAAGTAATAAATAAAATGTGACATATACTTTAATATATGTAAAGAGAATCAATGTGTAATATTTGTAGTGTGTGGGGTTCATGTGTAGTATGTAGACCTTAAAATTCAAGTGCAAACCAAAGCACAAGAGTGTTTCATTAGGTAATGACTATGTTTGTATGATTGTGACGATCACACAATGTGGAGGATGCGATCATTACATGCTAGAAGCATGTTATATTGTGATGTATGATGATGCTATGTTGGGGGTTGTGTGATTTCTATGCCCCCATATGTGGAAAAGGAAACGTGTAATCATGTAATTTCATCGAGAATATCATCGCTTTTAGGGTCGTAGTCGAATGGATAAGCATTGATTACTTGATACACATTAATGTCAGGTTTATCTCTTAACAAGCCATTGAGGCACAAATTGTACATGCTTATGGAATATTCCTTATCGGTGAATTGAGAAAGTGGACAACCATGCAAATACCAATGAGTGAGATTTTCTCAGTATACCTAAGAAATGGACTATTGCAAATAAATACACAACCAAATGGCATGGGAAAAGATATGTTTGGATGATAATGATCAAGATTACCCCTAATTTAATTAAGTCATGATTTCCCTAATGTGAGTGGAGATGAGAGAGGAATGCCTTATAGGTAGACTATACGATGGAATACATGCAACCCATAAACAACGGTAATAGTGATGAAGCCATAATATAGATGAGGAGCATGAGTAGGAGCACAAAGGTCATCAAACAAACAATTGAGCTAGACCATTGTGTGAGCTAATGGTCTCATCGCAAGTAGGATCAAATGGGTTATGTGCCCGATACGAATCATTCATGAGAAGTGTGCAAGTAAATGGTGGGTGTGCTAGTGGAGGTAGTACATGTGAAGGTGTAGGTGATAGAGTGATGTCCATAGACTGGATAGGCCCCTAATAAAGAATCATAGTAGTAATAGGTGGTGTAGAAGACACTGCATCTATCACAAAAATGACACCATCAAGTGGTGGCAAGTTAGGTGTTTTGACCATAGGTTGAAGATCATATGTAGTATCAGTACGTGGAATAGTAATAGTATTAGGGTCGCAATAAAAAAATTAGAATGGGTCACGGTCATGAAAAACAATATATTCAATGCCTTCATGGAGAAATTTAACACAATGGTGTATAGTAGAAGCAACAACTTGCATGGCATGAAGCCATGGCCTACCAAGCAAACAATTATAAGAGACTGGGAAATCAATGACAAAGAACATTGTGTTAACAGTTTTGGGTCCTATAGTAATAGGTAATGTAATGTGACCAACACATGGATGAAAAGAACCATCATATGCATGCAACAAAAGACAATATGGACTAACATCATGAGAATAAAGACCTAGCTTCTCAAGGAATGACATGGGACATAGGTTGAGTTCAGATCCATTATTAATTAAAGTGTGGTTGAAATCTACATTCTGAATACAACACATGATATGAAAAGGTGGGTCATTGTCAAAAGTGTGAACATCAGTGGGAGGATTAGATGTGAATGCTATGTGTTGAGAAAATGCATCTACAAAAGTTTGATAGACCGAGTCAGGATGCATATCAACACGAATGCAAGTAGTAGCAAGAAGATGTTGGACTCTATGCCTTAAATCAGGGTTTGCAAGAAAATAATCATTGATTGAGATACTCATGATGACTAGACTCTAAGATGAAAAAGAGTGAGGATCCTATAAGCGTGAAGATGGAGTATGGGTTCACCAAAATGATTAACTAAAATTTGAAATATTCTATTTTATTATATAGTTAATCTAATATTAAGGACAATGGTAAATGACAACTAAGTAAGTAAAGAAAGTGACCCAAACAACTAATAAAATAGAAATGTGAAACCCCAATGAGCAAAGAGCGTTAGGAAGACCTTAGCTGATTTGACGAAGGTGCTTGGACTATGTCGTAGTGTGAACCAAGAAAAATAGAGGAGGAAACAATCACACAGAATCCTAAGAAATCACATATCCGAGCTTTCAGTAGGACTGGGGTGCCTAAAGAGGGACGAGGGAACCCATGAACACCCTAGAATGAGATATGGGTTCCCCGGTCAACAGAAAATAGCCTAAAACCCTCGTCTCGAGGTCTCCTAGATGTTTTCATGTGTTCTCTTCTTGTCACACTTACTTTATTAAACTGTTTCAGATGTCATTGCATTACCTCCCTTTAAGGAATCACCTGTAAAACCCTAAGATGAGCATCAAATCCCTAAAAATAAAGTGCTATGTACCTTGGGATATATTATAATGTATATGGGTTGATGGAGATGCCGACATGTGGCACACATCCCCTTATCTTATTATATCATTCGTAAAAGATTTATTATGCTTAGGAGGTCGGCCTCGGTATTGGCCATAGGTTAGATGGTATATATAGGGGTTAGAAGGTTGTAGTTGAGGAGCATATTGAGTATTGGAGTGTTATTGTACGATTTGGAGGTTACCCCCTCGAAGTGGTATTGGAGGTTGCCCCCTCGAAGTGGAAAAGCTATTATATGAGCATATTGTCATCATTTATCTATATTTTGGTGTTATCTCATGTTATTATGCTGTATATGTTCTGATTTATACAAGTAATATCCTTACAAGTGGTATCAGAGCAGCGATTTCGGCCAAAATTAGGGCAAAAACCCTAATTTTTTGTTTCACGTATATCTTGAAGAGGGTATAGAATTTTTCCCAATTTTTTCATCATAATTTGGAAACACTCTAAGTCAGAATATCTGAAAAATTCAGCTCCATTGGATCTGTTTTGCGGATGTTATTGGTGTTTTAGGTTTTTTCATAAATTCACTTTTTAGGAAGCAAATTGTGGTATTTTTTAGAAAATTTATATTTTCGGAAAGATCTTCAAATTTCAGTAATGGTTTGTTCTTTGTGTTTTCATCCATCTACAGAAATATTTTCAAAATTCTGAAAACCCTAGTTTTGTGGATCATGGGGATGGTAGCTTTTTTAGAGATGGCAGGATTGATGCTTTAGAATGGTGGAACAAATTCAAGGATAAATTCTCTAAACCATCAGATATTTGGTTATTCAAGTTGTGGATTAGTGGTCGTACACATATTTCTTTTCTAAGTTAGAAAAGGAAAAGTCTAATTGGTCTTTGCAAGAACTGGAACAAGTTTTTATGGACAGATGGGCAACAAAAGAAGAAGAAGACGAAGAAGAAGAAGAAGAAGAAGAAGAAGAAGAAAAAGAAAAAGAAAAAGAAAAAGAAGAAGAAGAATCAGAAGCAGAAGCAACATCAGAAGAAGAAGAAGAAGAAGAAGATGTTGATGATGAAATTGCTACACAGGATAGGATTTCATATGGTGGTTGGATGATCGAGCTTGGTGACAAGTGTGCAATAATTTAAAGCACACTCATTATATGGCTTCTTCTTATGTTTCGGGGACGAAACATGTCAAAGAGGGAGGCAATGCTATGTACCTTGGGATATATTATAATTGATATGGGTTGATGGAGATGCCGACATGTGGCACACATCCCCTTATCTTATTATATCATTCATTTATGATTTATTATGCTTAGGAGGTCGGCCTCAGTATTGGCCATAGGTTAGAATGGTATATATAGGGGTTAGAAGGTTGTAGTTGAGAAGCATATTGAGTATTGGAGTGTTATTGTACGGTTTGGAGGTTACCCCGAAGTGGTATTGGAGGTTGCCCCTCGAAGTGGCAAAGCTATTATATGAGCATATTGTCATCATTTATCTATATTTTGGTGTTATCTCATGTTATTCTACTTGTATATGTTCTGATTTATACAAGTAATATCCTTACATAAAGATTCATATGAAGGGGTCGATTTTCCTCACCGGCCACAATGGTGGTGGACTTACTAAGTGTTACACTACATCTCATACCCGATGTAGTTCTATGTGTGTGTGTGTGTGTGCAATCATGCCTTAGTACTCTTGTGTGAGTTACAATTTGTGAGGTAGCGAGAAATAACTAGATTTATAAATGTAAAAAAATGGTGGATGGGATATAATAAAAATTCCCTCATATGCGGTGTGATGCAAATGGACCAATATACTACCTTGTGATGGAGGTATATGGATGCAAATGGAGCCTTAGATGGATGCAACCTTAGGTGATGATAGTAGTACTTAGTTCTTAGTCTCTCATTATGATCTCATAACTTTATATTTAATGGTTCTCTTGTTCTAATTTCATAATTAACCCTGAAGAGGTCGACCACTAAAAATATAGAAATCTCAAATAGCTAGAAAAGTGCCCAAAAAGTGGCAGGAAAGTGCAAAATGGACTAGGGCTCCCCAAATGGGACTAAGGAACCTAGGGCACCCCAAGATCTTGGGTTGGGTTCCCTAGTTAGAGATAAAATGATGCCAAATGGAAAAACATACTTGGCAAGTACATACGAGACGTCAAAAGTGATGACAACAAGAAAAATAAAATGGCCAAGAGACATTGGTTAATTAGTACTTTGTTCACTCAAAAATCATATGAATCGTAGCATGATACATGGACTAAATAATGCCTAAAGTGTTTAATTTTGTGTCTACATTCCTCCGATTGCATATATTATATTCCATGACTTTAGTTCTTTTCATAGGGTCATATTACTATTCCAAACATATCACTATCCTCAATTCTTTAGGTTCCTAAATCGGTCGTCTCTAGTGCACATACTATTTCCATATATTATCCAAATGCATTTGTCATTTTACACACCCATTCTTCTATCCCACCACATTACAAGTAACAATCTTCCATTACTAATTTTACACCTATATTATATCCTTCATCTTCTTCCCCAAATATCACCACCGCAACACCACTAACATATGGATCACAATTAATCCCTAAGCCTCTCGCTTCTCTAGAAGTGTCTCAATCTCTTCTGGAGGTTCTCATTAGATATTTTTCATGCACTTCATCTTTTTATACATATATATACATTTTAAGATGACAAAAATATTCATAAATTTGTAAAAATACAAAATCAATGTTTGTACATTTTTACTTGAGTTATTATAAATTTATATTATCCATGTTCTTTAGCACTTTTATTTGATATATAGTATGATTATTTATCCTTTACACAAATATGTTCATTTGGTATATTGAGCTAGATGTAGGTTACATGTTTTGATACATGCTTATAAGAGCACACATCGCTCCTTACACTTATTATCTTGGGAACATCACCTTCATCTCCTCTAGTTGTTATTGTTCTATTATAATACCTTTTCCACTTCCTCATTCATGCTTAGTTACATAAATTATGTACATTTTATTTTTCAAAATTTTGTAACCAACACATGTGGCTTGTAAATTGTTGACATCTCTTAATTCACAAATCTCACTTATGTTGGTTATTATATCATGTTATCATATTTTTGACATTCGTATTTCATGGATACACACTTTTGTGTGTCTATTACTACATGTTTCAGTTCATTTCTTGTGGCATATGTGTCTTGATTGTCTTGTGATACCGTGGGTGTCCCATGTTTGTGGCATCATGCATATCTTGTTTTCAATTGCTTGTTATATTTTTAAAGCTATTTTCTTGCGAAAACTTGGGTGTTCCATATTTGTAAGCTTTACGTGCCTTTTGTGTTACATTATTTTCCTATAGATTACATCTAAATGTACTATTATTGTACCTCCATGTATTTATAATACTTTTATTATTTTCTATGTGGTGTTCTATCAATTTCTATTGGTAACATTTTCTTAAGCACCATGGTTGTCACGTAACACAAATACATTAGGAAATATAATTTGTTAGTGCTCCCATTTGTATGGATTGAATAATATTTGTAATATATTATTATTATATGAGTTTATAACTCAATAATAATAATATGCATATAGTGTGTAAGTGAAATAGTTTTGTTAGTATATTATGTTATATTGTTGTTATATAAAACAACATATAACAATTATTTGTTGTGAGTTTTAACCACTCACATATATAGAGTGTGGGAGATATTCGTGGGAGAAGTAGTTAAGGCTACCTCCTAAAATATAGGAATTATATGTCCTATATATATGTAAATGTATCTAAATGTAATACATGATGTGAATAATATATTCGGTGTTTCTGCTGTGCAAACTTGTGCATTCTCCAAGATTTGGTATCAGAGCAGATCTTTGTGATCCTCTTATCATGGATCATTAAATTGTTTACAGGGGCATATTCAACTAGTATAGTGCCCTCATCTATGGCTTATTCTCCCTGATTTATAGTTTTTAGATTATTTTATATCAGTGTATACGTATGTTAGATCTCAGTATTCATCCCTATTAAGATCATATTTTTCATGTGGATGCAAGCTCTCTTCCGAGGTGCATGGTTTTGCATTGGCATTTGTACCTACTACCTGCGCTTAAAGCTACCTACCTACCATTTCTTGATCTGCTACTGTTATTTGGCGTTGTAGCCTGCCAAATCCAATGCTGCACAATATATTTCTGTGTATGACAATCAGGGCAAAGATTTTTCGCGCAGTCCTATATCTATGTGAAGACGTCTATGTGCAGCACTGATAGACAACATGGTATTGAAGCTTACAGATGTCTTGTAGCTTTGGGCCTCACAACCATTGACTTCGGTCTTCATTGGAAAGCCAGAGTTGGTAATAATTCGTTCACCACACACCGACATTCCTGGTTAACTGTCTACACAATTCTCTACCAGCGTCATTGATTGCACATTGAAGTTCTCTCCATCTGTTATGGTTGTGATATTTTTGGAGTCTCGCAGCCGTAACAATGCAATGCATGCATTGGCGTCTATGCATACACAAGCTCGAGCCTGAATTTCATTTGAAGATTCACAAGGAATCAGGAGGAAGATCCAGTGTTTGGCATGACCGTGCATAGTGGTGTTTTACATCAACTTCGTTGCTCTTAAGTTTTATTGAAGTCTCAGCGCATCTGATTTATTCCTCCCGGGTCTGATCTATTCTCGACAGTGCATTCTATCGACCTTACAAAAAGTGACTGTGGTGTTATCTCATTATTGTGGGTCTTCTTGGCCATTCAAATCTGCGCACGTATCAATCATGGCTCCAACATCTTGGAAAGCTCATTATATTGCTTTTGACACTTAGATGATTAGGCTGTCACCTGTGCGCAAAAGATGCTTTTATATTTTCCAGTCGTTCAACATTGGATCCGTGTATTTGGTGTAATTTGAAGTTGTATCTGAGCTTGCACTGCATTAATTCCATCATCCGATGTCTATTTGTGCTCTTACGCATGGATAAGATAGAATCTTGATCAAAATCCGTGGGGATCATTTACCTTGCCATCTGCATATTTGACCAGAACGATATTAAAGAAAGGGACGTGTAAACATTTTACACCTGGCACATTTTGGCCGCGAATAAATAGGGAGAGGAATCAAAGGCTCACTAAAGACAAACATACGTTTTCCATGCAACAGTCCATATATAAGTTTAGCAGTCTAGGGTCAAAAGGTCAGTACTAATCAATGTTACTTATGTTTATTTGCTTTGATCTATTCATGTGTTTAGTTTATCAAGTCTATAGATTTGTTAATTTTTCCTTACGTGGGTCTAGTCTAGAGAATAGGAAGTCATATTAATGTGTTTATAGTCCTCCTAAATAGATTCTAGGTTGTTAAAGTGATATGGTCATTAGTTTTTTGGGTCATCTTGTTCAGTTAAAAGAGTCAAAGTTTAATATTAATAATGTTTATATATCATTTTGTAGTCTTTTGTGTCTCATCATTGTCAAGATTAGTCGAAATTTGTGTTAATAGTTAATTATCGTCATTTAGGTGATTATTAGGAAAATTGTCAAAATTGTAAAAAAAAAAAAAAAAATTAGCCTCACGAACGCATTTTCGGTTGAACCCGACGTTCGATTTAGGCATGTAATTGAGCTTCATATCCAAATCCAGCTGAGCTAGCAGCATGAAACCGGAGGCAGGAGGCATCGGAGGTTGGAGGTCATTCAGCGACCTCTCGTCAGTTGCCAACGACGAGGCCGCATATCAGCTTTGGTGACATGTGTGTGTGCAGTTTGATTTTAGTGCTTCCAGTGTGGTGTGCCTCAGTTTGCAATAATCTTGTTTTCAATAAGTGGAAATTTCACATTGAGGGGGGGAACATCATTCCAATGTTCCATTTCCAGTATGTCAGTTTTTCTATGTATGTATGAGCAACAGATGTCAGCAAAATTTCCTATGTTATTCCCTACAGTGAAATGTGATGAGGGCCGATGATAGTACTTGGCACATCATGATGTGGTTATAGGTAAACCACTTGAAAACCTTCATTTGTGGTTTGTGGTAAACCAATAGCAAAACCACCATTCTTGGTTGTTGGTAATCCATTCGCAAAACCATCACTTTGTGGTTTGTGGTAAACCAATTGCAAAACCACCATTCTCGGTTTGTGGTTAACCGTTTGCAAAACCATCCTGTGAAAATCACCGGATCATGAGCGAGTGCAAGTATAAGCGAGTTTTCCCCATGTTCACACTAAGGGGGGGGGAATGTTAGGAAATATAATTTGTTAGTGCTCCCATTTGTATGGATTGAATAATATTTGTAATATATTATTATTATATGAGTTTATAACTCAATAATAATAATATACATATAGTGTGTGAGTGAAATAGTTTTGTTAGTATATTATGTTATATGGTTGTTATATAAAACAACATATAACAATTATTTGTTGGTGAGTTTTAACCACTCACGTATATAGAGTGTGGGAGATATTCGTGGGAGAAGTAGTTAAGGCTACCTCCTAAAATATAGGAATTATATGTCCTATATATATGTAAATGTATCTGAATGTAAGAGATGATGTGAATAATATATTCGGTGTTTCTGCTGTGCAAACTTGTGCATTCTCCAAGAATACCTTCATTTTTATAACTACATGTTATTCTAGGTGGCCACCATTTCAAGCACTCTACACTACTATTGTATCTCAAATATATCTATTTCATTTGAGGAACATGATCAACACGGTTTTCACACCAACCTTGAAAGAGGATGCACACATATGGGTTCATTTCTACCTTTCCAAGTAGCCACAAAAATAATTATGGGTAAACACACATGTAGAGATTGATTACATAAATTCAAAAACATATTTACATGATCATACCCATATAACTAAGTCAAGACCAAATATTATGGTCCCGACCTTCACATCCATTTTTACTCGGTGGTAGAAACATTATTTTTATTAGAAATTTTAGATTCTTATCTTCATTCTTAGGTTTTGACACATTTTCAAGCATAGCTCCCTCATTTCACTCATTTCAATTCAATACAGGGGGTAGGAAAAATTTCACTCATCTTCCATGGAATTTTAGTTTCTAGTACTTTCAAGGATATTGGGTACATGAGTTTGCTTCCCTTATAAACATTTTAGCACATTTTTCAGTTTTTACTTGAATTTTATTCAATTGTTATTAGTTTTGTAGCATATTGGGAGAGTTTTGGGGCACCTATCCTCTTTTTTATTGTATGTCCTTATTTATAAAATTGGTATTAGATCCATATGCAAAGGTGTGATCCATGGGTTTAGGGAAGGTATTGAAGTAGTTAATGTCTTCATAGGCAATCCTTCCTCTCCTCTCACATTCAAAGCGAGAAGATATCGAGTTGATAAATTACATTGATAAAAATTATTTTTCCTTTATAGGGGTGGTGAATTTATAACTCTCTTTTCTTCTAAAATCTCCATGTTGGGTTGTATGCACCTAACACTTTAGTTTCTCCATGACATGAATTGTGGATTGATCATCCCGGTTAAATCGGAAAGTGTAGAAATACAAATCTCTAAGAAATATCACATCTCTAATGATCTTATTTCAAAAATAAAATAAGTTTATTCATTCCTTATTTACATATTTTCATTTCACTTATATGAAAATGCAATTTTTCACATTACAAGTTATATTTGAGTTAAATTTCAATTCTTTATCATGGACATTGAATACACTTTGTGTTGTAGGTTTCATTGTGGAACATGCCAACACCAAGCACAACATGGACAACTATAAAATAAACATTACGGTAAAGATAAAATGTTCTTACACGGTCGTGTATATTTTCCTTTAAATATGTAATTTTCATTTCATACATAAAGGGGGAAAATGTAGACAATCAAATTTGGCAAATTTTTACATTCAAAATACTTTATTTAACAATGCAATTTTGATATGATAAATTATATCTCTACTCCACTTATCACTTATCACTGTGGTCTCTTGTTTATCTCGGTTATCCTTGCACACCGAGATGTCAAAAAGCTATAAGAATATAGTTCACAAAATCCATTTGCAAAACATCAATTGGCAACATCCAAACTTCATCTTACATGATTCATGTCCCAAGTAAGGATCATAATGTTTTCTTAGGAATTTGTATTTAGTCTTGGTCGACTTACACAATCTTGTAAAAATATGTCCTCCCACTCTTCTTTCAAAATGATTTCTTATGTTGGGTATTATTCTTCATATGGCTTGGTCATTCTTTTAAAAATCACATATGGAGCCCTTTATAAGAAAACAAAAATTAACTCATGTTCTAACCATCATATTATATAGAAACGCATTGATACACTCACTTTCTACACTTTTAAAAGGTTATTATCTCCTAAATATCATAATAAGATATACATAGTAATTACAGGTGGTACCCACATCAATTTTGAAGCTTCTCTCTAGATTAAGAAAACATTTTATCTCATTTGCAGGAACTCAAGCATGCCTCATCCAAGTTTTTTAGAAATATCAAATGTTAAAGAAAGCATTTTCAAATAAGTTTCCAAATATGGTTTATCTATCTAGATATCACACTATAGGTAGAGAACAACATGAAGTTTGAGTCCTCTTCAGAGTAGTGCTAATATACATGGTGCACAGGGGTTCCCACAACCCAACTAATATTTATTTTACAAGACTCTCCATCCATGATTTTGGTTTAAGATGATGTTGAGCACGTTTAGAGAGCTTCACTACATGATTGATAACTAGGGTTTGTGACAAAACAAATAAATCTTGGTAGGAAACCACCATAGAATGCTATAGAAGAAGAAGTAGAGTAGGTCTAAGACAAAAGGGGAAAGATGATACAATATGGTCCTAAGATAGTGGTATGATCCAAAACAGCTTATACTCTTAGTTCCAAATCACTTCTAAGTTAAACACTCCTTGTTCTAGCATTGCATAGTCCCATAACTTCCCAAAATCCTTTGTAACAAGACAAATTCTTTACGTGTTTGAGTCCATATATTTTATTTCATTCTTTATAATGCTATTTTTATATCATATAGTTATTATTGGAAGTTAATTAACAAAATTTTCCACTGCATCTAACCTACATCCATTTAGTGTAAATTTGACCTCACTAAATCAAATTTAGATTAAGCATACCATAGAATTCCTAATCAAAAAGGTGTAAACAATAATTATGCTCATTATGGTTTGTGTGTGTGTGTGTGTGTGTGTTTTTTTGTGTGTGTGTGTGTGTGTGTGTATATATATATATATATATATATATATATATCACTATCATTAATAGTTTAATAAAAAAATTTACAATTAACAAAAATTTGAAAATACTTATATCTCAACAATCTACACATTATTGGTTACTCTTTTAAAAACCAAAATTAATGAATTTAAATTCAAAATTCATACATATGTCCTTATGTTTACATTTCTCCTATTTTTGTAGAGTCTAAGTGGCACGATAAGGTGATAAAAATTTACAAGAGAAGAAATAATTCACAAAATCATTAATATAAACAAGCATAGAAAAATAACATACAAAATATTTATCGTGGGAAAAACCTTTTCAACAAGGAACCCAATGTAGTAAATTCTCTTTGTTATTACATTAACTCAATTGTTTACGGTAAAATAATGTACTACCTTTTTCTAATTTTCCTTGTTATATATCAAACTATATGTAACCATATAGAAAGGAAACCATCATGGTTGTATTACAATACATTGATACTAGAACTTTGCTTCAGGTGTACAACCCATAATTTGGATGAATATAAATAATGAGTTATCTAACTACGTATATAATAACATAGGTTAAACCAACTATATGGTGTTGAAAACCTATATACGAGATCCTAAAAATATTTCTTGGGTGTCAAACCCCAAATGTATTAGCCAAGTTGATGACTCCTACATCACTAGTTGTGCCAAACTATATGTTGTGCGTAGCTATATAGTCTAGAAAGGGGTAACTCATGAAAAATCTACAACACATTTCCAACATGTTCTTGACTTGTAAATTTCATTTTAAAAATATGTTAATTTAAAATTCAAGAATAAATATTCTTAATAATATTGAATAGTATTTGCATGTGTGTATACGATTTAGTAAAAAAATTGTTCTCTCTAAAAATGTGTGCCTATACACATCCACTTTTGTTATATTTTCACAAAAAATATTACATCATTAAAAAAAATGTATAATTTTGAAAAACTTATCTCATATGGGTATTGAAAATAATTATATTCTTAGAAATAAGTTCTAAATTTCACTATACATTTTCTTACGATGTTAAAAAATCATTTATCTAGGTGTCTTTTAAAGTCTCTCCATAATCAAGTTCATGTTCATTTTCAAATAAATAAACTGGGCATTAGTGTCCTCCATTTGTCTATATCTACATGTCAAATATTAATTTATTCAAAATTAATAGCTAGCCCGTTACAAAAATGATCTATGTATTGATCAGTTCAATTAATATATATGCACATATTATCTTAATTAAAGAGCATACATAATTATAAAATTGGTAATTTATATTATAGTTATAATATTAAATTAAGATTTTATGTAGACTCTAATAGTATGTAATATTTAATTGAAATTCTATATTGTTATATGTAGATTATCTTTAATAAATTTTATTATGTTGAGGTGTTCTACAATAGAAACTAAACAACGAGGAGTTGGAGGTGGGCTATAATATCTGTGAGTGTGTTTATTTATTATTTTGACTTTAAATTTGATGTTCATTTGATTGTTTCTAAATATGTTTTCACTTAATCTTGGAAAAGTGAGTAAAAAAATTATAATTTATTTTCCATGGCACTGACGATATTAGAGCTCATTGTTTCCCGAAAATTATTGTTTCAAACCTTACACATCAGTATAACTATACTAACTCTATTTTCTCCATCCAAAGCGAAATTCACGAAGAAGGCAATGAAGTTGCAATAATTGTGGGAATATGCTAAAATTCCAAATAAGGATGTTTATATTGATATTTTTTGGCATTTTTAGATAGATATAATATTTTATTAATTCATAATATAACATTAGGCATTAACAAGAGCAATCATGGGTGGTGGTGGTGGGTTGTAATGTTTGATAGTTAATAACAATTGATTTTGACTATAAATTTGGTCTCAATTTGACCATGACTTACAACTTATTTCTTTTTTCTTGAATAATCGATCGAAAGTTAATAGTATCTTGGTTGTTCGACGAGATTTGGAGGCTCCTTCTTTTAAAAGGTATTTATTTAACATAGTATAATTTTATAACTAGATTAACACCATCTCATTATCGATTATTAAGAACTTCATAAAGAAAACAAGTGTCACATTGTGGCTTATAATTGTCGAAGATATTGTAGCTGAAATTTAAAATGTCGAATTACATTGACAAAATGTTTACAACCACAATTGTTCAAAAAATCTATTGATTTGCTAGATGTATATTTAAAAATACATATGAGCAAACATTTTGTTTAGTCCATGGTTTATTTATATTTTGTTAAATGTTGTGGTATTTATGTAGTTGTCTTATTATTAATTTCATTACTAATGTCAATAGTATTTGTTTTTTATATGTTTATTAATTATTGTGGAACTAGGTCTAGTTAATTTATATGGGAATAGTTTATTGTAGTAGCATTATTGTATGTTAATTAATTAATTTATTATTATGTCATTAATTCAATATTTTGTTTATATTATAAAGGTAAAGTTTACGACATGACACAAAAAGAATATTTCAAAAGAAGACCAATGAGTATATTCTTTTTATTTTCTAATCTTGAATTTTATGATTTACAAAGTTTTATATAACATATGTTTGTGAATATTAATTATTCGTGTAGATTTTGTACATGACACAAAAGCAACATTTCAAAATAAGATGTACAAGTATATTCTTTTTATTTTCTAATCTAGAATTTAATAATTTATAAAGGTGTGCATAGCCTATGTGTATGAATATTGATTGTTGGTGTGAGTTTCATTAATTAATAATTATTATAATACTAATTGAGTTATGAATTTTATTTTAAAGTTTTAACATAACAAAAATATACTAGAATAAGACCCCAAAATACATTCCTTTTATTTTCTAATATCAAACTTAAAAATTTTAAATAACATATTATTATCAACATTTAATTGAATGACAAAATAATATCATTTAATTAAAAAAAGATTATTTATGAAATTATTAATGAATAAAATAGTTATAATAAGTGGAATATTCTTGTTTCATTTAGTTGTGAATGGTAAGGTTCTTGAATAGGTAACCATAGACACTATTGAATAGATAACCGTTGACAAGTTGGATTGTAAAGTCCATCCCATCATATCCATCCTTCACATGTGGGCAATAATTGGGCAAACGTAGAGATAATAATTTCCAAGTGTGACTAGGCGAGGTAAATCTTAAAGAAAATTAACAATACCAATAATATATTATGTAATTATCTTGTCGTTTGTAAATAGGAAAGAACAAAATGCACATGTCTAATCTTCTCAAGTTGCCATTTGTCAAGATAAAAAAATTACGATATGCCACTTGTTTCTTGAAGCATTGGACTTCAAAATCTTATTTGTTTATTTTATAATTAGATTATTTAATGATCTCTCTTTAGACTTTTTTATACACGATGATATATAATCAATCTTGCAATCATCATTAGCACCAATTAAACTAGCAATTATATATAATCAATCTTGCAATCATCATTAACACCAATTAAACTAGCAATTATTTCTAGGAGACGTAAGGGTGTGACATGGAGTCAAATGATTCTTTTCATCATGAATTTTACTCAATAGAACAAAGCATGACCGACATAACCTATAGAAATAAGTCAAATAACAAGTGAAGCGGGGAGGGTGATCCGCCACAAAAGTGCAAAAACCACCACCTAAGCGGTAATGAACAACCAAACCAACATATGGTAGGGCAAACATCGATAGGCACAAACACCATTTCTTACAAGACAAGTCAAAACACGATGAAAATTTGGAGAAAATCAAGATATGAAATTCTTATTATATAATTATTGAAAATTATAGATGTTAATGGTTAAAAAGATTCTATTTCACCAAATTTGCACGATACCAAGCTCATCCCTTATCTACTTTAATTAAAAACTTGAGAAATGATTGAACAACACTTTTTACATGTCATAAGCACCATTAAATCACAACAAATTTAAGATTTATGAACATTCTATTCATTCACCCTTTCCAAGTTGCCACAACTTCATATGAAAAAGACAAGACAAGTCAAGTTGCCACAACTTTGTTGGGTTTTGTCAAAAGTTTCTATCAATATTATTATGTAGTGAATGTCCCCTTCGTGGAGGGATCAATGTAATGTCCCGTCCAAGTGGTATCTAGTGATACGACGTAAAATAAGATTCTTGAGCGTTTACACGTGGCTGACCACGTGGACTGCAGGAAAGGATAATGATAAAAATGGCCTTGAAAGTGGTGAAAGGAAAATGATTTCGAAATTTGGAAATTCTAAAATTAAGATGACGTATGCAGTGACGCGATCTTAAGAAGTGTTAAGACACGCACTTTTCTTAATGGACAAGGAAACGGGGAAAAACGGTTCGGTGAAATCGGGCGAAGAAAATTATCCCGTTTCGTGCAGAAAACGGAAACAAGATGCACATGTGTAATCCCATAGATATTTTCCTCCAACGGTCCCCTCGAAGTATCCCGTTCCGTTTGATTATAATATTCTTTTAAGGAAATTGATTTCTACACGTGCCTCACAGTGGATTACTTGTGTCTAAGACATTGTGATAGGTCTTTTTCCATTGAAATTGAAATTGTACAGATTAGCTGCACAGAATTTTTAGGCTTAGCTGTCAAGGACTGAATGGTTTCTATTCCATTAAATTCATCGGGACACAAATGCCGCCGCCTCATCCCTTCTTTGTTGTTATTTCTTGGGAGTAGAACCTTGGTGCATGACAAGAAAACACCGTTTACAAAATCATATACATTGTTGGACCACAACCCATTTGATAACTCTTATAGAATATCAAATACAAGCTTATATATGATTTTGATGTTTCTATAGTCCACTATTATAATAACAACATTAACTTTTGGATAAAATTATGTAGGATTTGATAATTTTAAAATATATACAACTTTACTCAAAAGTTTATTTTATTACTATATTGATGTTATTATTTATTATATGTATTTATCATGAAATTTATGTAATCTTTATTATTATTATTATTATTTTATTTTTGCATGACGCGTATAAAAAAACATTTTGAATTGTTGGTCTTGTTGGGTACATTTCCCACATAATCACATTTTGCACGTTGTCGAATTTTAAAACAAAGATACGAGAGAGTACTTAATTGCTATGATAATAGTTTATTTATGTGTTTATTAATTATTAATAGAACATGTTGATTGATATGATATTATTGTATGCGTGTTTTATTGATTGATAATAATATATTATAAAGTTTCATGATTAGAAATGCAATATTCCATGATAAGACTAGATGGAATATTACATGCCCTTTCGATGTAAAGTCGGTAAAAAAATATAATCTATTTTCCATGACGATGATATTGGAGCTCATTGTTTCCCAAAAATTATAATTTATTTTCCATGCGTTACATAATTATAAAAAAGGTAACACAGCTTTTTTATTTTTGTACGACGTGTATAAAAAAGCATTTTGAATTGTTGGTCTTGTTGGGTACATTTTCCACATAATCACATTTTGCACATTATCGAATTTTAAAACAAAGATACGAGAGAGTACTTAATTGATATGATAATAGTTTATTTATCTGTGTATTAATTATTAATAGAACATGTTGATTGATATGATATTATTATACGTGTTTTATTGATTGGTAATAATATATTATAAAGTTTCATGATTAGAAATGCAATATTCCATGATAAGACTAGATGGAATATTATCTTAATTAAAGAGCATACATAATTATAAAATAGGTAATTTATATTATAGTTATAATATTAAATTAAGATTCTATGTAGACTCTAATAGTATGTAATATTTAATTAAAATTCTATATTGCTATATGTAGATTATCTTTAATAAATTTTACTTTGTTGAGGCGTTCTCTACAATGGAAACTAAACAACAAGTTGTTGGAGGTGGGCTATAATATCCGTGAGTGTTTTTATTTATTATTTTGACTTTAAATTTGTTGTTCATTTGATTGTTTCTAAATATGTTTTCACTTTATCTTGGAAAAGTCAGTACAAAAATTAGAATTTATTTTCCATGACGATGATATTGGAGCTCATTGTTTCCCAAAAATTATAATTTATTTTCTATGCATTACATAATTATAAAAAAGGTAATGCAGCTTTTTAATTTTGCATGACGCGTGTATAAAAAAGCATTTTGAATTGTTGGTCTTGTTGGGTACATTTCCCACATAATCACATTTTGCACGTTGTCGAATTTTAAAACAAAGATACGAGAGAGTACTTAATTGATATGATAATAGTTTATTTATGTGTGTATTAATTATTAATAGAACATGTTGATTGATATGATATTATTGTATGTGTTTTATTGATTGATAAGAATATATTATAAAGTTTCATGATTAGAAATGCAATATTCCATGATAAGACTAGATGGAATATTACATGCCCTTTCCAACATAAAGTGAAAGAACAGTGGGCACCACAGAAACATTTACAAAAAAATAGTAAAAAGACCCAAAAAAATATAAAGCCTTATCATAAACGTGTCTCTAACCAAAATTTGGAAGACCTTACCCATAAGAAATAAGGTCCTGCCAGTATATACAACATTTTGATCTAGTCCATTACAAAACTGATCTATGAATTGATCAGTTCAATTAATACATATTCACATATATATGCACATATTATCTTAATTAAAGAGCATACCTAATTATAAAATAGGTAAATTATATTATAGATATAATATTAAATTAAGATTCTATGTAGACTCTAATAGTATATAATATTTTATTGAAATTCTATATTGCTATATGTAGATTATTTTTAATAAATTTTATTATGTTGAGGCGTTCTCTACAATGGAAACTAAACAACAAGGAGTTAGAGGTGGGCTATAATATACGTGAGTGTGTTTATTTTTTATTTTGACTTTAAATTTTTGTTCATTTGATTGTTTCTAAATATGTTTTCACTTTATCTTGGAAAAGTCAAAAAAATTATAATTTGTTTTCGATGACGACTATATTGGAGCTCATTGTTTCCAAAAATATTCTTTCAAACCTTACACATCAATATAACTATACTAACTCTATTTAAAGCCATAAACATATCTTTAACTAGGATTTTTAAATGATGAAATTGAGGTTATATTACATTTTCAAAAAATATTAGAGATTATTCAAATAAATTGTTCGTGATATGAAAGTATGCTATCCAGGCCCACAATGAAAGCCTACGATATGAATTCTAAAAACATACATTAACCCAAAATAACTAATTGAAAACATTATAAAATTTTAATGCCCAAAAATTTGACATTCTAGGAACCATATCAATCCTTAAATAATTATCTCGAAAGTTACGACATTTTTTTTGTTTTAAAAAGGGTTACAAGGGTGTCAAACCGTAATATCCATTTAATTATCTCCTACCAACAATGTTACATTTCATATGATATCTCCTTTCTAAATTATTAATTAATTATTCCTAATCTAGTCCTAATGTGAATTTAATTATCATCACTAGATAAGTGTCCATAGAATCATTCCCTAAAACCTACAAGAAGGGTTACATTTTAAACTTAATACACTAGATCCCTAAGTGGCCCTATTCACCCATTTACACATACATTTGATTTATTTAAAAATTTACATTCATGATATGAATATTCTTACCCAACAATGGTGGGGTTGATTCTTAACCCTTGGATCAAAATAATAGGGACCACAAGATTGGATCTACCCAAAAGAAACCCTAACCATCCTTAAGGGAGTCTTCTAAAGCATTCCTTACCCTAAGCTCATTCATTTGTTTCTCTTTGGTTTGTAGGTTGAAGGAGTGGATGCCATGGATCAAGGGAAAGCCATGAAAGAATCTTCTTGGAATCAATGTGAAAGAAGAAGGGAATTCCAACCATTTGGCTTCTCCCTAAGGATATTTGAATCTTAGATTATAACATGTATTCTTAGTTATCTATAGAAATGCAAACATCTATCCTAGATCTGGTTTGAGATCTATTGTTGATTAGTTCTCTATTTTTATTTTTTTAAAAATTCATTGATGGTTAAGAAACTCATTTTGTAGATCAATAATCGATGCATATAAATCCCTATATGCGGGTTGGAGTATGGTAAAAAACATACATGGGCCTCAAGGGCTGGATCAACATTTAGATGGAGTTTAGATAAATAAGAGCCAATGGTTTGGCCAGAAATACATTATAAAAAAACAATCCATGCACAGGTGACCAACGGCGGTCTCTTGACCAAAGGCAGCCACCTCATGTTACCATTGTCGGTTCCACTACCGATGCCGGTTTACGAGGCATGAGTATATTTTAAATGCAAAGGATATTGGATTTGTACCAGGAGTAACTTATTATTCAATTTCATGATAGCATAACAGTCTCAAAGGTATCTGATTCAAAAAAAGCACCACAAATGTCTTTCAAGTTTGAAAAATTACAATTTATGCAGTTTATAGTGATCAATTTCGGTGACATGAATGCCAACAAGTGGTTTAGTCACCGACGCAAGCCATTCCTGTCAATTGAGTCTATTTTTATAAATTTTAGCACATCTTTTATATTTTGAGATCTACACTTTTCTAAATGAAATTTCCAACAATCCTACATTAAATTCGTGTTTATTGAGCAAGTCATAAAATCATTTAAGTTGAAATCTAAGCTAGGAGTTAAAATTTCAAAACTGTAAACATGAAATAGTGACCAATGTCGGTACTGAGTACACACTTGAAGCGGTTGAGGCCGAATCGACGGTCATCCAATTTGTGTAGGCCAAAGAGCTCTAAAAATGAATGTTTTAAGGAATATAGATATCAAGAGATAAATTTAACTTTAAATATATCAAAACTAGAGAGTGTTTAACTGTTTCAAACCAAAATAAAGCTATGACAACTTCCTAATTCATTTTGTGATCAAATATTAATATTTGCAACTCTCTTTTCTTTTTCATTACAAGTAAACTTTTAAACATGATATCCATTCTAATTCATTCCTTTACATACAACAATTTGAAGAGAAAGGAAAATACACATTCTTTAATGAACTTCCTTCAAATATAATAATACAACTTGGTAAATGAAACTTACAATGCAACTTTTCTTTTAAAATACAAGTCTACTAGTCTTCCACCTTAAGTGGGAATTATAATAAAATTTCTACAATGAAGGACTTATTTTGATTTCAATAAATACTACAAGTCCCAGGTCTTTGACAATAGCTCCACCATTTCTTTACTTTAGTGACAACTATAAAAAATGGTGGAGATGCAACACTCTCAACCCAACCAATAATCCAATGAGGATAAGAAGCTATCCTCCTCATTGCCCCCGAGCCCCAACCAAAATGCAATAAAGGATGGATCCAACTCATTACAACTATCACCAAGCTTCCACATCACAATACAAAATTTTAAAATTATTTCAAAACACATTAAACACAAGATATACTCACAAACATGAAACTATCAAAATACACAAGGCTTGAAAATGCAAAGCCAATGGAGAAAGGATCTATGGGGAGATCACTTATGCCTCCGAATGGGATTAGGTGCCCACCATAAAACCCTCCAAAACAAAACTCAAACCCTCTACAAAACTCTTATGCCTCTCTCAAGATCCTCTTATACCTCCCACATTATCTTATCCCTCCCTAAAATCTCTTATGTCTCCCTCAAAAGAACCAAGTAATAAATGCACACATTCTCTTATCCAAGTGGGGAACCTAACCTAACTCCATCCCAAAACATAAACTAAACTCTTATGAATCCCTACATATAAGATTCCATAGCCTTTTCCTACACCATACTTAGGAATTCTACCCAAGATCCCAACAAGCGCATACACCATTCACATACATGTAATACACACATATAAAATAAAACAAGTAAAAATATTGTAGCTCCTACCTTTCCATGGTAAGAACTTGATCAATGAATCACACTCCAAGCTCCTTCAAGTTCAATCCAACAATCACACTCCAAGCTCCTTCAAGTTCAATTCAACAAACACTCCAAAAACTCTTGAACTCCAAAATAGAAGAGCGCAAATGAAATTAAAACCCCAAATAAATAAATAAACTTACATAAATAGAAAAACGAAAGAGGAGGGTGAGGTGGCTCCATTTAGGATGCCGCATCACTTATTCTCAACTCCATGTCACAAGTCAAACCTCGACCCCAATGCACAATAAATTGGTGGTTGAGAGGAATGACAAGCCTCTTACACACACAAACCAAACCCACACCCTCTAAGGAAAAAATTAAAACCCATGTAAGAAAAGTGCAATAAATGTCACTTTTGTTTTACAAAACACATAATGGGGTCTATTTTTGACCCCCAATCCATATGTAGGATTGGTATATGAAATTAAGAGGTGTGGGAAAATAATAGCTTGTCCCACAAGCCTAAAAAAATGGCCCTTAAGCCCAAATTCGAAATTCCAAGGTAAGGTAGAGTGTAGAACACTCAAATTCAGTTACACTCAATCAAAATCACATAGTCCAAAAGACCAACAACTCTAATAAATGACTCCATTTGTCACATCCACAAATAACTTAATAACATGATTAATTCACTTAGTAAAGACACATTAATAAACAATGATTAAATAAATTACATCACAAATTAAATCACATCCTCCATAATTAAATGAAAGAAAAGGGAAAGAATTGCGAACAAGCCCATGGTCATAATTGGAGGTCATCCCCCATGGGGACCCCTAACAAAATAAAACAAACAAACACATTACATGAGTTTCCATGGTGACCTTCATTGTATCCATCTAGTATTCCGCAGATGGTTGGTCTCCAATCCCCCTTTTTATTGTTGTGATTTAATTACCTGCAAAATCACACAATACCTCCTTTGGCCTCATGGCCGCATCAAAAACATCAAAGATAAAATATATGCATATCAATCAATAAACATCCTCATATAGCTAAATCATCATCTCAACTAAACAATGCTATCATTTGTCTAAAATTTCAACATCTCAATTCTATCTTTTATCAATATCAACAAGATTACAAGATTAGTTCAAAAGCTATATCATAGTCAACATGACGAGAATTATGAATGTTAGTAATATATATGCTAACAACACATAATCATCATCAATATAAAATGTCTCTCTATGTATCTAAGAATCCACACAATCATACTATGAATCACAATCCATCAATAATCGAATATCTCTATCATCTAACATCATGCTAAACCAAAATGATATAATAACATCCATGTCTATAGTCAACAATGATCGAAATAAAAATATAATGAGTGTCAAAGAGGATTGGGCACGACAAAAACATTTAGACAAAAATAGTAAAAAGACCCAAAAATATGAAGCCTTATCATCAACATTTCTCTAACAAAAATCTAGTAGACCTTACCCATAAGAAATAAGGTCCCGCCAAAGATATAAAAAATTATCATCCTTGATTGGCTTTGTATTTTCCTCTTGGTCTTGACCATGTGATCATGAGGATGAAATAGCCAATGCTTGGTAGGGAAAATTATTTCCATGATGGGGAGGAATCCACTCAACCCAATGAAGAGTAAGATAACCTCAACCATCATGCTAAGTATGTCTAGAAGATTGGAAGTGTGCTAAAGAGACCAACAAGAATTTATATTGTCAACCATGGGAAAACATGGTGACAATATTTCTTATCCATTTTGCAAAGAATTATTTTGAAAATTCATTTGAGGTTACCACTTCTAATCCTTCCACTAAGGAATAGAGGAAATAATAATAGTTTTATGAAGTATCTACACAAGGATAGTATTAAAAATATCCTGAAGAGTCTCTTTATCACCATTGGGAAGATGCTATTTTATGTTTGGTTATATGTGAGGAGAAAAAAATTTATCATTTGTGTACGTAAAATGTAGTTTCTCATTTCCTCTACTAAAGAATTTAAGACATGCATCTTTAGAAATTTAGGAATATAGACATCAAGAAATTTAATAATGAGCAACCACCATATAGAATGTTGAATTATAGAAAATACTCCTCGAAATCCATTTTCATTTCACATTAGCTAAGGATTGATATTTTCATACACTTTTCATATAATATTAATAAAAATATCCAATCATATTGATAGGATATCTAATAATAATGTGGTCAAAAATTTTAAACCCTTTCAATACAACTTACCATAAGAAGCCCCTTCGATAATTTAATTCCATAAATTGACTTTTCAAGCTTCTTTTTCTTCACCGACATAATACATTTATCATAGATTTGTTAACCAATGTTTAACAACCTAATTCACTAAGCTTCTCAACAAGAAAACAAAATTACCAAGATACACTATTAAAATCATTCACATGTTTAGAACTCGCCAAAAGGAAATCTCTAGGTTTAAATGAATTTAACATGAAGAGTAATAAACAAGAGTTACAAGTGAAAAGTGTTGAGAAAAGGTAAACCTTTTTTTCTAGAGAGAGTTTATTAATTATCTACTATGAAATGTTTTTGCCACAAAATCAATGAAATACTAACAAAATCACAAAGAAGTAGCTTGGATTGCAAATGTAGTTCCAAGAAAATGAAATATTTCACCATTTTGAATATGTTTCCATTCATAGTTTCATAATAAGAAAGGTGAGAATAAATAAAGAATTTCTATAGAATTGATTCTTCCTCCACTATATGTTTGATTTCGATGGAAGGAAATAGGTGTTAAGACAATTCACGAGTTTTATTTGATATTGTTTTCAATTTATATAAGGGAAAGAAACTAATTATAAAAAAATTAGCATTGAGTAGTCGTGAAGTTTACAGTGGAGGGTAGGGAAATTCCTATAGCCATTCCCTACATTTTATTGTTTGACAATAGATAGCCATATATCCCCACAAAACACATATAACCCAAGTATTTTAGGGAAACCTTGTTGAATTGAGTGAAACAATTCATATTTCTCTGAATGGATTCGAGTTATTAAGAGGTATGTTGAAGCATTTGTAAAAATATTATTTATGATTAAATCTTAGATATTTTGGAATAGCTAAAATCAAATTTCGTTCAATATGGTCATAAAATTTGTCATAATATATTTTAATGAACATTTTTCATTGGTTAGATTGACTCACCCACTCAATTCATTTTTGCACATCAATGGTGTTGTTAGTCATATACCTACTTTTTATATATTTAAGTTTAGTTGAATAGGAATAAAATTAAATATATGTTATATGTGCAGTGATCGAGGATTTGAATATAATTTTGTAGGATACTATTCAAACATTAATTGAACTAGATTTTTGAATTAGTTTTGGATCACCCATCTTAGGGATGAACTCGATGTATCCTTTATTTATAAAATAACCAAGTGATTTGAAATAATCATTTCCTTTATTTAGAAAAGGCATTCTTACATATTGTCCCATTAAACCTTGTAAAATTCATAATGCAAGCCATCATAACTAGGTGACACTTTATCGTTGGCCAATTTCAAAATATCTCACATGTGTTCTCAATAGACCGAATCCTATCACAAATATAAAGTTGATTTCGATAAATATTGTAGGAAACCATCAAAAGACATTACTACAAAGATTTTTATTGGATGTAAAGAGTGATGCAATCTCATGTTCTTTCTCTAAATTTATAGAATTTTTTAGATTTCTCATATTAAATACAACCAAATATATGCACACTCTTTTCTTAATTGATAAGAATTCTCTTATTGGTGAAGTGTTTCCAAAGAAAATTAGAACGTTTTTTTTTTTTCGCAAAATTGTGGCTCACATATGTATATAAATGTCATGGATAAAAGGAAAACAAGATGCACATTACATTTTATTAAGATCTTAGTTAATGAAATTTATTTTATTAAGTGCCACAAAGTGGATTATTCCTACCTAAATCAATTCCTTAAGGAGTCCTATCACAAGTAACTTGTTTGAGTTTGATATTTCTTATGGGGGACCGTCAAAAGGAACTATTGGAAGTGCCTTAGTGTTGGAGGTAAGAAGTCAGGCAATCTTCGGGTATTTTTAAATTTATAACATTATAGGTGTGTCCCACTTGGTGGATAGAAAATAATTTTAAAAATAAATATTTAAAAATTAAGTTTTATTCGATAAATTATAGATGCATCGTTTCTTGGTATATTTACATTCTTAAAAATGTAATTTTGATCATTTTATATGTCTTGTGTCAAGTTTTGGTTATGGGACTCATTTTTTTGGTATGATAAAATATTGGATTTTTTTTTGGAGATAGTAGATTCTAGATTACACATAATTAAATAAATGCAACAAAAATCACATCCCATTTTGGGATCTCCAAATTTGATGTACGTGAAGGCTATCAATAGTCTTGATTAGATTAGTAATTTTTATTGGACAATTAATTAAATAAATATTGAAGTAAGTTTTTCTTAATAAAGTTGATTACTTGTTAGGAATCTTAATTTGTCTTGACATTGTTAATTACATCATTGTAACCTTATTTATCGCGGCATTATGCTCATGAGCAAACTGAAGTTATATATGTATAGTTGATTATGGTGGATGATGTTGACCATGAAGGTCTCACCTATGTGTTATTGAAACAAGACATTTTTTTATGCATCGAGTATGATAATCTTGTTTTAACAAAGAGACCTTACACTTGTAAACATTTATCATACCTTTTATCATGTATGTGGTAAGAAGATCTATCCTTTACCACAAGGAATTATTGTGTGAAAGGGTAAATTATTATTTTATTAGCCTTCCTCTTGTATTAGCATTACAAACCGTATGATAATGTATATGTACATCCTTTATTTCTAAAATTTACATTAGTTTGTAGTTAGACCGCCTTAACATATAACGAGCTCTAGTAATGTAAAGTGATATAGTGTGCATTATGTTATAAATATTATTGTTTCTAGTTAACCTACAATGATAGATGATCAAACAGAATAGTTAGCACTTTGTAATTCTAATGATAATGTTATCAAATTTTGTATGAAGACATGTAAACATGGTATTGTCAATTTATGGTGTATATAGAGTATGGTAATATCAATTGTTTAAAGGACCATGGTCTTGAGCTTGAAAAAACAATTATGTTGTTATAGTAACATTTCATGTTTGATTGAATTGTTTGAATTTATAATCAATACATTTTCTTGATTATGTCATTTAACATTGGCATTGAAGTATTTTGACATTCCTATTGAGGGTCATGATTGGTTGTTGAATTGGAAATTTATAATTAAAGTTGTTTCCAACATTGTGAGTTATGTGATTAATATATTATTGTTTTGATGAAGTATGGAAAATGAAGTGTAATTTGTTATGAATGGAAAATTAGATGTTTTAAATTTTGACCAATTTCTATCATAATGTTTAAATGAATTTTTTCTCAAATAATAGGAATTATATAACATTATCTTTAGTAAGTAATAAATGTTGTTTGACTTGGTCTATGAAATGATTACTATATTGGGATTGATCTCCTCCAATAGAAAGGTAAAGGTCTCAGAATTGACTGAAATACAGTATGAAATTAACAAAGTTTGGATTTCATTTAAAATAGGGTATGGACCTTTATGAGCATGCATTCATGTTCCTTGGGTGAGCTCATGGGATAAATTTGAAGCCATAACTAGTATCATAAGAATTTTTTATGCCTTCATGATCGAAGGTGTGGTCATTTATTTACCCTTAATACTATTTTCTAACCCCAAGTGCATCGGCCTATCACCTAGCGGGTACTGGGCGTTCACCTGAGGAATGCGCAGTTCCGAGCCTTTCCTTTGTGTGAGCTTTGTGAGAAGGTTCTGCCATTAATGGAGGATGATTTGCAAAAGTAAAAGTACATTCACTTATTTAAAAAGGTAGAAGGTGCAACTAACAGATCCACACATTAATGCATTACGAAACTAAATAACATTTATAAGAAGCATAATAAACTAGATCTAAGCCATGATAAGTCATATAACACGAGGGTTTACACCCATAAAGAAGTTATACGAACGAACCCACATATATATTGATTTAAAATAGTTTTGGTAGCCACATTACAGTCAAAAGGGTCATCTCAGACCATATATATTAAATGACAGAGACTTGTCTCCTACAAATCTTCCTGATATGAGACCCTAACTATACTTTTTCCTGCTCTAACCCTTGTTACAGATCCCAGTACCATACATATTCTTATGGCATCCCTTACAACCCTTGGCACTAAGTACTCTAAACCCTTAGTATTTCTGCAACACTGCATTACTCTCCTTCTCTTTCTTTGCATTCTCCCTATGTGTCTATCTCTATCTTCTCTAATATGTTTGTCTCTGCACAAGAATTTCTTTATATAAGATCAACACCCATCACCATGCCGTATATAAACATAGGTCACGTGCCAAGTGTTGATGCAGTCCTTCATTGGTGAATGATTATCCCTCTGCAAATCATCCACTCTCTCAGTAATGATATCTTACGGGAATATTCCTGTGGGAATATCCTTTTCTTGACCTCCGAGGTTCTAAGACGGATCCTTATCCACTCATCGTGCCTAGTTAGATCCTCATGCTTTTCATCAAGTGACTCTAGAATGCCAAATATGGCTAAGTCCTTTAAACCTATGTTTTTCCTCCCTTGTGCGCCCTAGTTTTACTTAAACCCCTTTGTCCTGGGCACTTTCCTCTGAGCGCCCTTCTTTTCACTAGTCATACGAATGTGCAACCTTTGGTACTTAGCCAATATTTCAGGGCCCAAAAGTAGGATTTTGTAGATCTCATGTGGTTAAGTCATTCGAGTCGGTGTTTTCACATGACCAGTATAACCCTATTTCATAAGGGAGGCACTATTTGTTTTTTTGCATGCATTTTCAACTGGAGTTTGTTTAGTTTTGGTGTTTCCTATTATTAACTATGATCTTAATGGCACTACA
The DNA here is from genome assembly GCA_018340775.1 of Taxus wallichiana var. yunnanensis. Taxonomy (NCBI): domain Eukaryota; kingdom Viridiplantae; phylum Streptophyta; class Pinopsida; order Cupressales; family Taxaceae; genus Taxus; species Taxus wallichiana. The sequence continues at coordinate 164,812,695 of CM031241.1, forward strand.
GTGTATGGATGTTCTATTCAAAAGAGACTATTATTTTTTAGACGTATGAATTTGGACGAGTTTTGGAAAATTTATAAAAGACCTATTCGGGAAAATCTTTGAGGACCAAATTGTATTGGTAAATCTCTCCAAGATGGCATATTTTTTTATTGGATGACAAATAAGGTTGAATATTTCTAAGGCAAGACTTCCATTCATGTTTTTCAAGAATGTTTAACCTTACTTTACCTTAAACATTAGCTAATGCTAAAATGATGCATGTGTGTTTCTTTCTTGGATAACATACATATATGCGATATGTTTATTAGTTATGGTTATGGATGAATGAATTTTGAATATGTTTTTCATGTACATACATATTATGCATGTGTTCATAAACAAATAGGTACGAGTAAGCATCCATGGTTATCGATTTCTCTGTACTTTTCCCTACTTGATTTTGGGTCATAATCCATTTGTGTAATGCAATGCCCACAATTTTGACGTTCCAAAACCAAATTAATATTTAAAAAATTGTCTCGGAGGTTGCAGATTTTTTTTTAATTCTGTTACAAGGGTGTTAAACCGTAATATACATTTAATTAATTCCAGCCAATGTTACATTTCATAGGATAGATCCGGTCTATATTATTAATTAAATATTATGAATCCAAATCTAATATCCATTTAATTATTGTTATCTCAAATTTTCCCCCAAAAATTGATCAAACACAATCCCATATAGAATAAAATTGAAGGGTCAGTTTAGTCATGCGAGTCCACATTTTAGATTCAACAATGAAGGGCTGTGTCGTTGATGGAGGATAAAACTACATCAAAGGAGGGCAGAGGCTCACAAGAGAAAATCGAGAGAACAAGCTCGAAGTTTTCAGACTTCACATATGATTTGACTCGAGGCCCAAATTGCCCAAGTATAGAGAAAGTTAGTGGAAGGTGCCGGTGCCTCAATGGCGCAACTCCATAGGTCAAGACCAAAATGTGGTCCCTAAACGAGCGCAAAGGAGCCACATTCCTCATCGACACAATTACATGGGGAGAATCCAAAGTGGGGACCCCAAATAAGTGCTAGCCCTCCACGTGGTCAAAGCCTCAAAAAGTTAAATTGGCTAGTGAAAAGTCAAAATGGGGCAGAGCCAAAGGAAGGTGCCATGCGTCAGCTCATTGTATCTTCAAATATCAACTCCGAAGGTGGTCCCCCAAACTAGCACCAGCCCTCCATGTGTCCAAAGTTCAAACAAAAGGGATAGAGCTGGCCATTTAATCTGCTAATAATAAGAGGGTCAGCGGAAACCTCCACGTGTCTCATCGGTGCAAATTCAAAAGGATAATCCCAAATAAGGACCCTGAACTAGCACCAACCCGCCACATGGTCAGAGCCCAAAAGTTGAACCGGCCCCAAATCGATTAAGTATAAATGAGTGAGTGGAATCCTCCACTTGTCTCATTGGTACAACTTCAGAGTTATAATCCATAGGTAGACCCCAAATGAGCATGAAGCTTCCACGTGCGTCATCGGTGCAACTTCAAAGAAAGAATCAAGAGTGGGTTCGTAAATGTGCATTGAGCCTCCATGTGTGCAAGGTCAGACATATGGCCCCACCAAATATAAGGGACTTAGCCAAAAATAAATAAATATGGTAGAGCCGTGGAAGGTGCCATGTGCCTCATCGGCGCGCAATATCAAAGGCACGGACAAAAAGGTAGTCTGCAAATGAGTGCCAACCCGCCAGGTCAAAGTCTGAAAAGGAAAGGTCGGCCGTTGAAATGTCCAAAAGCCTGCAGAGGCCTCCATGTGTCTCATCCACGCAACTTCAAAAGTAAAATATGGGGACATAAATGAGCGTGAATCCTCCCCGTGTCTTGAGTTAGGCACAATGTCTTCACAAATAGGAGGGACTCAGGAAGAATAAAAAGGAAACTAAGGAGCCCGCAGAAGCTGCCACGTGTCAGTTTGGCGTAACTTCAAGAAAAATAGGAAGGGGATGAATCTTCAAGATGCGCAAGGCTACCGCGTGGGTCTTTCACGGATGGACTCTTTTAACTATTGTGAGCCTATGTCCCTGATCTTGAAACAACCATATATTTCAAATGAAAGATCAGATTTGAGTGGGAAATGAATTTTTGGAGAGCTCTTGCACTTCTTTACTCACTTACCACCATAAATGTTTCAATTTTCCATTTTCAAGGTCGTCAAGTCTCCCACCTACCACCATGATGAAGAATGGGCTTCCTTTCTTGCCCAATAAGGGATAATGATGGGGGCATGGGTGTTGCATCGAGACTCATCAGTGTGGTAGGTGGATTCAATGTTCTTCCAGGGGTGGTTGGAGTAGAGTTTTAATTCTTCCCTCTCTCCTCTCATTCTTGTATATATTGTAAAGGAGGGGCATTTTTCAAGGATTGGTCATTGTTTCTCTCCTACCCCCTCTCTCTTTCTTCCTTAGGGTAGAATGTGTAGTATAAGAATCTTCTCTTGGCTCTATAATGGCATTTTATTGCCTCTTGCCCATTGATGATGTACTTAGTGAATTATGGAGAAATAAAATATGTTTTGTGATGCATCTTATCCATCCTTTTGTTATTTTACTGTCTCTTCTTGCCTCTCGTCATTGTAGGGTATACTTGTGCATACTACGATGCCTATGGCAAGTTACTCGGGTGATGTGCTTAATGGGACGAAGTGGTGTTCTATATGACATTTATCTTTGGTTTGTGATGCATCTGTCCATCCTCTCCATTGCTCACCTCTCTCCATTTCAGGAAGTTGGATTTGTGATCAACCACTTCATTTTCATGTGTATCATCACTTAGTATAGGCTCTATTTTGTATGTATTTCTCCCTCTCCCTATCTCCTTTGAAGGTTAGATTAGGATTGGACAGGTTTTCCCAGCAATAGAGTAGCTTGTGGCAAGTAGTTTAGGAACAAGAAGCCAACTTTCTCTAGAGGGCCATCTCAAGTCTGCAAGTCCCACATCTTGAGAGATGGTCCAATGTTACGTAGATCACACCAAATGCCCCCTCAGATCCGAGGCCATTCGGGGTTGATGTGATTTTGCATCAACAATTTTGGCATGCCCAGTGGGATAGGTTTGAAGAACCTTACCACTTCATTTCATCAATTTGATGTGTTCTTGGTGAGATTTAGCCTTTTGAGGCACATATAAAGCACATATGGAGATCCCATCTCGGTCAACAACCCATCTTTGAATTTTCGGACCTTCTCCCATCCGTTTTCATCCATTATTCTTTCCACACCTTTCAATTTCTTCAATCCCATGAAGTTGTGCAATCATGACTTCATTCCCAACTTGGAATTCACACTTGCGGTAGTAGCAATGTAGTCCACCTCCAATGTATTTCTCAACTCATCCAGATCAACATTATGATCGTGGTCCGAACCATTATGCTTACCCATATGAGCGGGGTCAAAACTAGTTTGGAATTGGAGATTATCATTAACAAGGGTATGCATACGGGAAATTAGTCAAACCGAGAATGTTGTTTTGCTTTAGAGAAGATTCAAAGAATAGAGGCACACATGGTGCATTCAAGGGATATAACATAGATGAAAGCATCCAGGATTGGTTGCAGGGCACCTTGTTCATGGGTTGGACCTTTTCCAAGACAATACACTCACAGGAGAAGCTTGACTTCATGATTGAGATGCTACCCCAACTTACATAGTGGGATGAGGAGATAGAGGCCTACAAACTTGGTGTTAGGGATCCTTGTCAATGGGTAAGTCTTGCACCATCATCTAGTGATTTCCTCTCCATTCCTCAAGTAACACCATCTCAACACGGCTTCATTCCCAAGCTCTCCATCTACTTGCCCCAAGTGTTGGTTTCTCTTCTCCATCCCCTAGTCTTCCATCTCACCTCAATTCTTCTACCCTTTTCCCTTCCAGATCCAAGTCCCCTCCACCACAAATAAGGAAACAACTAGTGGAGACCCCACCCACCACTCCTCCTACTCTCCCAAGTCCATGTCAGGGAGAGACTCCAAAACCAATCAAGGAGAGAAACAAGAAGAAGAGCCAAGAAAAGAAGAAATGATAAAAAACTTGGTAAGCTTGGCTCTTAGATTCAGAATTAAAAAGATTCCCTTGTTGGTTAAGCCCATGGAGGAGGCTGGGGTCAAGCCACAAGTGGTGGAAGCTTCAGCTACATCAAAATCATGGGAAGAATAAGCTACTCAAAATCGAAAAGGAGAGGATTACATTCTGGTTGTGGAGGAGAACCATGTAGTTTAGAGGCTCCAAGTGTGGAGCAGGACACTTAAGAACCTTCAGTTCTTCCTCCCACTTCATCTCTTTCAAGATATAATGTCGAAGAAGAGTTTGAGATTTCAAAATTCATGTTTGAAGATGAGGGGAACCATGGTGAGAAAATTTCAGATCCGAAGGACACCATGGAGGAGGTTGAGCACATATAGCAGGACAACAAGGAGGCAGATTATCTGTCTAACTTGGAGGATTGATTTGATGGAGAGGAACCCATGGAGATCACATAATTTTATCCTCCATCATCCACCTTCCAAGCACATGAGCCTGCTACCATGAAGGAGAGCATTCAAGAACAACATCCTGCACTTCATAATAGCCCTCTAGAACCAAGGTTGGAAGATATGAATATTCCATGTTATTAACAAGAGAAGGAAGGGAAACAACAAAAGGATGTCATCATATCTCCCACACCATCCACCTAAGAAGGTGCAGTAGGAAGAATCCAATCTTAGAGTTGAAGTTCAAAACCATGGGCACATCCATCGGATCGGTCGTGCCCAATTAGGTACTTGGCTTCATTAGAGCTAAGGGAGAAACCAAAACAAATCATGCCCACTTCAGGGAATGAGGATGAATATCAAAGCACCAAGGGTCACCATAAACACCTCTAGGAGTCCAATGCCAATCAGATTGAGGAGGTATTTTCGATTGATGTTGATACCTTGATGATTTGGGTGGAATATCGACCTCTTGTCAGTTTTTCACTCATACAAGTAGCCATATTTAGTGTCAAATAGTTTACATGGCTTCCATTGGAAGAAAGGAAAGATACTTCTCCCTACCGATTCAAGATTTGTTTGAGTCCCCTTTGCTTTTGGTTAGTTTAGGTTAGTTTAGATTTTTTTCAATAGAAGAAGTACTTGTGCACACTTTGCATGTTCCACTTAGGGCATGTATGATCTTCCCCTTTGTATATAACATGTTATGGTGTTTTGTTTCTCGTGCACAATCCATTTTTGGGACAGGTGAAAGCCCCTAGTCAATACAATTTTCTACTCTTAGAAATCTCATCTCCATGATTTTCTTGAAAAAATTGAGAGTGCAAACAATGAGGCAAACTCAAGGTCACCAAGCGCAAGCACTCGGGCTCATGGTTTTAGGGACATGAACAGTACCAGGCTATCATTCGTGACTCCATGCCCAATGGATGCAACAAGGGTACTAATCTCTTCATCTAGTAGGAAGATGTCCCCATGAGTCGCCAAACTGTTATCTCAATTTTTCCCCGACAAAATTAATCAAACACGACCCATACGAAGAAAATCAAAGGGTCGGTTTAGTCATGCAAGCCCACATTTCAGATCCAATAGTGAAGGGCGGGGTTGACAATGGAGGATCAAAAATGTCAACAGAGGCCGGATGCTCATAGGAGAAAATTGGAGAAGAAGCTCAAAGTTTTCGGACTTCACATACGATTCGAATCGAGGCACAGAATCGTCCAAGTATAGAGAAAGTCGGCGAAAGATGCCACATGCCTCAATGATGCAACTCCAAAGGTCAAGACCAAAAGGTAGTCCCTAAATGAGCACAAAGGAGCCACGTGCCTCATTGGTGCAATTCCAAGGGAATAATCCAAAGTGGGGATCCCAAATGAGCACTATCCCTCCACGTGGTCGAGCCTCAAAAAGTTAAATTGGATGTTAAGAAGTTAAAATGGGGTAGAGCCAACAAAATGTGCCACACATTAGCTCAACGTATCTTCAAAGATCAACTCCGAAGGTGGTCCCCTAACCTAGCACTAGCCCTCCACGTGTCCAAGGTCCAAACAAAAGGGACAAGGCTAGTCATTGAATCAGCTAAGTATAAGACGGTTAGCGAAAACCTCAATGTGTCTCATTGATGCAACTTACCAAGGTGCAACCTAAAGAATTACCTTGAACTAGTGCCCGATCGCCAAGTGGTTAGAGCTCAAAATTTGAACTGGCCCCAAATCAATTAAGTATAAAGGAGCAAGCGGATGCCTCCACATGTCTCATCGACATAACTTCAGAGTTATAATCTAGATGTAGACCCCAAACGAGCACAAAGCTTCCACGTGCCTCATCGGTGCAACTTCAAAGCAAGAATCAAGAGTAGGTTCCCAAATGTGCACTGAGCCTCCACGTGTCCAAGGTTAGACATATGGCCTTGCTAAACAAAAGGGACTTAGCCAAAACACAAAGAAATAGGGCAAAGCTGCGGAAGGTTCCATATACCTCATCGGCCCAATTTCAAAAGGCGCGACCCAAAAGTTAGTCCCCAAATGAGAGCTAACCCACCACGTGGTCAGAGTCCGATAATGAAAGGTCGGATGTTGAAAAGTCTAAAATCTTGCGGAGGCCTTCGGTGTCTCATCCATGTAACTTCAAAAGAAAAATCTAGAGGCATGTTCCAAATCAGCGCGAAGCCTCCACGTGTCTCGGGTCAAACACATTGTCTCCATTAATAGGAGGGACTTAGGAAGAATACAAAGGAAACAGAGTATCCCACCGAAGCCATCACGTGTCGGTTCGTTGTAACTTCAAGAACAAGAGGAAGGGGCTGAATCTTCAAGATGCGTGAGGTTGCCATGTGGGTCTTGCACGGATGAAATCTTTTAAATATTGTGAGCTCATGCCTTTGATCTTTAGATAACCATATCTTTCAACCTAAGCTCAGTTTGAGCGGGAAAGGGATTTTGGAGAGATCTTGGCACCTTTACTCACCTACCACCATTAATGTTTTGATTCACCATTTTTGAGGCCGCCAAGTCTCCTACCTGCCACCATGATGAATAATTGGCTTCCTTTCTTCCCCAGTAAGGGAAAATGATGGGGGCATGGTTGTTTACAGTGAGACTCATCATTGTGGTATTTGGATTGAATGTTCTTGTAGGGGTGATTGGAGCGAGTTTGAATTCTTCCCTCTCTCCTTCTCTCATTCTTCTATATATTGTAAAGAAGGGGCATTTTTTAAAGGGTTGGTCATTGATTCTCCCCTACCCCCATATCTCTTTCTTCCTTAGGGTAGAAAGTGGTCATGTCATTCACCTCAAATCTTGCCACTCCCCATGCATATCATGTTTGACCTCAATGCTAAGGAGCAAGATATTCGTTTGAAGCTCATACCTCATCAATTAATCAGCTTTCCATCTTCTCATTGTTATCCTCCTTATTGGCTTAAAAATTATCAAGTTCATCCATATTAAAATTATTATCGAATCAACGGAGATAATGAGAATGATTGTTATGCTTTATAATGAATAATCAAGAACCTTCATGTCAAGGTTTTATCTCATTCATTGCACAATGTTTTGTTTTATGGGCCTCTCCACATGTTACATCTTAATGGGTTTCTAAATCTGATTCACCAATGTAGAATGAGCATCATGTCATCAATTCTAACGCTTCTTCATTTTTCACTCGAGTGTTACCTATGCAATCTACTCAAATCAAGGAACCACCTCTCAAAATTAATCTCACTTAGCCTCCTCTCAAGTCATCTACACCGCTATATAGTCAACCTAATGAACCTCCTCTAAAAATAAAGTCAACACCTCCTCCTACTGAGTTTACTATAACACTACCAAATATTTCACCAATTCAATAGCCAACTTTTTTTTTAAAAAAGAAATCGTTCTTTATTTTGATCCTCAAGATGCATTTCAAACTCTACCACATTGTGATTGTACTTATTGTTTCATTTTTCTATACCCAGTATTGGCCCTCTCTCTTATCATGATACAAATGATGCTCTCCCATAATAGTATGGTACCTCTCATGTACCCACATAGATCTCTACCATTGTCACACTTGGGGGATATCACTCATATTCTCCCCCTTGCATTGTTATTAAATGTTTCTATCATCTCATGCACTTGACACTTCATGCTTAAATGTCTAATATCTCCAAAACATCAATAAAAACCACATGATACACTTGTATTATCATTACCCAATGATGAGCTCTAGTTCGCTAGTTAATAATAAAGCTGTTGAGGGTATAAATATAAAACAAACCTCATTATAATCACTCACTCTCTACACTTTGATGATCATATATTTATAGTGCAAAGTCTTATTAAGACCATTTCCCAATGACACTCTTTTTTATGATTCATTCTCAACCGCAAAGGGTGTTTTTATAAATGAACATCATCGGAGACATGCTCATTTACATTCACTTGGGGGCATGCTGATCCTATCACACCGACACTACATTCCATTCCATTTCACACTCACAAAATACTACATATCTTGGTTGCATATTTTTCTAGCTTACTTATTGTCACACGTACGGTGTTTCTTACTATGTTAGACGGATACTTTGTATATCATTATATTTACTATATACATATGCGAGTTCACTTTCCTTTTAGCCGTGATCATGTAGTTTACACAAAACTATTACATGAAGCACATATTCTTGACAATGATACCCTTACCACCCCATAGTTATTCAGGGAATCTACTTCTATACACATCACATATGCTATTCATTCGATTTATACTACATCCTATTTTCACTAGCACACTATTCTATCAAAACATACATTTTATCTCTTGAACATGTTAATGGATGCTTCATGTGTGACGTTTTTTTATAAGAACTCCTTCTTACCATAGTTGTCTCGAAATCTTGCTTGTCATTGTCTATCTCTGCTCATCACTTTTTTGCTTTTTTGGGGATTTTAAAATTGTCATGTGTGCACATTGTAGGTTTTTGCCACTTCATTCTCTATTGTTTTGCAACATCATGAGTGATATCACATTTATTCAACCCAATTTTCACTTTCTACTTTTTCTACTCACTTTCTAGCTTACATTTTATCTTTTACATGTGTGTTTATTGTGTTTTCCCAAAGACTTGTTTCTAGTCACTTTTCTTCTTGTCCCTTGGTTTATACCAAGCACATTCCTTTCCCCTTGTAGGGATTCATTTCAAGACAATGTCTAGTCCTACTTTGGGTTGAATACTTCTAGTGACGTTGCATGTGCCCAAACAAGCGGGCCTTCATTTGGTGAATGAATCACCCCATATAGTGATTTAAAGTCACAATACAATTAAGTTCAAAACACAGTCAGTAAAATATTTTGTCACAACAACATCCAAGAACATGACTTGAGTCTTTAAGACGGCATAATCACCATCACCCATACACAAATAGTAGCACCAAGTGCCCATGGCCCTTCTAGGGTGCCTATGAGTAGGGGGAAGTTACATATTTTTTCTTAGTCTAACATAGTTCACAACATTTTTCACAAAGGATTTTAATGGACAGACACGAGTCCATCGATTTCGACATCTATACACTACATGTTTTTATACTTTCCCATTGGATCAAAATGAATCAAAATTTATCATATTCTTTCACACCATCTATAGTGGTGTTTACACTTCAAGAAGTATTTAATGGTTGGAGAATATCACTACACCTTTCTCCCTACACTTCTTCTTCTCTTGGCATGAGATCTTCAAAAACCCATACTCGGTCTGAATTAGCGTGAAATCTCAAAAAAACTTGTTCTTCTAGGAAATATTCAAGTTCCTTTCAATATCTTTCACTCATCATGGATCAAGTGCACATGTTCCTTTTTTCATTTTTACATACTTTTTACAAACTTTTTACTCATTAGATAAAAAATTCACATAGATGACTTTGACTACTTGTTCATTCTTCTCTTTTGCAGGTATTTCATTATGGGAAACAATAACCATATAAATCACACATCATCACACATAAATTTACACCAAAAAGGTAAAATGTGACATCTACACATAAGCTCTCACCATAGCATCATCAACATCATTTCTCACTTCCTCTTCTCTAGCTTTCATGCTTCACTTTTGTATCACTCCATGATTTTTCTAGTAGCCTCATCATGGTCCTTGTCATCGATATACATAGTAATCAGTGCACATCTCTTATCTACTTTATGTAATTTAGCTTTCACTCAAAAACATAAAGTGGGGGAAAATGTAGACACTAAATCACACACTTAGGGTATATTTATAGTCTTTGATCACATACCACTATTCATATGATTCCTACACAAGAAAAGTACTAATTGATCACTTTCGTTGGCATTTTTACTTTCTTTTTGTTTTCCTTTTTGTCTCACACGCCTTCTTGTCTAGTCTTCCTTTTGATGATTCGGAATTTCGACTCTGCACACCAACACCTGGGCACGATGCTGTAAAGAACAAGGCATCCATGTCCCCTATGTGTTCTCCCATCCTCTTTATATCTTGCTCACATCTTTTGGGTCTTTTCTAGCAGTTTGGGCATCTTAATTCTCAATAGTCGCATTTTAATGGTTAATTACGAAATTAAAACAAGGGAATCATATAAATACAAAGATATGTGATCATAATAAAGGAAAAAACACCAAGCATCTCCTATCTCCACCTAACGTTGCATTCAAATACATTTATAAGAGCATTTAAGCATCAATCTAACATTCTAAAAATAGAAAGGGACCGCATTCTTCTTACGCACACACTTCATAGGAGGGGAAGTTTATTTTTTCATGCACACATATATCTACATTTATACATCTATCTATTTCTCACTATCATGTGTGACTCGCACAAGATCCACCTAGGGTAAGATTCGACACTTACACACATAAGCGTATGGATTACAAATGTTGTGCAATATCTAGATCATAAGTTCACTCGTCGGGTGGCCCGGAATGGTCATTACAACTCTCCAATTACATCTTTTTATTTTTAATATTTGATGTGCTTTGGGGTTTTCCAAGATAACATTTGTTTTGTAGATTACATGTGAATTCGGTGATCATATTACGACATACAAGTAACCAAATATAATATTTGTAACTCCAACCCGAGAAAGATTCGAACATGAGGACCTGCCAAGACATTTGAGCCTAGATCGGGCTAGTAGAGCATCGAGAAAATCTTGACCTTTTGTAGGAGGCTGGTGTTCACCTCATCTAACAATTAAACAATTTTTGAGGACGGTTATGACATTTTGTATTACCATTTCATAAATTTTGCATCTTAGTAATTTTTCAAGATCATTGCGAAATAAGATAAATAGTTTGTCCCTTAATTTTCACCTAGGGTTTTAAATTTTAGTTGTTTATTTGTTAGGTCAAAATATACACTTTATTTCATATTTAATGCACCATAACTTAATTGAGGTTTTAGCAATTTATATTTCTATATTTTCTTAATTAATTACATGCCAGTCTTATGTGAAGAGTCATATATAATAGTGTTATTGAAATTTACATACAAAATTTGACTACTTTCCCCAAATAATAACCCCTTCCGATTCCCCCTTTCTCACATCTAGCTCTCTTTCATAGTGGTATACCCACATTGCCCTGAAATATTAAATTTATTTTCAAAATAAGAGTCTAAATTACATATATAGAAACACAAACACGAGATGATTGTATGATCTATAATATGGTAAATCACTCTTAAATAAACAACATACCGTATGATGGAACAATGAATCACCACTCTCCTTTAGTCACTTTGGAGGTCTATTTATAGAATAATTTGATGGATGTCTAAGATATACAATATCATCTGGATATCCTATCTATTTACAAAATATTGTTAAGATTAATCAATGTATACAAGCATCCATGTTTTTAATAAGAAAGCATTCTTTTAGGATTCTTGTAAGATCTAGTGGGAATAAAATTATATTCATTCCATAATTTGATTCAATAAAGAGTAATTGAGAAATATGTAACAAAATCAAACAAAATGGTATCATGTACTTGAAATTCATATATACACTCCTTTTATCATAGAAAATTATAAATGAGACTAATTTTACCTTACTATTATGAAATGTTCACGATATGTATGCAATCTTTTTATGAATTCAACAAAATATGTCGCTATTCAATACATTAGGTATATTGTAGCTTTCTCAACTCAACACAATATTTGTGAATAAATTTTGTAAAGTTCCTCTTAAAAAGGACACGAATCCTTTTCAAATAACACTTCGATACTAAAAATAATCGTAATGATAGCTATCCTAGTAATTGTTTCCTTGTGAGTTTTTTTTTTTTGTTGTCCAACTGTGGATCATTATTTGGCTATTTGTTTTCTATTGGGTTGTTTGCCTTTGTTTCTTTGTTGCATATTTTCCCCATTGTCTCTTGGTATCCCTTTAAAGAAAAAAAAAATTATATTTCCCTATTGTTATGTAAAAGGGTGAGGTCCTTTCCAAAACTTCCGTTACACAAATATAAAAAATAATATGTCACTTTTAATTCTTAAATGCAAATGCAGTTTTTAGAAGTCAGACATTACTAAAGACAACCTCACGCCATAGACATAGGACAAAGAAATCTTTGCAAGGGAAGTTACACGATATATTGAGCCAATGTGAAAGACTTAGGATGTTACAAAAAAATGCTGACTTAATGTTACAGTGTATAATCGACAATTATAAGATTGTAAATTTAAATCTGACTTTAGCACTCAAAATATAACACTTTGGCAATAGGTTGGGAATTTAATTAATAAAAATGTTGTAGTGGACACACTACAATTTTACTATTGTATTTTGAAATGAAAATGTGATTGATATTGTAATAATATTTGTCAAAACTAAAAATATTCATGTAATTGCATATAATTGGGAAACATTAAATCCAATCATTAGCATCAAATAATTTTTTTAAATCTAAAATATATTTAAATATGTAAATAAATACATCTCTAACCAATAGAACATTATATTAATAAAAGAACCATTTCTGGTTTAACCCTTATTTACATAAACACATTACATATTAAACTTTATGTCGAAAATGAAACAAGAGTGTGTAATAACTTTATTAATCAAGTCTATCTCAAAGGTTAAATTGTTCAATGAAATGTTCATTTCCTTAAGCTTCACATTAGTAACTCAACAAACACGTTACACAGACAATCATAGACCTCCCTTTCTCCTGGTCTGTTTGTCCACAATTTCCCTAGCAGTCTCTTTATCTTGAATTCCAGATTTTGCCATAGTTAAGGTGGCAAATAACTACAATGGATTGAATTATTGTCTCGTCTGCTACTGTTCTGAAATAATTCAGGACATAGAAATATATGAAATGACGCACGCAAACAGAGATGAAATGATTGAAACTGAAATATTAACTTTAAGATATTTGTCTGTTGCGTGCAGTGATGGAATCCTTATCTCGTAAATGTGCAAGTGGGGGTTTGTGCTAGGATTCAAGTTGTATGTGGGCCTCGCTGCTTTTATTGAAAATAGGCCTGGTTGTTTTGGATGGTTGCTTTTTATTGAAAATCTGGGCCTGGTTGCTTTTTAGGTGGAGACTCACATCTGTATTTTGGCATATTGCAGTCTTCTTGGTACAGTAAACACAATAAATTACCAAGCAATTTTGTTTGGTGTTTTGGTGTTTTGTTGTGGATTAGATGAAAATATCTATTTGGGTGTGTTCGGTTAAAGCATATACATGTTATTATATTATGATTTTACTGTAATGGAATCTTCAGTTTCACTAATGTAATGGGTGATTAGTTAGTGAATTGGTATATTTGTTTGTTCAATTTTTCCAATTCTTTCATTATTTCGTAGCTTTAAAAAGACTCAATCAATTACCTTTAATTATATAGAATCTAATTTAATTGTTATTACTTTAATTCCTATATACTTCTTTATAATTGTTTGTAAAGAATTCTCATCCTTATTTATGAATTTTTAATGAGTTAGAATGTTGTCCACTCAGTCCTAGTAAGATTGTTTAGATTGGACAAATAATGTTTTCAATAAGACTACTAAACTGATATTTTTAAACTAGTCCAAACTTTTTAATTCTCATTAAAAATATAAATGACTACTTACTTGCTCATTGGCTCACACACAAATTTTATAATTTTGTCATCTTAGACTCGTGATTTTAATAGAAATACCTTTTTCAAAAAAATATCTTCACGTGGGATGAGATTTACATTAATTTTTCCCTCTAAAAGTGATATATTTAGGCCATGTAGCTTTAGCTTTTAATTCATGTAATTAGACACAACTTAACTCAACAAATAGGTTTGTGTCAAACTTGAATGAAATAGACATTTTATTTTCAAGTGGGATATGACTCGATAATTCATGTATAAAAACTTTCACAACACTTGTTTTCATTGTCAAAATTTATATTAAAATATTTTTGTTTGTTCGTTCATGGATCACTTTGACCCCAAGTCAATCTCTCAAAATTTGTGGTGGATGAGAAGCATGAGGGATGGATTAATTTTGATAGTAAAACAGTAGTGGTAGCATTAAAAACTATGAAGTGAGTAGTGTTATACCCACCACTAGACGAAAATAGTAACGTAGAAAAGTTCATCCTAGTATCACCCTTGTCTAACCCAAACTTGCATAGTCTATCTTCACAAACTCCTACTCAAGAAATAGTTTCAAATTGTGTTACATCTTGATTGATTCCTCCTTATGTATCTCCTTAATGCAACTTGTCGCAAGGTGGTAGAGAGTCAATAAAGGGAGACAATGGAGAAGAAAAAACTCCACATAATGGGTTAATATTCTAAGCCAAACTAGAAAACTCTATAATTGATAAATAAATTTGCTGATGCCAAACAAGGAAACTCTATTGAGAATTAAATTTGTGACATTAGTAGACATGGAGGATCAAGGGAAATTACATTGGAATGATTCCTCTCTATGAATATTAAGTAATGGACTATTGCGAGGCTTACATAGTCCTACGGGAGAATTCGCATTTTAGCACTTTTCTTGAATGTTTTATTACATACTATTTGGTTTGACAGAAAGCAATTCACTACCTCTCACAAGGAAATGGATGTAAGTGTTAATAGTTGGATTTATTGTAATATCATGTCTTCAAATATTATGTTTTATTTCATGTGGGTTTCATTTAATGGTGATTTCTTTTTTAAGGACTTAGTAATGTTTATTGGACAAATGATGGCATGAAAATGATGGTGTGGGTTTTGATGACAAGTTTCCTATTTCCAACTATCGAATATGAATGATTTTTAGATAATGGAATCCCTAAAGATAAGGAAGGAGATGTTGTAATATGATATTACATTGGACACAATGAAGCTTGGTTATATACATTTTGCTTTGGAATCTCACATATTTTTCTAAGTTTTGGCCTAATATTTGTAACTATTTATGTTTTATTTAGTTCCATTGAATGTTAGAGGATTCCTTATCATGTTTATTGCTTCTGATATTTTTGATTTAGCAAATTTGTGAGCTAGAGAGCACTTCCTATATAACTAAAAACATTGTCTTTGCCTTCATCACAACATTTGATTCCCTCAAACTATTGTAGTTGTTGGTATCTTGATCAAGTATATAATTGTTTGGGCATGAACATGATTATTATATATTGGCATTGAAATTAATTCAATTATTTTTTTCCTCTAAAAACTTATTATTATATTATCCCTATCCCATTCATCTTTTGCACTTTTTAGACCACTATTATATTAGTCTATTTTAGGATTGAAGGTTGTAATCTATTCATAATGTTTATACTTAATTAATTATGAATAAAATTTGTATATGAATATTTATACATGGATTTGTGTATGATTAGGTCACGAAACAAGTATTCCAATTGATATGTGTTTCTTTTATATCTTAAGGTTTGTTGTTTGTGAGTGATTCCTTAAGTTTCTTAACAAGTACAAAAAAAAAAAAAAAAACGTAAAAATCAAACAAACTACATTAGGCCTTTGATATTTTACCATCAAACCATTTAAACTTCATGAATTGGTGAGAGTTAACATTATGAAAGTTCTCAAAACCATTACACATCGCCTTTCATGAGAGATATTTTGTCCTCCATTTGTGTGTAATTTTATTGCTCACTTACATGTTCTTCGCAAATGCTATCTTCGTTTATAGCACCAACCTATTGAGTACTAGATGGGTGAAGGTGAGTGTCACTTCTAGATATCATCACCTTTTGCTCTAGAAGAATGGTGGCCTTATAACTTTAAAATAATAACTAGAAGAATCATCCTAAGATAAAATTTAGTTAAAGGAAAATTCACACTTTTCATCCTTCCAACCCACAAGAAGTGTTAAAAAAGGGGGAAATATACATTCAAACAAATAAATTATTGTAGTATCTCAATTCAGTCTACTACCCGTTTCTTAATCCCTAAAAATACCATATATCCTACAAGATCCAACCATGAGAGCTTGGCTTTGAATTTTTGTTGTTTTCATCCTATTTCTCAAGTGGGTATTATGACATTAAAAAAAAAAGTAATAATTTGTTCTTAAGTACATCCATGCTTTGACACCCCAACTATAGAGGACCACCTTGAAACTTATTTATATTCTCTCTTAAACATATAAATCCTACAAGAACAATCATCACCTATTGGTGAATTCTATATGTCATGAATAAAAAGTATTATAGTTGGTATTTAGGCCTTATCAATGGCTCTAGAACCTTTTGGATTTTTTTAAAACCACCTTTAATATGTTTAATCTGAAATGAAATTTTTGTTCAATTTAATTAATTGTGGGAGAGATTATGAGTTGCTTACTAATATTTCACCGATGATACAAGTATGAGTACTAAATAAGATTTACAACTTAGATAAGATAATAAATATTGAGACTTACAATGTAACCTAAGACTACATAATTGAACATACAAGATAGATGTGTAGTGGAACTTAAGTTTCCAAAAATAATTTTTAGAACGATCTCAAAATATGTAACATAGAAACCAAGAGAGGTGAACCTGAGAAACCTTTGCAAACTAAACTATAAATGTAAATTTTCATGGGTCAAGGACATATAATATGATCAAGACCATGCTATATGGTATAAGACTTTTGTATTGTCTTATACCTACTCTATGAAAAAATATTTGTCTTTATAGGTTGTTCAACTTCATGGATTTGTCTATACATGTCAAGCATAATTGTTGAACATGTATAAAAAAAATCTTTATTTGAACCAAACATCATCTCAAACCCTATCCATGGATATATATTTATAAAAAAATTAGAAGGGTTTTGGAAAACATATTTCATCACAAACATTGGCACTACTATGAAGAGCCCTAAAATCACGCATCATTCTCCACCTAACATGTGATACAAAGATATATCAATAATTTTTGGAACATGCTTTGACCTTGCTGATTTTTACTTTGATCTTATTAAAACACTTGAAGAGAGGATTTGTGGAAGATTATAGATAAGAGATATGGTTATTTTGACCTTTTTTATAGCCTTTGACCTGATGTGGGAACTTTTCTAATAATCGTAGATGTGTTATTTTGAGATTTATGGAGCTTTGTTTTCCCTTTACAAGTGTATGAAGTGAGTGATCTAGTGCATTTCCTTATTAGGTATTTTTACTTGCTTATATAGGGTTTCTTAGTTGATTTATATTAGAAATGATGACACAAACGAAGTATAAGAACCAATGAAAGATTTGAAAATTGAAGTGCAATGAGAAGACATGTATGTCCAAAAGCATAATTTAAGAGGTCATGAACATATGCTATAGTCCTTACATGACTGTAATTTCCTACATTATAATATGTAACATCCACAAATTTGACATTCAAAAACCACATTAATCCTTAAATAATTATCTAGAAAGTTGCGAAATATATTTTTACTTTTAAGCTATAGGGATGTCAAACCCTAATAATTGTTTAATTGATTTCTTACCGAAAAGTTGCATTTCATAGGATAGATCGAGTCTAGATTATTAATTAATTATTCTTAATCTAGTTCTAATTTCAATTTAATTATCATCACTAAATAAGTGTCCATTAATTTCTCTTACTAGGTTAAATAGTTTCCCTCTTAGGAATTAATATTCAACCCACATTAAATAACCCTTACCCTCTATTACATGACTGTAATTTCCTACATTACAATATGTAACACCCATAAATTTGACCTTCAAAACCACATTAATCCTTAAATAATTATCTAGAAAGTTGCAGAAATATATTTTTACTTTTAAGCTACGGGGATGTCAAACCCTAATATATGTTTAATTTATTTTTACCAGCAAAGTTGCATTTCATAGGATAGATCTAGTCTATATTATTAATTAATTATTCTTAATCCAGTCCTAATGTCAATTTAATTATCATCACTAGATAAGTGTCCATTAATTTCTCTTACTAGATTAAATAGTTTCCCTCTAGGAATTAATATTTAACCCACATTAAATAACCCTTACCCTCAGTTACCTTAGTTCTCTTAAATCATTTTCCTTTAAGCCCATTTAAATAATTACTAAAACATACTAGGAACTAAATAAATAACTTAACATACAAGGGTATTAAATGACCCCATTCACCCATTTACACATACCTTTAAATTATCTAAAAACCCATAATATTTATTCTTACCTAACAATTGTAGGGTTGATTCTTGACCCTTGGATCAAATCCAAATGAACCACAAGATTATATCTGCTCAAAAGAAACCCTAATCATCCTTAAGGGAGTCTTCTTAGGAATTTCTTACCCTAGCTCATTCATTTATTTTCTTTGGTTTGCAGGTTGAAGGAGTGGATGCCATGGATCTAGTGAAATGATGAAAGAGTCTTCTTGGAATCAATGTGCAAGAAGAAGGGATTCCATCCATTTGTATCCTCCTTTAGAATAGTTGAATCATAGATTTAATAATGCATCCTAGTTATTTAAATTCAATGCAAACATATATCCTAGCTCTGGTTTGAGATCTATTGTAGATTAGTTCTCTATTGTTTTTGTTTTCATTGATGGGGAAGAAACAAATTTTGTAGATCAAGATTTTAAGGTATATAAATCCCTTTATGCAAGTTGGGATGTGGGTCCACCAAGAATACACAGACGGCATTCACAGGATGGATCTACCTTTAGGTGAAGTTTAGATCCATAAGAGCTAATGGTTTGGATGGAAATACGTTTAAAAAAACAATCCATACACAAGTGACCGATGACGGTCCCTTGACTGATCGCAGATGACCTGCGTACTCTGGCATTGGTTCTACTATCGGCACCGGCTTTGAGGCATCAGTATATTTTAGATTATTATTATATTAAATGCAAGGGATATTTGATTTGTACCAGGAGTAACTTATTATTCCATTTTATGCTAGAATAAAAGTATCCAAGGTATCTAATTCAACAAAAGAACCAAAAATGTCCTACAAGTTGAAAAATTACAATTTATGCGAGGATCTGATGACCGATGTCGGTCATAGGAATACCAATGGTGGTTCAGTCACCATTGCCAGGTTCTTGTCAATTGAGTCTATTTTTATAAATTTTAGCATATCTTTTCCATTTCGATATCTAAGCTTTTCTAAATGACATTTCCAACAATCATACGTTAAATTTGGGTTTTTGAGAAAGTCATAATATCATCTAAGTTGAGATATAAGCTAGAAGTTAAAATTTAAAATTGTAACCAAGGAACAGTGACCGATGTTGGTACTCTGTGACACCGACGCCGATTTAGACTTACATGTGCGGTCACTTTATAGACGAGAGAAATCTAAAAATGAATATTTGAAGGAAAATTAATATCAAGAGATAATGATAACTCTACATATATAAAAACTAGAGATTGTTTAACTGTTTCAAACCAAAATAAAGCTATGACAACTTCCCAATTCACATTTAGACCTAAATATTCCAATTTGCAACTTTCGTTTCTTTCAACACAAGGTAAACTTTAAACATGATATCCATTTAAATCCTTCCTTTACATACAACTAATTTTAAGAGAAAGGAAAATACACATTATTTTAATGAGCTTTCTTCAAATATGATATTACAACTTAATAACAAAATATATAATACAACTTTTCTTTCAATAAAATTTACTAGTCTTCCACCTTAAGTGGGAATTACAATAAAATTTCTACAATGAAGGATTTATTTTGATTTCAATAAATACTCCAAGTCTCAAGTCTCTAAAAGAGCTCTAGCTTCATTCACTTTGATCACAACAACAAAAATGGGGAGAGGCAACACTCTCCACCCAACCAATAATCCAATGAGGAGAAGAAGCTATCCTCCTCATTGGCCCCCGAGCCCCAACCAAAATGTAATAAAGGATGGATCTAACTCATGGTAACTATCACAAAGCTTCTAGATCACAATCAAAAGAAGGAAAACTAACAAAATATAGAAAGCTTGAAAATGCAAGGCCAATGGAGCAAGGATCTATGGGGAGATCACTTATGCCTCCCAATGGAATTAGGTGCCCACCATAAAACCCACCAATATACATATTAAAACCCCTACACAACTCTTATACCTCCCTCAAGATCCTCTTATGCCTCTCACATTCTCTTATGCCTCCCTACAATCTTTTATGTCTTCCTCAAAAGAACCAAGTAAGAAATGCAAGCATTCCCTTATCCATGGTGGGGTACCCAACCCAACTCCCTCTAACACATGAAATAAAATCTTATGAGTCCCTACATATAAAATCCCCATATCCTTCTCATACACCATACATAGGCATTATACCCAAGAACCTAACAAGCATACCAAAACATTCAATAACATATAAATATACACATATAGGGGAAAACAAATAAAACATGGGTATAGCTTTTACCTTTCCATGGTAGATTTTGATAAAGAGTTACACACCAAGCTCTTTAAATCTCAATCCAACTCCAAAATCTCAAAAAAATTCAACAAGCTCTCCAAAAATACAAGAGCACAAAATGAAATAAAGTAACCCCCAAACAAACAAATAAACTTACATATATAGAAAAAGGAAAGAGGAGGGTGAGGTGGATCCATGTAGGATGTCACATCACTTATCCTCAACTCCACATCACAAGTCAAACCTCAATCTCAATGCACAATAAATTGGTGGTTGAGAGGAATGATAAACCTCTTACACACACAATCCAAACCCACACCCCCTAAGGAAAACATTTAAAACCCATGTAAGAAAAGTACTATTAATGTCACCTTTTGTCTTACAAAACACATAATGGGGTCTATTTTTACCCCCGATTCAAAGGTAGGTTTTGTATAAAAAATTTAGAGGTGTGGGACAAGCTTAGCTTGTTCCACAAGCCTTCAAAATCGGCCCTTTAGCCGAAATCCGAAATTCCAAGGTAAGGTAGAGTGTACAACACTCAACGTTACTTACACTGAATCAAAATCACATAGTCCAAAAGACCAACAACTCTATTAAATGACTCTATTTTTCACATCCCCAAATAATTTAATAACATGATTAAATTACTTAATAAGGGCACATTAATGAATAATGATTAAATTAATTACATCACAACTAAATCACATACTCTACAATAAATAAAATAAAAATGGAAAGAATTGTACCCATGCCCATGGTCACAATTAGAAGTCACCGCCCTCACCATGGGGACCCCTTAACAAAATAAAACAAATAAAACAACAACATTACACAAGTTGGCATGGTGACCTTCACTTTATCCATCTAGTATTTTCGTGTGGTTGGTCTCCAATCCTCATTTTGTTTGTTGTGATATAATTACCTGAAAAATCACACAATACCTCCTTGGTTCTGATGGCCACATTAAATACATCAAAGGTAAAATATACATACATCAATAAATAAACATCCAAATATAATTAATTCATCATCGAGACTAACAATTCTATCATTTGTCTGAAATTTCAACAACATCTCAATTCTACATTTTTATCGATATCAACAAGATCACAAGATTATTTAAAATGCTAAATAATAATCAATGTTATGAGAATTAATAATTTCATTAATACATATGCCAACAACACATCGTCATCATCATCATCACTATAAAATGTCTCTCTCTATGCCCGTAATAATCCACACAAATCATACTATGAATCAAAATCAATCAATAGTCAAAATATATCTATCATCTAACATCATGCTAAACCAAAATGATATGATAACATCCATATATATAGTCAACAATAATAAAAATAAAAATATAATAAGTGTCGAAGAGGAGTGGGCACTACATCCCCCTCCCCTTAGAATTGAATTCCTCTTGGAAGTCACTGAAATAGGTGTGGAAACGGAATCATAGCATCCTCCCATGTAGCAATAGTCTCATCATACCTATCCCACTAGAATCGCACCTAATCAATCTCTTGGCCTCAAAGGCTTAGGGTCATGTGCTCTAAAATATGCATGGGATCCACCATCATCTACCCCTACTCTTGCACTGTAATGCGGTCCAATCCAATACATGAGATGGATATGGGATATATCTCCTAAGAAAAGATACGTGAAACACATCATGCACGCAAGACAAGATGGGTGGCAAGGCTAGATGATAAGCTAAGGGACCGATCTGCTCCAGGATCTCGAATGGACCCACAAATCTAGGAGATAACTTAGAGCCTTTTCCATAACAGATAGGAATATTATGAGGCCTATCATGAGCCTTATGAAACCTCGGAAAAATAAAAACCATCTGCTGCTCCATGTCCTATAACAAGGCTGGTTCAAGAGATACTCTATCCTCCAATCTATCCCAACTCAACAAAGGCCACTGTACTCCTTGCCATAAAGTTCTTAAAAAGATTCCATCACAATAGAAATCTGGAAGCATTTGTTGTTGTATGTAAACTAAACTAAATACAATTACTCCTCCTACTGTTAATGATGATCCATGACGTACATCCGAAGCATGTACTCAAAAATCTCATTCAAGCTCTCCATTTTTCCATCTCTGTCATATGGATGATAGGTTGTGCTTGAAGTTGATACTCGTCACAAAGAGCTGTTACATGGTAGTCCAAAAGCATGATGTGTACAAAGGATCATGGTCACAGATGATCTTCTATGGAACCTCATGTAGTTTAACAATCTCATCTAGCTACACACTTGCAAGCACTTTGCACTACCTATATAGGTGGTATTCACCAGAGACAAATGAGCCACTTTCATCAATCTATCCACGAAGACCATGATGGCATCATGGTGGTATCTAAATGTTAATAGCCCTACTATGAAATCCATGGAAATGGTGACCCATTTCCACTCTAGGATATCATGTGGGTAAAGAAGGCCGTGGATGCTTTGATGCTTGGCCTTCACCCTTTGACACTCTAAACAACATGACACAAATTGAGCTACATATATCTAAAGACCTCTACAATGGAATAGCTATCTCAAGGTGGCATATACCTTCTTCACCCCGTATGAGCTGAATAAGGTGCATGATGAGCCTCTGCTAAGATATCCTGCCTCAAACTTTCATCCCTAGGTACATACATCCAGGCTATGTTCCCGAGCAATCCATCTAACTCTAATGTAAAACCATAAAAATTCCCCTCAAGGGTCTCGAGACTCAATATCCAATCGGCCGCAAGTTAGAAACTATCATGATGAAGCCGTTAAAAAAACCTACTCCATAAATCCATACCCACGAAGTTGTGAAAAGTAAATGTCTTCATCTACTCGAGTGTCGAAACAAAATTCTACTTTCCCTCCATATACTCTATCTCCATGTTGTACTCACATAGTAACTTCATCCAATGCTGAGGATGAGCATTGAGATTGGGTTGCGTGAAGAGGTTACATAAGCTCAAATGGTCTATCCTGACAATGAATCTCCTGCCAAGAAGGAAACGTCTTCATCAAACCAAAGCATGCAAAATTGCTACAAGATCAAGGTCATGAGTTGGATAATTGATCTCATGATCTTTGAGTTTTCAAGACTCAAAGGCAACCCTACGTCCCTCTTACATCAATACACCCCCTAGTTATGCCAAGGAAGCATTTGTACAAATGAAAAAATCTCCATGTAGATCTAGCACTCCAAGAATCGGTGCTGACATAAGGCATCCCTTCACTATACTGAAGACCTACTCATAGCCTTTAGAACAAGAAAAAATCTTCCCTTTCCACTGGAGGGAAGTGATGGGGTGCGCAATCTGAGAACAGTGTTGAACAAATCTCCTATAGTAACCTGCCAACCCCATGAAACTATGCACCTCGGTCACACTAGTTGGTGTAGGATAACCCCTAATAGCTCAAATCTTGGAAGGATTGAAGATGATACCTTCCCCAGAAATGATGAGATCCAAGTACTACACCTATGACTAAAAGAATACACACTTCTCTAGGTTCCCGTAAAGCTACTTCTCACGAAGACACTATAGAACCTATCAAAGGTGTTCCTCATGCTCCTAACACATACATGAGTAAATCAAAATTTCATCAAGGAAAATGAGCATGAAATGATATAAAAATGTCTTGAATACCCTATTCATCAAACTCATCAATACTTGTAGGGGCATTCGTTATACCAACAATCACTACTGTGAACTCGTAGTGGCCATATCTCATACGGAGGGCTGTCTTATGAATATATGCCTCCATGATCCTCAGCTGATGGTATCCAGACTTAAGTTCTATCTTAGAAAATACTGTGTCCCCTTCATCTGATCTAACAAATCATTAATACGTGGAAGGGGGTAATGATTCTTGATCGTTACTTTGTTCAGATTGATGATAATCAAGACACAATCACAGAGATCCATCCTTCTTCTTTACAAAAATAAATGGTGCACCCAAGGGGATACACTAGGACAGATTAGGTTTTCTCCATAAGGCTCTTCACCTGCAACTTGAGCTCATAGAGCTCGGAGAGTAGTCACCTGTAAGGTTCTCGTGAGATAGGCTCTACTCCAGGAACTAAATTAATGTGAAAATATATCTCACGTGGGGAAGGTAACCCTACAAACTCCTCGAGAAAGACATATGAGAACTCCTCAATATATTATAATCATCAAGTGACAGTCTACTAGACTCATCTTCGATTTGTCACTAACCGAGATAATATACAACTAGCAACCTTGTCACACACATTGCTTAAGTTGCATAGGATATATGTCGGAATAGAGGTGTCACTAACTCCACTCCCAAATCATCTGCATATGATATTACATTACTTTAACAATAAACTATAGCCCTATGTGTAAATAACCAATCCATGCCTAGAATAATCCCATAGGAACCCAACAGAAGGATATGAAGATTCAAGGTCAATGAAAAGGGTCCAAGGTCAACTATACAATCCTTGACTAAGGAGTCCACTATGATCTTGGCTCCAGAAGCCATCTCCATATCCCAACTATGGATTTTCCTAACAGCCATTAGCCTGCATTACTCTACTAAAAATGGGGAAATAAAAGAATATGAGGAACCTAAATAAAATAAAATAGGAATAGAAATTCCATCAATGCTACATATCATCTCAATCACCATGCTCTAGTTCTATACCTAGCGATTATCGATCGCTACATATATATTATGGATCCTAGCCATATCTCCTATAGTAGGTCTCGAAACCGGTCCCTTACCCTTGTTATTAGGGTTCTGAGGGCACTCTCTCCAATGATGCCCAAGTACTCCATACCCATAACAACTACCATGTCCCCTCCAATGATAAGTATCTTCTGCAAGTACTCTAGTGGTCTATGTTGTGGATCTTGATGATTCTAATATAGATCTGTTATGGTCATTACTAACGAGCTCCTAATGACCGAGCTCTAAACAATGCCTCGAGTCCCGACTGCCCTCTAAGAGGCCCCATACTACATCCCCTCTGAGCATCGAATCTTTGTGGAGGCCTAAATGGAGGTTGATTTTGTTGTTCTTCTACTGAGGTGGATGTTATGGTGGTCTAAATGAAGACCTGCCGAGAACCATGTTCACCATGAGGAGGAGGAGCCGACCCCATCGACTGTTATCCCGCATCTCCTTGATATGGCTATACACTCTATCCCTTGCCTGATGCATCTTCCCCTTGATATCCTCCATCATGTAGGCCTCCTCAACAGACCTCTTCTAGGGTCTACAGAAATGAATGTGGTCTCGCCCTCCAATGTCTAGGTTCACACCCCTAATGAACATGTGGATCCTCACCTATTCATCCTGCATATAGTCTACATACTTGAAGTAGGTCTAGATAGTGACTTTGATACTCCACCATAGTCATAGATGTCCATCACGAAGGTTATGGAACTCATCTATAATTTTCTGAATGAACCTCCCGCACAAGTATCTCGCTCTTGAACTTCTCCTCGAAGAGCTCCCAAGTGATTGTCTCGGAATTGACATGGAGCTTTTGATCCTCATTTTTCAACCAAATCTTGCTCTATTTCTTAAATGGTGGATGACAACATAAGCCTTTGTGTTGCTAGTACACGGATATAGCTTGAAGCGTCCATTCAAGCTAACCAACCATGCCTCTACCTAGAATCCTCTAGTTTGCCCAACAAAATAAGATGGATTGAGTTTTAGGATCTCTCTGATGTGATGCGTAGTAGATTGTCTTGCTCTAGGTCTCTCAACATGATCATCATGCTTCAAAGGGCTCCCAAATTTTTCCCCGTGTCTGTATCCCTATCTCAATGACCTCTCTGTGGTGAATCTTGTCTAATCGACCCCATATGGGATTTCTCTGCCCTATGCTCATTAGTATGTCAGGAAAGTGGACGAGCCTCTAGTGATGGCTCTCTGTCATGTATGTTATTTCTCCTTCCCAAGGATCATCCACGTATAGCAACATTAATATCCTATAACATCTGAAGTATCTATGGTAATATGGTTGTTACTTCCTGGTCTATGGATGGTAAGTCTAGGTCCATGTGCAAGAACCCCTTGTCTGGTCTCGTACCTCCTGCACAAACCAAGGTGAGAGTTAGTTTATTACTCTAGATTTTGTTTCAATTTTCTAGGTTTTCTTCATTTAAAATATCATGCAAGTTGTGTGATCTAGGTTTAGAGTTGTGTTATGTTTTCTTGTTATGTATTATGTTTCAAAGTGTGCCTGGGGTCCAAGCGTTGAACCCATGGCTCTGATACCAAGTGTAACACCCATAAATTTGACATTCTAAAACCACATTAATCCTTAAATAATTATTTAAAAAGTTGTAGAAATATTTTTTGTTTTAAGTTACAAGGATGTCAAACCCTAATATATGTTTAATTGAATTCTTACCAAGCAAAGTTACATTTCATAGGATAGATCTAGTCTAGATTATTAATTAATTATTCTTAATCTACTCCTAATGTCAATTTAGTTATAATCAATAAATAAGTGTCCCTTAATTTCCCTTACTAGATTAAATAGTTTCCTCTCGGAAATTAATATTCAACCCACATTAAATAACCCTTACTCTCGCTTACCTTAGTTCTCTTCAATTATGTGCCTTTAATCCCATTAAAATAATTACTAAAACATACTAGGAACTAAATAAATAACTTAACATTCAAGGGTATTAAATGACCCCATTCACCCATTTACACATACCTTTAAATTATCTAAAAACCCATAATATTTATTCTTACCTAACAATGGTAAGGTTGTTTCTTGACCCTTAGATAAAATCCAAAGGGACCACAAGATCATATCTGCTCAAAAGAAACCCTAATCATCCTTAAGGGAGTCTTCTTAGGAATTTCTTACCCTAGCTCATTCATTTATTTGTCTTTGGTTTGTAGGTTGAAGGAGCGGATGCCATGGATCTAGGGAAATCATGAAAGAGTCTTCTTGGAATCAATGTGTAAGAAGAAGAGACTCCATCCATTTTTCTCCTCCTTTAGAATAGTCGAATAATAGATTTAATTAGGCATCCTAGTTATTTGATTTCGATGCAAACATATGTCCTAGATCTAGTTTGAGATCTATCGTAGATTAGCTCTCTATTTATTTTTCATTGATTGGGAAGAAACACATTTTGTAGATCAAGATTTTAAGGTATATAAATCCCTTTATATAGGTTGGATGTGGGTCCAATAAGCATACATGACCATAAGAGCCAATGGTCCGGCTAGAAATACATTTAAAAAAATTCCACACACATGTGACTAACTAGCATCTCTTAAGCGATCAAGGTGACCTTTGTGCTACCAAAGTTGGCTCCACTACCAACATCGGTTTCTTAGGCATTAGTATATTTTAGATTATTATTATTTTTAAATGCAAAGGATATTGGATTTGTACTAGGACTAACTTATTATTCCATTTTATGATAGCATAAAAGTCTCCAAGGTATATCGTTCAACAAAAGCACCACAAATTTCCTACAAGTTGGAAAATTACAATTTATGCAGTATATAGTGACCGATGTCGGTCACATAAATACTTGACGGTGGTTTAGTGGCCAATGTTTATATCACATCGATTCTATTCTTATAACTTTTAGCATGTCTTTTACATTTCTATATCTACACTTTTCTAAATAATATTTTCAAAAATCATACATTAAATTTGGGTTTCTTGAGAAATTCATAATATCATATAAGTTGAGTTATAAGCTAGAAGTTACAATTTCAAATTATAACAATGAAACAATGACCGATGTCGGTACTTTGTACACTCGACGCCGGTTTAGACTGACGACCGGTTCCACTTTGTGTAAACTAGAGAGATCTAAGAATGAATATTTGAAGGAAAATTGATATCAATAGATAACTTTAACTCTACATATATAAAAAAAAGAGAGTGTTTAATGGTTTCAAACCAAAATAAAGATATGACAACTTCTGAATTCACATTTAGATCAAAACATTCAGATTTGCCACTTTCTTTTCTTTCATCACAAGGTAAAATTTAAACATGATATCCATTTAAATTCTAGCTTTACATATAAATAATTTGCAGAGAAACGAAAATACACATTCTTTTGAAGAGCTTTCTTCAAATATTATATTACAACTTAATAAAAAAATAAATAATACAACTTTTCTTTCAATACAATCTACTAGTCTTCCACCTTAAGTTGGAATTACAATATAATTTCTACAATGAAGGATTTAGTTTGAATTTAATAATTACTCCAAGTCCCAAGTCACCTACAAGAGCTCCACCTTCCTTAACTTTGATCAAAACAAGAAAAATTGGGGAGAGGAAACACTCTCCACCCAACCAATAATCCAATGAGGAGAAGAAGCTATCCTTCTCATTGGCCCCGAACCTCAACCAAAATGCAATAAAGGATGGATTCAACTCATGGAAATTATCAAAAATATTCCACATCACAATACAAAATTTCACAACTATTTCAAAACACATTCAACACAAGATACAATCACAAGAAGGAAACTAACAAAATACACAAGGCTTGAAAATACAAGGCCAATGGAGCAAGGATCTATGGAGAGATCACTTATTCCTCCCAATGGAATGAGTTTCTCACCTTAAAAACCTCAAATATAGATCTCAAAACCCCTACATAACTCTCATCTCTCCCTCAAGATCTTATTATGCCTCTCACATTCTCTTATGCCTCCTTACAATCTCTTATGTCTCCCTCAAAAGAACCACATAAGAAATGCAAGCATTCTCTTATGCAAGGTGGGGCACCCAACCCAATTCCCTCCAACACATGAAATAAACTATTATTCCTCCCTACATATAAAATCCCCGTAGCCTTCCCCTACACAATACTTAGGCATTATACCCAAGAACCCAACAAGCATACCAAAACATTCATAACATACAAGTATACACATATAAGGGAAAACAAATAAAAAAAAGGGTGTAACTCCTAGCTTTCCATAGTACGCTTTGATCAAAGAGTCACACACCAAGCTCCAAAATTCAATAAGCACTCAAAAATTCTCCAAATCCTAAAATACAAGAGCAAAAATGAAATGAAGTAACCCCAAACAAACAAATACACTTACATATATAGGAAAAGGAAAGAGTAGGGTGAGGTGGATCCATGTAGGATGCCACATCACTTATCCTCAACCCCAATGCACAATAAATTTGTGGTTAAGAAGAAAGAAAATTCTCTTA
Organism: Taxus wallichiana var. yunnanensis; assembly: GCA_018340775.1. Classification (NCBI taxonomy): domain Eukaryota; kingdom Viridiplantae; phylum Streptophyta; class Pinopsida; order Cupressales; family Taxaceae; genus Taxus; species Taxus wallichiana. The sequence goes on from CM031241.1 coordinate 164,842,746, forward strand.
CACACACAATCCAAACAGACACCCCATAAGGCAAAAATTTAAAACCAATGTTAGAAAGGTGCAATTAATGTCACTTTTTGTCATACAAAACACATATTGGGGTCTATTTTTGACCCCCAATCCATAGGTAGGGTTGTTATAATAAATTAAGAGGTGTGGGACAAGCTTAGCTTATTCCACAAGCCTCCAAAATGGCCCTTAAGCCCAAATCTAAAATTCCAAGTTAAGGTAGAGTGTACAACACTCAAAGTTACTTCCACTTAATCAAAATCATATATTCCAAAAGATCAACAACTCTAATAAATGAATCCATTTGTCACATCCCCAAATAACTTAATAACATGATTAAATTACTTAATAAAGGCACATTAATCAACAATGAAAGGGACTATAAAAACATGGAAAGAGTGAAGGGTAAAAGGATCCTTCAAAGTGAGGAGGAAGAGGGGGTTATTGGTGAAGTCTTCAAGAAACTATAGTCCCTAGATGGCAGATTGGGGAATGCTAAAAGCCGAAATGACTGCATATTGTCTGCCCTCAAAAGCATCTATAATTTCATTGAGCAACATGTCCACAGTGTTTGCAGTTTAAGTGGGATCAATGAGGACATATGGGGCCCTAAAGAGAAAAGGGACATTGCAATTGCCCAAGCTGATTTACAAGACTCCTCTCAGGCCACTGCCATTGCCTTCTTCATGTCACTGTAGGCTATCAAGACCAAAATTGACAGAGCCATCAAGTAAAGGGTTGTTGTGATGCTGTTTTTTGGATGCGATGCGGCTGTCATCGGGTGGTTCTAGAGCTGTTTTGTGGCGGGGCTCCTTATGTTGTTTCTCTTTTGGTTCCTTTTTGATCTTGCCTTCTTTTTTCTAGATCTATGTACGTTTAGATCCTTTTTTCACCTATATTGTAATATTTGGCTGTTGAGATTTCCTTGGTTGGCTATTTTTCCCTTCTCTGGGCTGCTTCTCTCATCTTTGCTATCTGGCTTTTAAGCCCTTTTGTATACAGGGTATAGTCCCTTCAAAACTATTTGCCCTTAATAAAAAAAATCAACAATGATTAAATTAATTACATCACAACTAAATCATATACTCTATAAAAATAAAATAAGAACGTAATGAATTGCACCCATGCCCATGGTCACAATTGATGTCATCCCCGATGGGGACCTCCTAACAAAATAAAACAAAAAAACAACAACATTACACAAGTTGCCATGGTGGCCTTCGATGTATCCATCTAGTATTCGGTTGTGGTTGGTCTCCAATCCCCCTTTTAATTGTTGTGATATAATTACCTGCAAAATCACACAATACCACCTTCGGCCTCACATCCGTATTAAAAAAATCAAAGGCAAAATATACACACATCAATCAATAAACATCCACATATAATTAATTCATCATCTAGACTAACAATGCTATCATTTGTCTAAAATTTCAACAACATCTCAATTCTACATTTTTATCAATATCAACAAGATCATGAGATTAGTTCAAATGCTAAATCATAATCAACATGACAAAAATTATGAATGTCATTAATACATATGCCAAAAACACATCCTCATCATCAATATTAAATGTCTCTCTCTATGCCTCTAAGAATCCACAAAAATCATACTATGAATCACAATCCATCAATAGCCGAATATCTCTATCATCTAACATTATGCAAAACCAAAATGATACGATAACATCCATGTCTATAGTAAAAAGTAATCAAAATAAAAATATAATAAGTGTCAAAGAGGAGTGGGCACTACACAATAGGAACATGATGTGTGAGATTAGGAACTGGAAAAATAATATTTCTACATGGATTTTGTGTATTGAATTATCAAAGTTTGTCAACATGTCAACGTGTAAGAATAAACAAGTTAAGCAATAGAACTTGTAATGTGCTAAGCCAAAATGGATAAGTTGTTTATAACATAGAAATAATGCATAGTAAAATCAATGGTTTCTAAAGTGCAAATTTGTAAATTTGAGTGTCTACATTTATGCCCCTTTAATTACCAAACTGAAAATTACATTCTTAAAGGAAATTGTACATGAGTGTGTAGAAAAATACCTTTTCTCAAATGTTTTTAACATTTGTGTTGATTTTCTTGGTTATTACATGCTCCACAATGAAACCTGCAACACAATTTTTAGTCAACTTCCATGATAGCTAATTGACCATAAGTGACATGGAACTTGTAATAGAAAATATTTTCCATTTACATACATTTATAATGAAAAGATGTAAACAAGAAAATTATACACCTATTTCCTTATGTTTTTCTTTTTTGGGAGTTTTTAATTAATAAATTTTGTTGAAATATTTGGGGATGATCTATCCCCAATCATTACGAGGATAAATATTATTATTAGGTGCATGCAACCCAACATAGAAATATGAAAGAGAAAATTTATGTAGAAAAAAACCCCTAAATAAGCGAGAATGATGTGTATAGAGCTATTAAACAACAATTACATATTCCCATTAAAGTGTAATGGTAGAGGAAATCCTAGCCATGAAAATATTAGATTCTTCACCTCCTTCCATAAACACATGGATATTATTGCTACAAAATGAGCTGGACCTGATTTTGCAAATAAGGACATATAGTACCAAAGACAATATGTTCCCTAAAACTCTTCCCATATGCCAAAAAAATAACTATAAAAAAAATAAAATAAAACATGATGAAAATTTTCTAACAATGCTAAACGAGGAAGTAGACCCATGCCCCCTAAAATCCTAAAACTAAAATTAAGTGTTGTTGTACAAAAGGAATGATGGATTTAATGACACGTACGGTGATATAGAGAATTAATACTTTCATAAAAATTATTTATATACGTGGGAATATGAAAAAATTGATAATTTTGTTAAACTTACTCTCATTTAGAAATGTATGGGGGTTAGGACCATACCATACACTCTTGACCAAATTGTGAGGTTTTGAACATGTGCTAATTTTTCTAAAAATATGTGAAATTACATTTTTGGGTGCATGTACTTTGTTTGATCCTACATTAACAAAAAAATTGCTTTTTCTATTGAAGGTGTTAAGATAACCTAGATAAATGTCCACCTCTTTTGCATGGCATGTGAAAAAACCATGTTTTAACATGTTTCTGAAAATAAATAGGCATATACTTGTTGAAGGAGATATCCGAGATACTATGTAGAGTGTTAAAGAGGTGCCCACCTTGCGCAGAATGTATACCGCAAAAGGAATGGTTTTTCACATGCCGGAGACCATGGTAGGCAAAAATATAAATTCTAATGATTGTTAAAAATATTCATAACCATAATTAGTAGTAGAAACAACGTATGTGGAAAAACACAAACACCATCAATGTAATCAATTTGTAAAAATTGTCATATAAGAGCATACAAAAGGATTTTTGGGCCTATAAAATGGGACATCAACGCTGTCACAAGATAATGAAGTCCTGTAAGAATACAAACAAGAGAAAATAATTGCAAACAAAATAGGCATGATGCTACAAACATGGGACACCCATGGTGTCACAAGACAATCAAGGAAGATATGCCATAAGAAAAAAAGAAAATCATGTACTAAAACACACAAAAGCTTGTATACATGAAAGTAACATGTTAAAACATTATAACATGATGTAGAGTAACAAACATAGATAATATATATGAAATAAGAGATGGAAACACTTGCACAAGACACATGTGTTATTCTATTTTGTTTGAAAAGTAGAAAGTACAAAATATAGAAAATTGAACGTAAATGAGGAAGTGAAAATAAACTATAAATAAAACAAGGAAACCTATAGGATGTGGAGGGATTTCCACCAAATGATGTGAATCTAAAGTAACATGTGTTACGGTATAAGCATGTACGAATTTGTGTGTCCTACATCTAGCTCAATATAGTAAATGAATGCACGTGTGTAAGAAAATAAATCATGTTAGCTATCAACCGAAGTGACAAACAAAATCTACAATGCAATGTGTTAACAAATTAGTTATTATGCATAGACCATGAATTTGTTATTTTTCTAATATTTCAATGTCTTTATATTATCAAAATGCATAGCGATGTATAAAATGTTTGAGAAACAAAAGATGTAACCAATGAGAACCTCCTAATGAGGTGAAGGAGTTTCCATAGAATATGAATATTGACATGTCATCAAAGAGACTGATGAAACTGGTACTATTCTAATGACATTTCCCAAATAAGACATAATACATGTAGCACTAGAATGAATAAAGTGGTGCCGATGTAGTTGAATAAAGGAATGCGTATGACAACCACTAGGATAGTATTCGGAAGATAAAGGGGGAATGTACACTAGATTATTGATGTGAAACTATAGTGGAGTGAGAATGATGAGACACATGGTCATGATAAGTAAATTTTCTAACCAAAGATTTATTAGTATACATAAGCGAATCATTACTAGAGGATGGAGTGTGTGCAATAAATCGTATAGGAGCATCTACATATTTGGAACTAGAGTTCAAGAATATTTACTTTGGAGTAACATAGAAGGTCTTAATACATTGTGGATAACCTAATATTTATCTATGGGAGGACTATGAGAAGAGGATGTAGAAGGTGAACTAGGCATGCTAGGAGGAATATCCTCAAAGGGAATACTTCTAATGGTAATAACCTCGTGATTGTAGATGAACTTAACACACTAGTTTATTATAGAGGGAACAAACTTAAGTATACATAAATAAGGGAAATCTAACCGCATGGCACTATAAGTGAGAGTAGATGAAACCAAAAATGAAGATGATGTAGTTATAGGCCTAATAGTGATAGGTAATGTAATACGAATGTCTAGTGAGGATTTGTATTAAATTTAATGTTGTTCATAAGAATTCCCAAATATCATAGAAATGTGAGAGAAAAACATTCTCCCGATTGTGTGAATAAACCAAAACACCCTACACTAGTTTATGATTTCTATAAATAGGAATAGACAATGTATCAAAAATAAGTACAACATCAATATCATTGTTTTTAAGGGTTGTGACTAGAGAAGAAGATATTTTATGATTAACCAATGTGATCATTGGATCAAATGCATGATTAGAAGAAGGTGGTAGAGGCCATACTTGATAATTATTATGAAAATATGTAGAATACTTTGTAGTTTCAGGCATAGGAATTGATAAATGAATATTTTAAACTTAACATTATCAATGGTTGGCTTAGGAACTTCCAGAAATTTTGATTGTTGGCTTTTAAACATATCATGAGAATGAAATAGATCTGGATAACATGAAAAATATTGATGAAGAAATGAATAGTGTTCACCACATATTGATGATAATCAAAATGAGCATTAGCATTGAATTTATTTCCATGGGGTATTTTTATAGCAACCTCAAATTGTGTGGGAATAGATATGAGATTGTACTTAAGTATTCGTTTTAATGTAATGTGACGAGGACTTGGTAAGTGAGGAAATTAAAAATGTATATGTTGTGATTTTAACTTAGCAAGTTGTGAGATGTCATTAACAATGGCCTTAGAAATATATTTTACATCATTAGAATTACTCTTTGATGTTAATTTATTTGAAAACACAATATTAGATGTGGGAGGAGAGCCAAAGAATATACCTAAGCTTACTCAAATCTAAAAACTTAGGCTCAAACTACTTCAAGGTATGGAAGAGATGGTTGAAAGATCAAAATGTATCAAGGATGATTAAATATTGAAAGTAATATTATATTATTTAAATAAATAGTTCTTACAAATTATTATCAAATAATAAATTTTTCATTTTTGTGAATAGAATATTATAATGCAATAGTTAAATATTAATATGTTTGGTCGACAATTATTTGTATTTGAGCCAATTGTGTAAGAAATTTTATCCTCAATATTAAGAGATAATTACAGAAATAAAATATTTTCTATAGTATTAAATGTCCTTACAAAATGAGTGGGAAGAGTATAAAACCACAATAATTCAAATTAATAAATACTACGGAAAATTCTTGTTAAAAAAGGTGTCATTAATAGAATAATCAAAGAAAGAAACATGAAATGAGAGTAGATGTTCATCTAGTTCTCCTTTCCCATCATGGATAGGAAATTTAAGATAATCAAAACTAATAGGTAGTGGATAAGAAACCACTTTGGTTGCAAAGAGGATTGTATTATGTAGAATCCATAGTATTAGAATAAGTGGATGTGACTTATTACAATTATAATATTTGTGATTGTAAAGTATAAATAAGGGATTCAATAAATTGTGTGTTACAAGCATATACATACGAACCAAGATTAGTATATATGAGAGGTTTCGTGATAATAATAGTTGTAGGAATAGGAATGAAAACATTAGTATTTGATATGTGAGGTATACTAAAATAGGTAGGCACCATAAATGTGGGAACAAAAGCTACTTTTGAAGTGGGTGGTAAAGAAATTACCATGAGTTGATCTTGTGCTTTGCATATAGGAGGAGATCAATATTAGAGGTATTTTTATGTCATAATTGATCGAATGATTGGGCATCCACATCAGGGACACCTTGATCATGTTGGTCGTGTAAATAAATGGAACCACGGGATTGATTATGATTAGAAATGATATCAAAACAAGCAACGGTGAATATATCATGTGTTCAATTAGTAGCATGAGGTAGAAGCTAAAAATCATGAGTGAAAAACTTTATGATAGTAGTATTTATGGTGAATTGGAGAAGGTTAGAAGGATGTGGGGACGCTTTTTGAGATACAAGGGGTGAATTTTCATAGCCATTTTTAGGAAGGTTGCTACTAAGATCATAAAAAGATAAAAATATATATGGATGAATAGGAGTCGACAAAATTTCTAGATTATGACCATTTTGGACTTGAGATGGAGATACGAAATTTAATTTTATGGTATACCTTGAATGAAAAATGTTTCTAAAAAAATGGGGACCAATGCTAGAAGGAATCAATGTAGTTGTATAAATTGCATCAAGGTCAACAAAATACAAGTGTGAGCCAAGGAAAGAATAGAGGAAGATGGACCAATATAAGTGGGCATGCTTTGATAAATAAAAGATAGGACATGCTTATATATTCTAACCATGTAACCATATGGAAGCCTCAAATTAGATATAGTTTGAAAATCAACAGACTAATTCATAAGAAAACATTTTTACTTTAAGTTAATAGGTTGATCAAAAGTGGGTTCACCAAAATATTTAACCCTAAAATATTTTTTTGTCGGTTTAATTAAGAGTAGGAGATATTATTATTTTATTATTGATATAAAGACGATGATATAATATCAACACTAAATTAGATTTCCAACTTAGATCACACAAGATATATTGTAACGTACCACTTAACATACAACGTAATTGAAAGATAAAATATAGGTATAAAGGAACTTAAGATACCAAAACTGATTTTCAAATAGATATTACAAAGGTGTACGACATATAAACTAGGATAAATGAACATGAGAAACCCTAAAAAATTGAACCAAAAATGTAACTCTTCTTGGGTCGAGGCCATACAATATGATTAGGATTATACCATATCATAGAATACCTTCTATACATTGATACACATGATCTAAGATAATATATATAACTTTCTTGGTTTCTCACCTTCCTATATTTTTAGTAACTATCAAACACTAGTTGTAGCAGCTTGGGACAAATCTCTCTATGTCAAATGATCATCATCTCAAACCATAACAAAGGATTAAGAGTCCTATAAATAAACATTAGAAGGGTTTATTGTACCCCAGTAACCACAAAAGTTAGTGCTAATCTATATTTGATTCAAACCACATAGCATTATCCAGATTCGTAGAATGCTTTGACCATGCTTTATTTGACTTGGCTATTTCTAATATACTTGGATACATGATTTTTTGATGCTTATAGATGATAAATATGGTTTCTTAGAAGTTGGATGTAGCTTCATTCTAGATGTGGGTTATTCCCAATGGTGTAGATGTGTAATTATGAAATTTATTGATAACTGAATTCCTTTTTAAACCATTGAATTTACTTGTCAAGTGAATTTACTTATCAGTCCACATTATCAAATGAGGTAGTGTTTTTGTTCTTATATAGGATTTTTATATACAATTTATCTAAGTAAGGACATCCCATAAAGCAACTATAATACCCAATGAATTCTTTTCAATTAGAATAATTGTAGGTCCAACAATGTATAATTAGGTTAGAACCACATGGTACGGTCCTAAAAAAACTCCACAGTCTTAGATAGGTGAAGGGAACCTACCGAGAGATATTAGGAACTAGTAAACTAATATTTTTATTTGGTTTTTTTACATTGAATTATTAAATTTTGGTGACATGTTAGTGTACAAAGATAAACAAGCTAAACAACGGACTTGGAAAGTGCTAAGCCCAAATGATGAAGTCGTGTATTTCATAGGAAGAATTTATAATGAAACCAAGGGATGCCAAAGTGAAACTTTATAAATTTTAGTGTCTAAATAATAACCATTTCACCATTCCCATTGATCCATCTATACTATAATAATATTTTTCACACTCGATTGTACAAATTTTCACCGACCCATGAGATTCTTCAATGAACACTTTCACAAACTATATTAACAAGTAAAATCTCTATAAACCAAGCTAAAGAAATATACATCAGAATATATATTAGAATATTTGACCCCTTAAAATTGAAAATTCTTGTAAATTCCTATCTTCCTTAGGAACTTTGGCCCTTGTATATTGTGAACTTATCAAAATCAACAAATAGTTAATATTTCAATACTTCTAGGCTATGTTGTACATTACGTTCATATGGGATATCCACTACACACAACCATATGAAATTAGTCAATCGAGTTCTCATGCAAGGTCACTCCTTGCTTATCAAAATTCTCCATGTAAAAATATTAATATAAATTCAATTTCCAAACCCAAATCCCTCCTTTTTGACAGCTTCCCAAATAATCAGTTTACACAATAATTAAAGAATCAACATTTGATTATTCCCACACAAAATCATAAGGTTGTGGTGGTCACACATAAAATCACACATAATCCCACGCAAATGTTTTTAGAAACTCCTACGTATCCAAATCTCGATGTGTAACATATTCTAAACAAAGCTCGTAATTTTACACAAAAACCGACTAACAAATACTAAAATACCAATTCAAAATTAGGGAAGATAAAATGAATAATTCAAAAACATTCAATTTGTTTAATGAGACAAAGATAGCGTGGGAAAATTTAGAACTAACATTCTACTAGTTACTTGAGTAGGAATTTTAACTTCTAGTGCAATAAAAAGAAATGAATTTCTTGACCCAATAATTTTAGTTTGTTTTTTTGTTAGATTTTTTTATTTCAAAATGTTAGTACCTTCCAAATGCTCAAAACTATGAAAACATACAAGATGTATCCTTACCATCATAGTGCATTCTCTATAACAATGTTTCGATGGTGAGGTAGACTACCAAAAAAATTCATAACATTTAACATCTTCAAAAATAAAATTTCACAAAATTGAGATATTTCCCACACCTCAAGATGTGTATAACAAGATGAAAATTATCTACAAACACCTTAGTATTAAGAAGTTATGAATTCAAAGTAGAGAGTAACAAAGGAACCAAAGGATAACCTACACGAGGTTAATTCTTATAAGAAATTCCAAAATTCTAACAAATACACCCTAACCAATAAGTCCCATGAACCCTTAACCACCTCTACTCCTCCAAAAAAATATAGGTACCGCATAATAGTTTCTCATTGAATAATCCCCATAACCTCAAGATCCTAGAATTATGCTACCTATGAAGGAAAAAAATCTCCCTATCACCCACAAAAAAATATTATCAAAACATAGTGTAATATATGAATTTTAAAGAATGAAGTTCAATCTTTCAATAGTTGAATTACTCAAAATTAGGAAGTAGAAGAATGTCCCACACGAATGAAAATTATATGGTTTCTACTAAGCCTTAGTTCCAAAAGGTCAATATTGAATAACATCCTTGTACCATGTAGTTTTATGGCTCCAAGTCTACATATGGATGTGGGACATGAGTTAAACTCATTAACCCCACTCGTTAAATTATGTTGTGAAAAAATTAGATATTAGTTCTCTTGTACTAATAATTTCATATAATATGAATTGCTCATTCATAATTTGTAGTTATTATTAATAAAAGTGGTAGATTCTAAAGGATATATGATAATTCAAAAATTGATAACTAGGAAACCGAGAAGTTAGTAGACCTGACATATTAGGCACTTGTTTAGTTAACAAAACTACATATGGATACTAAATACAGAAATTGATGTGTTTGGATTATGTTCCGCACATCAGAATGATAAGTATATTTTATACACATTAAAAATCATTAAAAAAAAACATAACGCTAATGTAGAATTCAAATATCAAATAAATTTATGTTGATTTTGTCTAGAACCTATCCATCTTAGAATTTTTTTCTAGGTATGTAATGATGATAACCATATCCTAGACTTCCTTTCCATTTATATATTATATTTTAATGATAAACCATTGAAGTAGTCTGCAAGCGAGAATACAAATGGAGTGAAAATGGAATTTGGAATTAAAATCGAATGATATTCCTTGTAGTGTTATAAACATGAAGAGGATATTTAAGTTAGACCATCATAAATATAAATATGATGTCGCCCCACCTAAGATCATGTTGTATGATTCCCACAATTTGTGGGACTATAATTATCCAAGGGATGTACTTATGGGAAAGCCTTGCACTACATGAGAGAAAGAGGAAATTTTTCATAAAATCAAGAACTGCCAAGATGTCAAAGAATGGAAATTTAATGACATAAAGATATTTAACACCTCAAATTTGATGTAAACACTACCATGAAATCCTAGTGCACAAGCATTTCTATAGAGATAGAGGCCTATTAATGATTTTGAATCCTTCTAGTATCAAGGAAGTACATAAGTTACTATATGTGTAAATCATATTTCCTATTTATATTTCAACAAGGGTCACAAACATTGTTCCAGTTGTAATAGTAGTATATAAACTCACCTTTGCGAGGAATTATACAACCTATTCAAGGTTTATAAAAATAAAAATAAACATTATAATCCTTGAGAAGATGATTTATATCATAAATGGTGTGTAGATGATGTTATTATTGAATGTATATTTAGGATATAATCAATTCAAAGTGTTCTATAAATATTTTATGAAAATGGTGTTCACCACCATATAAGGTACATTTGTGTAAATAAGAATTCCCTTAATTCTAATAAAAGTTGCTTTCAATTTCTCAACATTACATGGACATAAAATTCATGGATTTGATTGGTAAGTGCATCATTGTATACATGGATGGAATCATAGTCTTCTTCAAGTACCATGTTTATCATATGAAGGATTTGTGTGTAGTTTTGAAACAATTTTGTGAGAATGGAATTTCTTTAAATCAAAATAATTCTAAATTTGGATTCACAAAAGGCGGAAATGGGGCACATGAATTACTAAATAATATATAGTTGTCAATATTGATAGGATTAAATTCATATTGAAGATAATCTACCCCAATGGTAATAAGGAATTGGAGCATTTATTTCAAAATATTATAATAATGTTAAAATGATAAGTGGACTAAAAATCATGCTCTACTTTCACGGACATAAAAAAATACTACAAGGATCTAGTATTTATTATAACAATCTAAATACAATTGGTTTTCATATAAACCTTTCTTTTAAACATTCTTGCATAGTAATCTTGATCCAAAATTAAAAATTAATATATAATGAATGATTAGTTCTATTAATGACACCCCCTTATTGAATAAAAATAGATGATAATTTTCTATAGAGAAGATATATTTCATAATAATAGTGAAATAATGAATATTTTATCTAGTATCAAATGCTACATTGAATATAATGTTAATATAGAATGAGATAAGAGAATAGTTTGGTAAGTGGATAACAATTCTCGAATAGTAAGAAAAGGAGGTCCATTCAATAAAGATATTTTAAAAAAAAAAAAATCCAAAACTAAATGGTGGGATCATTCACACCACAAGATTTGTAGTGCCCACTTCCCTTCGATAGTTATTACATTTTGATTTCGATTACTATTGGTTATATACATGGATATTATTGTATCATTTTGGTTTAGCATGATGATTAGATGATAGAGATACTTTGATTATTGATGGATTTCGATTCGAGTATGATTGTGTGGATTTATTAGAGAGAGAAATTTTATATTTATAATGATGTGTTGTTGACATATTTATATCTATTCTGACATTCGACATTTTCATCATATTGAGTAGGATTTAATAGTGACGTAACCTTGTGATCTTATTGGTATTGATGAAATATAAAATTGAGATGTTGTTGGAATTTTACAATAGTAACATTATTTGCGTAGATAATGATTTAATTTATGTATGGATGATTGTTGATTTATATGCATATATTTTACTTTGGATGTTTTGATGCGGCCATGAGGCCAAAGGATGTATTGTGTGTTTTGCAAGTGTTTATATCACAACAATCAAAGGGGGATTCGAGACCAACCACATCGAAATGTTAGATGGATTCAACATAAGTCACCATGGAAATGTGTTTTATGTTGTGTGTGTTTTATTTGTTGTTAGGGGTCTGCGTATGGGGCGGGGGATTACCTCCAATTTTGACCAAGGTTTATGTTTTTTCCTTTCTTTTCTTTTATTTAATTTTTGGTATATGTCATTTAAATTGTCCAGTAATTTCCCTTTTATCATTATTGGGTTATGTGTCTTAATAAAGTGAACTAATAACATTATTAATATAAATTTTATATGAGACAAAAACAATTCATTTACTAGATTATATGGTTATTTGGTTTATGTGTTATAAGTGGAGTATATGTGATCTTGAGCGTTGTACACTCCACCCCTTCCTATAAATTCGGATTTGACCTTAAGGGCCAATTTTGGAGGCTTTTTTGATAATTTAAACTTATCTCACATCTCTTAATTTATTATACCAACCCTACCTATGGGTTGGGGTCAAAAATAGACCCCATTATGTGTTTTGAAGGGCAAAAAGGTGAGTTTTAATTGCACTTTCTTACATGTGTTTATTTCTTTGTCCTAAAGGGTATGGGTTGGAGTGGTGTGTGTAAGAGGTTTGTCATACCTCTCAACCACCCATTTATTTTTCCTTGGAGTATGGGTTTGACTTGGGTGATGTGGAGTGGAGAAGAAATGATGTGGCATCCTACATGGAGCCACATCATCTCCCTCCTCTTTTCTATTTATTGAATTTTGGGAAGTAAATGGGGTTACTTTCTTGGTTTTGGATATTGGATTTTTGGGAGTGCTTGCTTGTTGGAGTAGAAGGGAGCTTGGATTTTCTTGAGTTTGAAGGATTTTGGGACTTTCTTGAAAAGTGGAGCTTTACCATGGCAAGGTAGGATCTTGCACTCTTGTTTTATTCTTGTTTTCTTGTATGTTATGTGTTGTATGGATTTGTGTTCTTGGTTAAAATGTTGGGTAGTAAGTTGACCTTAGGTTGTGCTAATATTTGGTCATGGGGATGACATATGTTGGGAGGAATAAGAGCTTATTTGTGTGTGTTTAGGAGGGAGTGGGTTTTGGCTGCCCCACCTTATTCTATTTTGTTATTTTGTGTATTGTGGGAGCCAAAAGAGAGGGAGGCATAAGAGTGAGGGAGGCATAAGAGACAAATATAATGTTATGGGGATGAATAAGAGATTTTGGGATTGATTGTGATGTGGAGGTTTTTAGAGGTGGGCATCTAAACCCTTGGGAGGTACAAGGGCACCCCCATGTTCCTATCTCTACTTGGCTTATTTTTGAGCCATTGCTTTGCAAGTTGTTGTGTTTAAAATGAGTGTTTTTATGTGGTTATCTTCTTGTGTGTTTGTTTCTTGCAAGTAAGTGTGGAAGCATTGTAGAGTTTCCATGTGTTGGATCTATCCCTTATTGCCTTGTGGTTAGGGCTCAAAAAGCTAATGAGAAGAATTACTTCTTCTTATCATTGGAGTTTTGGTTGGGTGGAGAGTGTTGCCTCTCCCCCATTTTTAGTTGTTGTGATCAAGTGAAGAGAATATGGAGCTTGGTTGGAGATTTTATTCTTGGAGAAATAATAAAAAACAAAATGTATTTCATTATAGTTTCCTTCTTGTAAAAATTCCCACTTCAAGTGGAAGATTATTGTATTGTTCTTTTGAAATAAAAGTTGTACTGATTATTAGATATTAAGATTGTATTGCATGTTGTGAAGGAAAGAAAGAAATTTTAGCAAGTCTAGTCTTGTTATAATGGAAAAAAAGATTAGAAAGGAAAAAATAACTTGTTTATATTTTAGTCAACTTATTATCTCATATAATTGTGTAGATCTTATCGGAAAGTTAGTTATTTTTATTTTAAAAATTATTGGAAAATCTTGTTGTAAACCTCTTGTGGGGATGTTTAATATTTATATGTTATAAGGAAGAAACATCTCTTATATATATATGTGTGTGTGTGTGTGTGTGTGTGTGTGTGTGTGTGTGTACAAAGGTACACACACACACACATATGCATGTATGTATGTATTCTTCTATCTAAATAAATACAATCACCATTTTAGCCATTTTCCTCTAAAATGGGGCAAAACCCATAAGCCCATTTGGCCAAAAATTATTGAAATAAAATAAAAAATGTATTGAAACCATAGTTGAGGGTGTAAACAAAAAATAAAAATAAAAATAAATGGAGTATATATATCCTCCCAAAATCTTTAGATGGCCTCTAATGGCTTCCTCCTTCTCCTCCACCAATCAGCAAAACAAAAGAGAAATAATAAGTCAAAAGAAAAGAGAAAGAATCCTTTCATAAGAAAACTTAGGGTTAGTGAAATCCTTTGATCTTGTGGCCCCAAATGAATCCATCCAATGGATGGGATTCATTCCTACAAAAATAGGTGGGGAGTGGTTGTGTAAAATTCAAATTTCAAATTTTAAATGCATGGGTTGAATTTTTAAGGGGTGGGTTTATTCTTCTAACCCTTGTGCTAGATTAGGGACCTTGTTAATTGTTTTTAAACCTAGTCACCTTGTGGGATTAATATGACTTTAGTAATTAATTAAATAGACCTCTTTTATCCATGGGATTAATTTTTTCTAGTTGACTATAGTGGAAATCAAATATTTATCAAAATGAAAATTAGGGGAAACTAAACCAAGCCTTAGACTAACCTAGGTTTATTCATAAGTATCGAGGGCATTATTATATTTTATAATGGGGATTAAATAAGGAAAATTATATTATTAATTTAAAGTAACTTAGCAACATAAATGTGACAATTGTAGTGCTCACTTCCCTTCGACACCTTTTATTATGGATTTTTACCTTGTGGACTATATTATGGACATTATTGTGACTTTTGATTTAGTATGATGATTAGATGTTAGAGCATGGACTATTATCGACTCTGATTCACATATGATGCATGATGATTGTTAGAGACATTTTTATATAGATGTTAACATGTTGTTGGACATGGTTATATATATTTATGGATGTGGTTAGGACATGTGATATTTGGATAGATTGAGTAGACCGAGAAAATTGATGATGATATAGTTGTTGATGAAACTGTGAGTGATATTGTTGATTGTCTTGATGATTGTTGTGATTCACATATATATCGATGACCTTGAAATTATATTTATATTCATTTGGATGTTCTGATATCACCACGAGGGTGAGGAAGGTATTTATATTTTTC